>OX638369.1:73471565-73783882 GCA_951812925.1 Calliopum simillimum
AGCACAATCGCTTAAGCACCGCGTTCTCTTTCATTAGAAAACCGGAGTCACGGGTTCGAGTACGGTTTCTGGCAAGATTTAACTAAAACTGATCTGATGAGGCTATATACATGTTTATATATGAAAATATATAAATATGTATGTGGAAGTAGCCGAAACATATGTAATCAATTTCCATGTTAACACTTGCTTTTGTCTGTTGTTGAAAAATTGCAAAAATGACTGTTTAATTAGTTCAATATAAAATTATCATACTTCAATTTAGAAAAAGCGCGTTGGTACTTTCATTAGTACTATACAAGCAATAAAAAAACAGTCAATAAACTAACTTCATAATTTATCTAGGGGAACCTGCCTATCTATCATTAAAATTCTCGTAATTTCGAGAGCCTGCATTGTATGTGGAAAACAAATCCGCCCTTGTAGGTTTTAATTGTAGCTAGCGTAGCATGACTCACAACCAGAGTGTGTTACCAACTAACAATTTGGCAATTTTTCACAACAGACGGCGCTAGTGAGCCTTATGAGTTATGCATAATGGCGATCCTGCTCAGAGAGTTTACTCGTGGCCTATAGCACAATCGCTTAAGCACCGCGTTCTCTTTCATTAGAAAACCGGAGTCACGGGTTCGAGTACGGTTTCTGGCAAGATTTAACTAAAACTGATCTGATGAGGCTATATACATGTTTATATATGAAAATATATAAATATGTATGTGGAAGTAGCCGAAACATATGTAATCAATTTCCATGTTAACACTTGCTTTCGTCTGTTGTTGAAAAATTGCAAAAATGACTGTTTAATTAGTTCAATATAAAATTATCATACTTCAATTTAGAAAAAGCGCGTTGGTACTTTCATTAGTACTATACAAGCAATAAAAAAACAGTCAATAAACTAACTTCATAATTTATCTAGGGGAACCAGCCTATCTATCATTAAAATTCTCGTAATTTCGAGAGCCTGCATTGTATGTGGAAAACAAATCCGCCCTTGTAGGTTTTAATTGTAGCTAGCGTAGCATGTCTCAAAACCAGAGTGTGTTACCAACTAACAATTTGGCAATTTTTCACAACAGACGGCGCTAGTGAGCCTTATGAGTTATGCATAATGGCGATCCTGCTCAGAGAGTTTACTCGTGGCCTATAGCACAATCGCTTAAGCACCGCGTTCTCTTTCATTAGAAAACCGGAGTCACGGGTTCGAGTACGGTTTCTGGCAAGATTAACCTAAAACTGATCTGATGAGGCTATATACATGTTTATATATGAAAATATATAAATATGTATGTGGAAGTAGCCGAAACATATGTAATCAATTTCCATGTTAACACTTGCTTTCGTCTGTTGTTGAAAAATTGCAAAAATGACTGTTTAATTAGTTCAATATAAAATTATCATACTTCAATTTAGAAAAAGCGCGTTGGTACTTTCATTAGTACTATACAAGCAATAAAAAAACAGTCAATAAACTAACTTCATAATTTATCTAGGGGAACCTGCCTATCTATCATTAAAATTCTCGTAATTTCGAGAGCCTGCATTGTATGTGGAAAACAAATCCGCCCTTGTAGGTTTTAATTGTAGCTAGCGTAGCATGTCTCAAAACCAGAGTGTGTTACCAACTAACAATTTGGCAATTTTTCACAACTGACGGCGCTAGTGAGCCTTATGAGTTATGCATAATGGCGATCCTGCTCAGAGAGTTTACTCGTGGCCTATAGCACAATCGCTTAAGCACCGCGTTCTCTTTCATTAGAAAACCGGAGTCACGGGTTCGAGTACGGTTTCTGGCAAGATTTAACTAAAACTGATCTGATGAGGCTATATACATGTTTATATATGAAAATATATAAATATGTATGTGGAAGTAGCCGAAACATATGTAATCAATTTCCATGTTAACACTTGCTTTCGTCTGTTGTTGAAAAATTGCAAAAATGACTGTTTAATTAGTTCAATATAAAATTATCATATATTTTTTATATTTTAGTTCGATAGCGTATTTAATTGCAAATATCGGGAGTTCAATTTTAGCAAAATCAGCTAATTTTTTAAAAAGTTATTAAGGTTTTTGTGAAATAAGACCATTTCGATTTTCATAGAAAACACAAATGGTTTTTTAAATTTTTGTTGAAAAAATTAATTTTTTCTATGAAAATCGAAATGGTCTTATATCACTAAAACGTTAATAACTTCTTAAAAAATCATCCGATTTTGCTAAAATTTAACTCTATATATTTGCAATTAAATACACTACTGAACTAAAGTATAAAAAATACATATTTGTATAAGCTACTGGCAAAAAAACCGCGTTTAATTTGGCTTAAACACGAAAAAGTGTAAAAAACTACTATAAAAATGAACTTTACGTTGCTATAACTCAGCCAATTTGAATCAGGTCTTAGATATTGGTACACTTGTTGGAAGTTTAAGAATTTTTCTCTATAACAGTGTAAAAACATATACGATCGAAATTGGATTTCTCAAAATATGTTCGAAAAAATGGAGCTATAACCTCAAAAATCGAAAAGGTCGATTATCTCGAGAACGGCCCCTAGGAAAAAAAAATAAATGCGATTTTCGGACTCAGCGACCTCAAATTAGTTTAGAAAATATGGTCTGCAAAATGTTACACACACATATTAATTATTTGTAATGTAGTGTTACCTAGATGAAAATTAAGTTTTAAAAAAAAATTTAAAGTTATTTTATTTCCTTACATTACGTATTTATTTACATTAAAATTTGACACATTTGTGTTTTTGTCATACTCGATTTTTCTTTTGCTTTTTACAATGTTTACCAGTTCTCGCGCCTTTTTATTGCAGTCTGTAACCTAATCTTTAGTTCATTTGAATAGTTTTCTAAATTGTAGTGTTTTGTTTTGTCATTTATCAAATCACTTGGAAGGGATGGTAATCTTCCATAAATGAGTTCAAATGGTGTGTAAAAATTTGAAACATGTGGTGTTGAATTGTAACAGAATGTGTAGTATGGTATCCAACGGTCCCATTCGAAATCGTCGGCAAAAGATAATAGGTACTCATTGAGTGTTCTGTGGTTTTTCTCTAGTGCTCCTATTGTTTCATGATGGTAGGGGGCTGAAAATATTTGTTCACACACATTTTTCATCAACTCATTAGTAAACTCTGTACCTCGATCAGATCTCAGTGTCTTAAAACATCCATACTTGAGAATTAGCTGTTCTACGAGTATTTGTGCAATTGACTTCGCATCCTTGGTTTCAAGTGGATGTGCGATAACGAATTTTGTGAGGTCACATTGCATGGTCAATATATAGCGGTATCCGTTTGAGATTTTAAGTGGTCCGACGGTGTCAATTGTAATTGTTTGGAAACTCGTGGTCGGTGTGTCTGTTATGGTCATTTGTTCCCTAATGTGTCGCGTTTGTTTATTTCGTGCACATTTTTCACATTTATTTATGTGTTTTATCACCATTTGCCGCATATTTTTCCATGTGTAACGCTGTTTTAACTTGAGCACAGTTTTTCTGATTCCTAAATGACCTCCCTGGGGTGTGTCGTGGAATTCTTGTATTAATTTTAATTACGTAGTTTTGTTTGTGATTCTTTTCGGGGATACAAATATTAATATTTTAAGCGATTTATCGTATTTTATTTTTCTTTTCTGCTGCAGCTTATTAAATTTATTCTTTAATTCATTTTTATCATTACTACTAGTGCTCTTTTTATTGTATTATCGTCTTCTGTTGGTATCATTTTTACCAATATTTCTGAATCGATTTTAATCGTGATAGTGCGTCGGCATTTGTATTAATTTTTTGAATTTGATTTCAAAATCATAATCTGAAAGATCTAATCTAATGCGTGTCATTTTTGATGATGGGTTTTTATGGCTAAATAATGAGACTAGTGGTCGATGGTCCGTTACCACAATAAACTTTCGTCCGTATAGATATGGTTTGAAAAAGTTTATGCTCCAGTGAATAGCGAGTTATTCTTTCTCTATTACTGGTTTGTTGATATCATGCTTTTGTAAAGTTTTACTTGCGTATGATATTGGCAAATCTTCTCCAATTTCACCTTGAGACAAAACTGCTCCTAATGCAAAATTTGAAGCATCAGTTGTTAACACAAAAGGTTTCGAGAAATCTGGATATTGAAGAACTGGTGGTTCAATAAATTTTTGCTTTAGCGTGTCAAAAGCTGATTGACATTTTTCTGTCCATTTGAATTGTTGGTTTTTCTTTAATAAGGCATTTAGACATTGTGCAGTAGACGCAAAATCTTTGATGAATCGTCTATAGTAATTACAAAAAGCTACAAATCGTCTTACGTCGCACAGTGCGAAATTTGGGAGGCTTAGCGGAACTTTATTCAATTTTTGAAATACATAAACGCATAAGATTATTCATTATTTCGGTAGCTTAATATCCCACCTCAAAAACCTCATACTCAGTTTGGTGAATAACCTTGCGAAACAACTGCAAAATGCACCTGAAACTTGCATTACTTATTCATTCATACTTTTTGACTAAAGAAAGCTTTTGGATTTGTTTTAGTTTATAGATTGGTACATAAAAATGGTAAGTCGGTAGGACGCGAAAATTTTTTCATTTATTTTTTAATAAAATTGTCACTTATTGGCATTCAAACTATTACAGAATCTTTTCTTACTCGTGTGTGATTTGTTTGTGAAAATTGTGTTTTTTAAGAAGTTCATAAGATTTACATTTTCAACTTCATTGGATGCTTTAAAAGGTGTTACCACAAATTGCCATTTTGAAATGTACAAAATTTGAAAGGTAGGTTTATTCTCTGCTGGAAACATAAAACATCTTCCGCGATATTTTGCGATCCTCTTTTTAACTTAACCTTTTCCAGAATGCCTTTGGAAATTTCATATAACACCGAAATTTCATGAAAAACCGACATCGGATGCCATCGTTAGTTTTGTTTTGGAAAAAATAGGCTCACCAACACTAACTTCTGACACTCTCCATAGTTTAAAGGTAACTTTTCGTACGCTAGTTTATAATATACAAAAAAAATAGGGGGAATCCTCTCGAAATTTAGAAGCATTTCTGAAAAAAATGCAAGAAACAATAAATACCCCTTGTCTTACCCCCTTAATTTTTTATGGTGTTTTGATAAGAAAATGGTTATATCAAGTTTCATAGCGATATCTGGTATGGGGGCAGAAATACAGCGTTTTAAGCATTTCCCTACATGGGGGGTATACTAACCCCTTGTCTGATCCCCTTTAATTTTTGCATAGTGTGTTGCCAATTAAATATATATCCAAGTTTTAAGTTTCATAACTATAACTGCTATATGTGCTGAGATATGAATTAAGTTCCGCTAGACTCTGAAAATTTCGCACTGTGCGTCGTCTGCGTTTTTTGGTATTGGTAGTTTTTTATTGTGTCATGTTTTGCTGGGTCTGCTTTAATTCCTTCTTGTGTAATTAAATGTCCTAAATAAACTATGTACTTCTGGTCTCAAAAATTTACATTTGCTAGCGTTTAGCTTTAAGTTGTATTGTGCTAATCGGTCGAAAACTTTTATAAGGTTGTTATTATGATGCTGTAAACTGCATCCAAAAACTATAATATCGTCAACGAATAGGAAAGCTTCAGAGCTTAAACCTGTTAAAGTATACGTTGAAAACTGTTTGAGGATATTTTTAATCCAAAAGGTAGTCTCTTAAATTGGTAATGTCCGTCATTTGTAGAAAAAGCTGTAAGTGGTTTGGATTTATTGTCTAATGGTATTTGGTGAAATAAACTCGTCATATCGAGTGTAGTAAAATACTTCGTTCTACCTAATTTGTCTAAAACATCTTCTATCCTAGTTAGTGGAAATTTGTCGTTTACTAATTTAGTATTCAACTTTCTAAAATCAACAACTAATCGCCATTTTTTAGTGTCGTCACTGCTTTTCTTTGGTACAAGTAGCAGTGGTGCATTGTATGGACTAACTGAATGTTCTATGACGTCATTTTGCAATAAGTTTTCTACCTGTCTGTGTATTTCTTCGTTATGTGCTTGTGGTAGTCTGTACCCAACAGAAAATTTCGATGCGCATCCCCAAGATGCAATAGCGATGTGCATCGTTCTCGCATCCAAAGAGCTGATTTGTATGCGCATATTTTCTGCGCTATAGGTAGCGAGAGCGAAGCGCATCCAAAGAGCATTTCTGGATGCGAGAGCGATGCGCATCCAAAGAGCATTTCTGGTAGCGAGAGCGATGCGCATCCAAAGAGCATTTCTGGATGCGAGAGCGATGCGCATCCAAAGAGCATTTCTGGTAGCGAGAACGATGCGCTTTCGGTCACGTATTAACGTACAAAACAAAATAAATCAATAAGTCGTCTTCGTAAGAGCGCGATGATAGAGCAGTGGTCTAGCGACTGGCACTGCGATTGAGAGTTGTAGCAACCGTGAGGTCCTCGGTTCAACTCCGGCCCAGACCTAACACAAAAGTTTTCAACTTGCAATTTTTCAATTAGAATTAATTTAGTAAAATAAAAATAATAGTCTGATGTGTCTTTGTTGACGAAAGACGTAAAATTTCAATTAAAAATAAATTTTTTAAATATTTTTATTGTCATCCAAAAAGCATCCAAAGAGCATTTCTGGTAGCGAGAGCGATGCGCATCCAAAGAGCATTTCTGGATGCGAGAGCGATGCGCATCCAAAGAGCATTTCTGGTAGCGAGAGCGAAGCGCTTCGTTCCAATGACATGCCAATGTTAATTTCAGCGCTTTTGGCAACGAGAGAGATGCGCTTCACTGCTGCTTTAGAGCGCTTCAGAAGCGCTATTGATGCGCTGCATTCCCCATTGGGTAGTTTTTTATGTATGTTGGAGTATTGTCGATTGTCGATGGTGTTTGTGTATAAAAATTGTTGACTGTTAACTGTTCATTTTCTAGGTGAAAAATGTGTTGATATTTTTTAAATATGTTAATTAGTGTATGATTCGGTTGTATGTTTAGTTCTTTTAAGATTTTGTTGAATTGTACTTCGTCTTGTTCTGTGTTGTTTTTAATTTGGATATAGTTTGAAAGTGGTTCTACCCAACAGAAAATTTCGATGCGCATCCCCAAGATGCAATAGCGATGCGCGTCCTTCTCGCATCTAAAGAGCTGATTTGTATGCGCATATTTTCTGCGCTATATGTAGCGAAAGCGAAGCGCATCCATAGAGCATTTCTGTATGCGAGAGCGATGCGCATCCAAAGAGCATTTCTGGTAGTGAGAGCGATGCGCATCCAAAGAGCATTTCTGGATGCGAGAGCGATGCGCATCCAAAGAGCATTTCTGGTAGCGAGAACGATGCGCTTTCGGTCACGTATTAACGTACAAAACAAAATAAATCAATAAGTCGTCTTCGTGGTCTAGCGACTGGCACTGCGATTGAGAGTTGTAGCAACCGTGAGGTCCTCGGTTCAACTCCGGCCCAGACCTATCACAAAAGTTTTCAACTTGCAATTTTTCAATTAGAATTAATTTAGTAAATTAAAAATAATTACAATTACATCAAAAAAAAAATAATAGTCTGATGTGTCTTGACGAAAGACGTAAAATTTCAATTAAAAATTAATTTTTTAAATATTTTTATTGTCATCCAAAAAGCATCCAAAGAGCATTTCTGAATGCGAGAGCGATGCGCTTCCAAAGAGCATTTCTGGTAGCGAGAGCGATGCGCATCCAAAGAGCATTTCTGGATGCGAGAGCGATGCGCATCCAAAGAGCATTTCTGGTAGCGAGAGCGAAGAGCTTCGTTCCAATGACATGCCAATGTTAATTTCAGCGCTTTTGGCAACGAGAGAGATGCGCTTCACTGCTGCTTTAGAGCGCTTCAGAAGCACTATTGATGCGCTCCATTCCCCATTGGGTAGTTTTGGAGTAAATTTATTTATTTTAACTTGTTCATCTTTTGTATTTAGTATTTTAACGTTGCATTTTCCGTTCGCAGGGATTATTGTATTTGCCAAAAAATACACCTTCCTGAATCTCTTCATTTAATACCACGCTGCACATCCGCGCGATTTAAGGCAAAAAATTTTTTTCTATAGGATTTTGATGGGAGGTATCTCATTTTCTTCAGGAACTTACGCTGATGTCAAATTTGAAAGAATTTTTGAAATCCCAACGACAGTTTTTTTTTTTAAGTCGGGTAAAGTGATTTTTCAGTAAAAAATTTTTGACCATTTTTTTTTAAAGACCAAAATTTTGAAAACAGAGGCCTAAGAAAAAAATGTAAGCCGCAAACTTTATTCTACAGATTTTTCCCTATCATTTGATATTAAGAATATAAAAATGTAACTGCCGTAGAAAAAGTTAAAACCTTTTGAAAATGAGAGTGTGTTTTTGGTAGTTAGCACACTAAAATCTATATATGCCAGGTAGGAAAAAAATTAAATCGAACTGTTGTGAACTAAAAAAGGTGTCAAATTACTCCTGAGCACTTACTAAATAAGACAAAAACGTTTTGAAAAAAAGTTCATCGACTACTGTTTGAAAAAGGTAGAAAAACGGTACGGTAACTATGCGTGATAAAGCAGTTCTGGGACCAGATTCAAATTCACCACCAATAAAATCATCGAAAATTACTATTTTTGTTTTGTTTTTTTGAGCTTTTTAACAAATGTACCGTTTTTCGACCTTTTTCAAACAGTAGTCGATGAACTTTTTTTCAAAACTTTTTTGTCTTATTTAGTAAGTGCTCAGGAGTAATTTGACACCTTTTTTTAGTTCACAACAGTTCGATTTAAATTTTTTCCTACCTGGCATATATAGATTTTAGTGTGCAAACTACCAAAAAAACACTCTCATTTTTAAAAGGTTATAACTTTCTTTACGGCAGTTACATTTTTATGTTCTTAATATCAAATGATAGGGAAAAATCTGGAGAATAAAGTTTGCGGCTTACATTTTTTTCTTAGGCCTCTGTTTTCAAAATTTTGGTCTTTAAAAAAAAATGGTCAAAAATTTTGTACTGAAAAATCACTTTACCCGACTTAAAAAAAAACTGTCGTTGGGATTTTAAAAATTCTTTCAAATTTGACATCAGCGTAAGTTCCTGAAGAAAATGAGATACCTCTCATCAAAATCCTATAGAAAACGCATTTCGCGCGGACGTGCGCTGTCCTCGTTTACTGTCAAGTTTATTGGTTGTATTATTTCTGTCCTGGGTGGTATACGTATTATGTCGTAAGCATGTTTGTTAAAATGTAATGGTAATATTACGTCTGTGTTATCTAGTATTGTTGTTAGGGTTTGCGTTTCGTAATCAATTTTGCACACATATTTCGTTAAAAAGTCTGCCTAAAATGCCATCTGTTTCTATAGGAAAATTGTTTTCCACAGCATGAAATGTGTGTGGTACTATACGATATTGAAAATCAAGTTTAAGTTGTATTGTACCTAAAGTTAAAGTCTCATCATCTGTTATGCCGGTTAATTTACATTTATTGTCCATCATTAAATCTGTATTTTGATTTATGTTTTCTAGTTTGCAGATAGATATGTCTGCGCCTGTGTCGATTAAAAATTTCAAAGTTTTGCGTGAATTTTCGCATTTTAGATTAACGAAATTCGTTGTGTTATCCGATATTTTATATATATTTAATTTCGCTGTCCCGGTAGATCTTCGACATTGATTTCCGAGCGATTGTCGTTTCCCTGTCCGTTGGTATCAATGACATATACTCTTCCTTGGTTTAGTTCATTGTTGTGGTTAGAATTGTTTCCTCTAGGGTTATTATTCTGATTGCGGTTGTAATTGGAGTTGTTTCCTCTGTTATTATAATTATTGTTGTTATTTCGCGTATTTCTTCGCGGGTTTCTGTTGTGATAGTTTCTGCTGCTAGAATTGTTATACCCATTGTTATTGGTATTATTCCTGGTGCTCTTATTATTCCTATAATTATGAGAATTGTTTCCGTTTCGGTTGTAGGAATTGTTTCTGTTTTGGTTATAAGAGTTATTTCTGTTATTATTACGCTGATTGTTATTATGTCCACTATCTTGATTTCTGAAATATACCAGTTGTTTATTTGTGTTTTTATTTTGCTTAACTTCGAGTGCTAAATTGGTTGCTTCTGTTAAGGTTGTAGGCTGTGCTGCAATTATTGTACTTTGTAAGTCTTCATTTAAGCCATTTTTGAATATTGTCAGTGCATAATTTTCGTTCATTTTAAGTACCAAATTTCTTTGAGTTTCATCATTCGGTACATCATTTAACTGTATTCTGTTGAGTTCAGATACAAGGTTCAAAAGTTTGTCTTTGAATTGATTAACTGAATTATTTCTTTGTGTTAAAGTGGCGAGTTGTGTATGAATTTGACCTGGCGTTGAAGAACTTTTGTATGCATTTGTAATGATTGTTTGAGATCGTTTAAGGTTTTGATATTTGCAGTGTATCTTAACGTGGATTTTACTTTTGTATCTAGTTTTATATTTACTACTACGTCTATCAACTTCGTTCTGTCACTTGTTGAATATCCCTCATGGATTAATTCAACTAATTTGAGGAAAGCTTCTAGTTCTTTGTAATTACCTGAAAAAGTACGTATTACCTTCATAACGGTTTCTATACTGAATTCTACCATTTTCGGTTCTGTTGAATTGTTTTCATTTATTTGTTGGTCTTCGTTCTCCGTCATACTCTCTAACTGTGTACTCAATAGCCTAGTTGTTTCATTTATTAGTACATAAAATTCATGAGTAAAACGTTGTAGTTCTAAATTTTCTTTTAATTGATTTTTATGTGAATCAAAAATGTTTTTAAGGGATTTAATCTCATCTAGCTTGTTTAAAATTGTCGGTCTAGTATATCCTCTTGTGATAGATTTTTTCAGGTTTCTTTTTATTACCCTAACCTTTTTATATATATCTGTTAGAAACTGCATGGATATATTTTAAACATTATCTGTCCTATTGATATGTTTCAGTACATAACTTGTGTAGTACCTATTTAGTTTGTAAGCTATGTAACCAAGAATTGCTAACACTATAACAGTAATTATTACTGTGTTTACTGTTGACTGAATTTCTGTCTTAGTCACAGCTGACCCGAGGTTATTTTCTATCTCCTCGTTTATTGTGATAGTGTCTTGGTTTTTGTTGTCTAACATTGTAAGGTATTTATATATGTCGTTTAGGTTAGGTAGAAAGAACATTTGTAACCATAGTAAAAAGTTAGTTAGTCAAAAGTTTAAATTGTAATGTTTGTTATGGTTCTATTTATGTAAGTAAGTAAAAAAAAAAATCACGAGCATACAACAAGACCATATGAATCTATGCATTTTTGTTTTAGCTTTCGAAAGTGGATTCCTTCTATTTCGTTTTAGGAGTTCTACATAATAATACAAATTTTTAAAATAAAGTAAATTGTTAAAATTATTTATTCTGAAAAATAATGGTTCTGCATCGAATTATTTTGAACAGTCATCACGTCTGACAGGATCATGCGACAAGGTTTCATAGCGACTTGCAAGGCGGCAAATTATCATCTGCGACCAAGATTAAAGTATCGATTTTAACATTTTGTGGAATCATTTTCCACTTCATGCGTTGTTGAAAGCAGAGCATATATTTTTCAGTTCAGCGATGCCAAAATATTTTTTTTATATGATGGATTTGTTTCCATAGTTCTTCTTTATTGAACGGCTCGGGAATGGAATTTGGTGTACGTTCAATTAAAACATGCCCTGGTGTAAGAGCTTCCAAGTCAATAGAAAATTTTAGCTTTAGTCCTTTGCCAATTTGGCAGGATCGCCATGTGGTGTTAGGATGTTTTTGTAGTGTGGCCTAGCAAGATGGTCATAAAGTGTGGCCTAGTAAGAGTTTGGCCAGCGCTTAAAAATGCTTCCGGCTGTTGAGGGCAGGTTTGAATCCGCCCGTGTTATTTGGTGAAGCAAGTTAATGCTTTATTTTTTTAAGCAAAATAAATGCTTGTTGTTTGAGTAAAATAAGTACTGAATCTTTTATTGAATTTGCTTAGTTTATATATTGTACAATTAATACCAGTATTTCTTAACTAAAATAAAACCAATATTTACTAAAACTCCACCCCTATTTCCCTGTACATATCTAATTTAGTTTTTGGGAATGGTGTGCGTATGTGTTGGTAAAATTGTGTCATCAATATTTTTAATTGGTTGACAGAATTTTACCAAATTTTGTTTTCAATTTTAAAATTTAAATTTAGCCTTGACTTGCCATGCACTTGTGGAATTTGACTCTTTTTAACATATGCGCTGGAATGCACTTGCATTGTTATTGTTGCATTCAAATGCATTGCCGTCTGCAGTATGTTATGCAAAAAGGGATAGTGTTACAAGTGTAGGAATGAAAAGAAATAGAATTTGGTTGAATAATATGAAGGCCAAATGCGTTCATATGAGTCAAATTTAAAGTAGTGAGTAAACCAAATAAGGTGACCATGTGGGTTCACCACAGTTGGGCCCAGCGACGACGATGTTGATGATGCGAATGTTGTTGTTTTATTTCTAAATTATTAACCCTTTAACTGTTTAATTATTTTCCATCGAAGACAAATATACTCGACATAAACAGAGTAAAATGTTTCTGCCTATAAAAGTAAGCAATTATGAGCAAAAGTTGCGTGTTGGTTTTTTAAAAAATATATATTTTTATTCGTTGTTAACAAACAAAATTTATTTCATTGATAAAAAAATATAACATAAAATCGTTTTGTAACGGTACTTCCCCAGAATTTGTTATTTCAGCTATTGTGAATTAAAATAAATAAGGTTGCCAGACTAACGAATATTCTAAAATGTACATTTTTTAAAAGATCTTTATCTGCCCTTTTTCAGGAAAAAAAAATTACAGTTGATTCGTTTAATAACACTAGTTTACAGCAAAAATGTGATCTGGTTGCCACTATAAAATTCTTATGTAAAATGACTCCCTGATTCAGAAAATAACTACATTTTTTTTTTCTACGGAGGCGTTTTCGAGTAATCCCCCTTTTCCTGTTTTTGAAGGGGGGAAAAATATGATCTCATATAATCACATATATCTCGTAAACCAGTAAAGCCAGCTTAGCATGTAACACAACAAAAGAAAGGTAATACAATTTTATATAAACGCCTCATACTTTACATTTCGATCAGTTTTTAGTTTCTGTGTTATTAATAAACATTTCGAAAAATTTTGATTTTTCTTTTGAAAAATAGAAAAAAAAAGTTTTTCAATTGGGATATTTTCTTGAAAAAAAAATTTGGTAAAAATAAAAAAACTTCATTGTGCAAAAGTCTAAAGAACCTCAGTAAAAACAAGATACTAATCAAGAAAATCGATGGATAAATAACGGAGTTATAATCGATTAAGTGAAAATACCAAAAGTCAAATTTTACTCTATTTTTGTAATTTTCCTTGCATAAGGATACAATTTTGAAAATTTTTTTTTCCGATTCGACCGATTCATATTTTTTTTTGATTTGGTGGACCATTATTAGTAAAAAAAAAATTATTTTTATTTTTTTCGCTCGTGTAGTGTTGCCGTATTAGAAAAAAAACAATTATTTGAGGTGTCACTTAACTTAAACTGATATGTAAAGAGAACATCATATTCTACTCCTTATTTGAGGATATCAATAAAAAGGCAAACAAATAACCTTTTTAATATTGGGTCATTTGTTGATATCAGATGAAAATTAGCCAATCTATAGTAAACCAAATTTCAAATTTAAAGCAAATTTCGATGATTTTCAGAATCTTTCTTTAACGCCGTTAACATTTTCTTGTTCAAAAAAATAGAAAAAGTCAAGTTTTATTACTTTTGTCATTTATACATTTTACTACAAAAATTTTGAGTTAATACAGACCAAGATCGGATGAAAAATGACAGCTCTATTCGAGATTTAGTGAGTGAACCTACTAAATTACTGTCTATTTAATTAACAAACAAAAATTTCATATATTTATTCACTAAATCTTGAATAGAGCTGTCATTTTTCATCCGATCTTGGTCCCCATTAACTCAAAATTTTTGTAATAAAATATATTAATGACAAAAAAAAATAAAACTTGACTTTTTCTATTTTTTCGAACAAGAAAATGTTAACAGCGTTAAAGAAAGATTCTGAAAATCATCGAAATTTGCTTTAAATTTGAAATTTGGTTTACTATAGATTGGCTAATTTTCATCTGATATCCACAAATGACCCAATGTTAAAAAGGCAATTTATTTTCAATGAAATCTTCAGATAAGGAGTAGAATATGACGTTCTCTTTACAGATCAGTTGAAGTTAAGTGACACCTCAAATAATTGTTTTTTTTTCTAATATGGCAACACTACACGAGCGAAAAAAATAAAAATAATTTTTTTTTTACTAATGATGGTCCACCTAATCAAAAAAAATATGATTCGGTCGATTCAGAAAAAAAAATTTCAAAATTGTACCCTTATGCAAGGAAAATTACAAAAATAGAGTAAAATTTGACTTTTGGTATTTTCACTTAATCGATTATAACTCCGTTATTTATCCATCGATTTTCAAGATTAGTATCTTTTTTTTACTGGGGTTCTTTAGACTTTTGCACAATGAAGTTTTTTTATTTTTACCAAATTTTTTTTCAAGAAAATATCCCAATTGAAAAACTTTTTTTTTCGATTTTTCAAAAGAAAAATCAAAATTTTTCGAAATGTTTATTAATAACACAGAAACTAAAAAACTGATCGAAAAGTAAAGTATGAGGCGTTTATATAAAATTGTATTACCTTTCTTTTGTTGTGTTACATGTTAAGCTGGCTTTACTGGTTTACGAGATATATGTGATTATATGAGATCATATTTTTCCCCCCCTTCAAAAACAGAAAAAGGGGGATTACTCAAAAACGGCTCTGTAGAAAAAAAAAATGTAGTTATTTTCTGAATCAGGGAGTCATTTTACATTAGAATTTGATAGTGGCACTCAGTAATTTGTAAACTAGTGTAATAATACGAATGCGATTTTTTTATCTTCACGACGAGTATACTCGACATAAACAGTTAAAGGGTTAACTAAGTAGGTAGCAAATATTTAATTATGGTTCTGATTCTTTCTTTTGACTTTTGTTTCGTTTAAAAGAAAAATTAAGAATTCTTAACTTAGTGGATGAATTAATTAATTTGAATTTTTGAACGAAATAAAAATATTTTGAATTTAAATTTATCTTATTCTAAAACTAAAATTATTAATAATCACTTAATATTAAAATTGCGAATTTTTTACTTTAGTTTCTTTTTTTTATATATATATGTCGTAGTTAAGTACTTTAACTAAGTAATTTGATCTTAACGTCAATTTTTCACTTGAATGAAGTCACCGCTGGAGTTTTAAGTCAGAATAGAAAAGGGAGAGATTGAAGTCAGCGGTGAAATCATTGCGTTAAAAATAAAATTTATAAAAAATAACGTATAAAATATATTAAATACTACATCAGAAGTGGGATCACCTCCCTCGGCGTCCGGCGGTAAAGGAGATGAAAATGGAGGTGTTGACGGTGTCATCGATGGTGATTTTGGTAATGAAAACGCTGGTGGCTGTATTAATGACGTTAACGTGCAAGAGGCAAGATGGCGGACTTTATTGGAGCAACAAAATCAAAATTGTATGGCCTTGATGCAAGCAATGAAGCTGCCGGAGTTTAATTCGGATTTAGCAGTGGTTGATGCATCTGTATGGGTGCCAACAGCAGAAATGCGTATGGGCGGTCTGCTTCTGGGTGGAACAGACTTAATGATTGCATTAAGCACCTCATTAAAAGGGTCAGCATCCGCCTGGTGGTCCCAAGTCTGTTTTACAGGTATGACTTGGTCAGACTTTAAAAGTATTTTTTCTGCACAGTATGAAAATGCAGAAACTGCTGCTGCATTTTTGATTAAATTACAAAAAGATAGGCCAAAATTTGGTGAATGCTTGGCGTCTTACTCCTCAACTTTGATGACGTCGCTTATGGCGAGATGCAAGGATTTAACGACTGAAGAAATAGTGGTTTCTGTTGTATTAGCTCACATATCTCAGTTCCAATCAAGTTTACGGCGCACAGTGATGCCAGACGGATAAAACTATTTTTTTTTTTGCAGTTTTTTATGTTTTAGGTATGGGAAAGTACAAAAAAAATTATTTCAGAATTTTTGAACAAGTGGGTGTGGCACCTCCCATACAACTTATTTACATTTTGGGCTATACCTTAAAAACGGAACGACCTATGGTTACAAAATTTTATATGGATTTTATGTAGTTTTTTAAATTCATGAAAAATTTCAGCATGATTGGACAAGTGGGCGTGGTACCTCCCATACAACTGAAATATAAATTGCACCATAACTAACGAAAAAATCTGCAATAACGAAATTTTAAGTAGACGTGTAATATTTGATTTCTTAGGCACTAATAATGTTAATAATATTAATATAATAAATAATATGAGTATAATAAATAATATTGATACAATAATAAAGCTTAGCAAGTGCATCAGTGATGATATTTGATAATTTTGGAGGGGACCTTTTTACTCTTCAGAAAATACTTTTTCGGTTGCGAGAGTTTTTTTTAATAACATGATTAAATAAGCTTTTGTTTTGTTACTGACGCAAATATATATGTCAGTTTTATTATAAAAAAAAATAACAAAAACAATAAACAAGGATTTAAAAAAAAAAAAAAAAAATGTTTGAGGATTTATTGATTTTTTTCTTTTTCTGTGTATTAACATAACGTGTTGTGTTAGTTATGTTACCCGGATTAGAGCTCAAAGTAATGAAATTACCCAAAAACCATTCATAATATTTAGAAAAATTATTCGGAACCTGGATTTGAAATTTAATTTAATAGCATTTTTAGGACAATCAAATAGGTTGAAAAAAAAAAAAAATACAATGTCAAGTTTGCGCACTTTGGCACTCCTAGTGCTTAAAGTAGACATAATACTCAGTTAAAAAAAAAAGTTTTGTGAAAATATCAAGTGACCATTTTTTTTTATTTACCAAAATATTAAACCAAACTTTTCGTTTTTGAGACTGATTTACACTTCACTAAAATAGGTTTTTTTTTTATTTCGTGTATATATTTATTTTTTTTTTCTCAGTGTAAAAATATTGTGTGTTATATTACAAATATTTAAACCCCACAAAAAGTCTCATCGACTTAAAATTATATATATTTCAGACAATACGGTCAGAGCCTAATTAATACAGTAATATTTAGTACCATCATATCGATTAAGAAAAAAAGTCAAAGGTAAATTTGCGCACTTAGGCATTCCCTGGGCTTAAAGTAGACATAACACTGATTAAATAAAGAAAGTTTGGTAGAAATATGGAGCGACCTATTTTTTTTATTTTCCAAAATGGTTTGCAGATTTTGGCGTTTTTTCACATTTATCTCCCTACATTCTATTCTATAGCACCAACATTTTAAAAGATTTGGTTTTGAATTTATAATATTTTCATAAAAAATATCTTGGCCGTATTGTGTGCCGAGTTTCAACTCTTTTCGATATTGGGAAGTATTAAAAAAAAATTGTGAAAATAGCAACTAATTTCATGGACACAAATTTGAAAAACATCTTCTTTTATGCCAACTTTGACGATTTTTGGTATTTTATGTAGAAAGCGGAGGTAAGTAAAACATTACTTATGAGTTGATTATATATTTTCCGATATTTTTTCATATTCGGAATGTAAAAATTCGATTTCGAGTTTTTTCCGTCTAGCTTGTACTGATCGCATCACTGTGCGGCGTCTGGCTTTCACATCCTCTCGAATGAGTAGGAATCAAATCTTAAATGAAGTTAAGGCTTTGTCAGTCGAAAAATTGCATTGCAAAGAAAAAGGGTCGGAAGCTAAGAAATTCAAATTATCGGTTAGGGCTGAAAACATAAACTGTTATCATTATTAGCTACCAACAATGAAAATACATTGATGGTTGGAGCTTACTGTTCAGTGTTTTTGAGTAAAACAACAATAAAAACACAAAAAACAAAAAAAAAAAAAAAAATTAAAAAAATTATAAACTGTTATCGTTGCGGAAGAACAAGACATAAGGCAAAATCGTGTAGACAGAAAGGGAGTAGTTTGCATTCCAACTTTTCTAAAGATGCTGGTTTAACAACAGTCGTATGCTATCGATGCAACAAACAGGGTCATTATATCAAAACAAAGAAGGTTCAAAACCTGTTGAGAAGCATGTGAACTTATGCACAGTAAGGAGCGCGATGGGTGGGATGCAGCACGCTGGTGAGAAATTTAAATTTTATTTTGATTCAGGAGCAGAATGCTCACTTATCAAAGAAGCAATGTCTGGTAAATTTGGAGGCAAACGTATTTTTAGCAATGTTCGAATGACAGGTATAGGGAAAAGCAGTCTGAACAGTACTATGCAAATATTGTCAACTGTGAAAATTGACAACAGCTTTTCGTATACTGCCGGATTTCAGTATGTGTTACGACATTGGTCGCGATATTTTGAGTCAAGCTATCTCTATATTAATTACAGCAGACTGTATTAAACTTGATCGGTACCGTTACATAAATGTGTGTGAGACAGATACATGGAAGAATCAGTTAAGTACAGTTAAAACTGACATGCCCACAAACTTCATGCCAAATTTTGTTTCTATTTTGACAGAATTCAAAGATTATTTTGTTCAGGGAACTCCTAAGCGTTTGGTTAAAATAGAGCCAATGAAAATTTAGTTGAAAGACCCTAACAAAACAGTATTTGAGCGTCCTTACAGACTTAGTACAAGTGAACGGAATGTCGTTCAGGATTAGATTGATGAGTTGCTTGCAGCAGATGTAATTCAACAAGGTATTTCTCCATTTGCTAGTCCCATTTTATTAGTAAAAAAGAAAGATGGAACGGATAGGATGTGCGTGGACTATAGAGAGTTAAATGACAATACAATACCTGATACATTCCCACTACCACTAATATCTGAACCAATTGATAGACTAAAAGGATGTTTTTATTTTACTACATTAGATATGGTCAGTGGATACCATCAGGTACCTATGCATTCTGAGTCAATTCGAAAGACTGCATTTGTGACACCATCTGTATTTCAAAGGTCTGTTATGTAAGCACTAAAAGAATTTACAAGAACCTATGTAGTGGTTTATATGGACGACATTTTGGTGATGGGAACATCGGATATTGAGGAATCTTTAGAAAGGTTTCATTAAGTTTTAAAGCCTCTAACAGATTCGGGTTTTTCTCTTAATCTAAAGAAGTGTTCATTCATGAAGCAAAAAGTAGAGTATCTGGGCTTTGAAATATGTAATGGTGATATTCGCCCAAGCCCAAAAAAAATTGAAGCTTTAATTGCATTACCACCTCCGAAAACAGTAACACAGTTACGGCAGTTCATAGGACTAGCATCATATTTTAGACAATTTGTGCCGAAGTTCCTTCTATTTATGGCGCCACTGTATGCTTTAACCAGTTCATCCAAGAGTGACATAGATTGGCAAGCCTCATATGAAAACATCAGGCAAAAGATTATATGCATTGTAACTACCGCAACTGTTTTAGCCATTTTTGACTCAAATAGTTCAACAGAGTTGTATACAGATGCAAGTTCAATTGGCTACGGTGCAGTTATGATGCAAAAATGTAATAATAAGCTTCATGTTATTGCTTACGTACAACAAGTGCAGAATCCAAATATCACTCATTTGAAATGGAAACATTAGCAGTGGTGAATGCCATTAAACATTTGTAATTCACTTTAATCCTCAAAAGATTTAACACCACGAGTTCACAGGTGGTGGGCATTCCGTCAAACATTCGATTTTGATATAGTCTATAAAGATGAAAAGAAAATATGTCACGCAGACTTCCTGTCTAGAAATCCTTTACAGGAACCATCAAATGCTTCGTCTATTGAAACGACTCATAAACAAATAAATATTGCTAATATTGATAACTGGTTGCATGCTGAGCAGCAGCGTGATGTTGAAATATTATTGTAGAACTAATTCGAAATCTTAATGATGAGGAAAGAAGTAATGAAGTGTCAAAGACGTATGAAATGAAATCAGGTTATTGTATCGGAAAATTCAATGCCATGGTAGAACTAAGTGTTTGGCAATAGTTCCTAGATCGTATAAGTGGTCTATTGTGAATTCTGCTCATGAGGCTCTATTTCATTCGGGTTATGAGAAAACTTTTGACAAGTTGTGCGATCTTTATTGGTTTACCAATATTGTAAAGTATGTTCGAAAATTCATTGATAAGCAAGAACATTTCTGGGCAGGATTCATTGCATTTGAATCATTAGCTTTGAATTGTACGAATAACCAATGACTGTTATGTATGTATGTATGTATGTATTCTCCTTTAACTCCTAGGAGGAGCATAGGGCCAATATGAAATTTCTCCATTTGTCACGATCCCTAGCGATGACTTTGATCTCTTGCCACGATTTTCCCGATTCTTGGCTTTCCTTTTCCAACGACCTTTTCCAGTTGGTTTAGGGTCTACCACGTCCTCTACTGCCTTGTGGATTCCACTCAAGAGCCTGGCGACAAACTTCGCTGTGTGGTTTCCGGAGAGTGTGATCAATCCATCCCCATTTGCGCAGCTTGATCTCGTTTGCTATAGCCTTCTGTTTGCATTTTTGATGTAGCTCGGCATTCGATATAGTGCGAGGCCACCAAACCTTTAGTAAACGCCTTAAGTATTTGTTGACGAATACTTGCAGCTTGTTCGTTATTTGTTCAGTAACAAGCCATGTTTCGCACCCATATAACAAAACCGATTTCACATTCGAATCAAAAATGCGCACTCTCGTTTTGGTGGATATAACGGATGAAGACCATATTTTGTTCAGTTGAGCAAACGCGCCTTTTGCTTTTGCTATTCTTGAGTTAATATCCTCTTTTGCTCCACCATCCATGGAGACAATGCTGCCTAAATACGTGAAGCTTTCGACGTTTTCGATGTCATCACTGCCAGCTCTAAATGTGATGTCATTCCGGTTTGCCTCTAGCTTCATGCTTTTAGTCTTGGATACGTTGATTTTCAGGTCGGCCTTTTGTGATTCCAAAACAAGGTCTTCAATTTTGTTTTGCATATCTGAATGTTTGGACGATAAGAGGCAGATGTCGTCAGCGTAGTCGAGGTCTTCTAGATGTTCAGTAAAGTTCCATTGGATATCCCTTTTGGCCTTATTAAGAGCTTTATCTAGAATATCGTCAAGAACGATAAGGAAGAGAGATGGTGATAGTAAACACCTCTGCCGTACGCCTGAATTAGTGGTGAATGTCGGTGACAACAACCCGTTGTGTAACACACTGCATTTAAAGCTTTCATATTGTGCAGTGACGCTTAGATGTTTTCTCGGGAAACACTGTCGAAGGCAGTGCTATAGTCAACGAAGACAAGTTGAAGTGCAGCACGCCACTTGCATGATTGTTATAATAACGTTGTAATAATTTTAAAATGTAAAAAAAATTAATGTTTTAAAGTATACCGTCTTAAAGATATGATGGGTATTTTAAGACTACCATCATGTGAAGTGATGAAGAGCATACTTGAGTTATGTTTTAGTGAATGCCGTCTCTCAGAGAGGATGACAGTTAAGAGATTACCATCATGTGATGTGATGAAGAACATAATCGAGTTATGTTTTAGTGAATACCGTCTCTCAGAGATGATGACAGTTAAGAGATTACCATCATGTGATGTGATGAAGAACATAATCGAGTTATGTTTTAGTGAATACCGTCTCTCAGAGATGATGACAGTTAAGAGATTACCATCATGTGATGTGATGAAGAACATAATCGAGTTATGTTTTAATGAATGCCATCTCGAAGAGATGAAGAATATTGAGAGGATACTATCACGGGAAGTGATGTAAATGTTGAGAAGTTATCATCGCGGGAAGTGATGAAGAATGTTGAGAGGTTACTATCACGGGAAGTGATGGTAAGTGTTGAGAAGTTACCATCACGGGAAGTGCTGAAGAATGTTGAAAGGTTTCCATCACGGGAAGTGATGATGAATATTGAGAGGTTACTATCGCGGAAAGTGATGGTAAATGTTGAGAAGTTACCATCATGGAAAGTGATGAAGAATGTTGAAAGAATTGATGAAGAGTTCAAAATTGATGAAAGATTGTTGTCATGGTAAGTGATGATGAGTAAGTTCAGTGTGAAGAGATTATTTTTGTAATAGGAGTCAATGAGTGCGTGAAGTTCTCTAAGAAAATTATTGAAAGTTATAGAAAAGGATGCGATGTGTAATATTCACAATCAAATATTGACACACGGAGACGTGTGAAACGTCAGGATGACCGTGTCGTAGTGAAGTACTTTAACTAAGTAATTTGATCTTAACGTCAAGTTATTCACTTGAATGAAGTCACCACTGGAGTTTTAAGTCAGAATAGAAAATGAGAGATTGAAGTCAGCGGTGAAATCATTGCGTTAAAAATAAAATTTATAAAAAATAACTTATAAAATATATTAAATACTACATATATGTATGTTTATATATTCAAATTACCCCACTTTTAAATTCAAGCAAAACTCGTGCATTTTTTAAGTCCCGGGTTTTGTTTTCTATTTAAATTTTAAGGTAATTATTTCAATCAAATTTTTATGAAAATTAAATTTCAAGCCGCCTTTTGAGTTCCACTGTGGATTGAGAAACCTAGGGTCTTTTTATGTTTTAGCCCTTCTCGTTTTGAAAGATTTCTATTGATCCACTAATTGGTTTTTATGATGTTAGGGAAAACAATGGCCTCCTTTAAAATAAAGTGCTACTTTCGATGCTATCGCTTTTAAAATCCAATCATTCAATCTTCCACTCTGGCTTTTGGAAAGAGTTTTTCTGGTACGATGCTGATGCAGTTTCACTCAAGGTTGAAGTCGTCTTAACAAATATTTAGTTTCGCTCCATATTTGCGCAATAAGTCGCTTCGGAAAATGTGCACTTCTAACAGCAACTTTATAAATTTAGTTCCTCGGAATTTTTAAACATATATATGATCCCCTAATAAAGGTTGTATAAAGGTCACTATACTAATTAAAATCACTATTTTTACCAAAATGGGGATTAAATTCTAGAAAACGTCTCAGTTAAAACAGCTTCTTTCAACAAAATCCACTATAGATCTTTACGGATCAAAATTAAATATTTAATTTTTATTTTAATTGACAATTTTAATACTTTGAAACCGATTAAACTTTCAACTCCGAGCTATATTATGGTGTCTTCAAATTCTGCAAACGAAATGGACGAGTTTATCGTCTTAGCAACACGATTAAGCTGTACATTTCACATGCATGATCATCAAACGGTATCGATTTTGTTTTCTTACATACCTCGAAGGACCTACACATTTTCAAATATTTATCACGCTTGCATTTTCATTAGAAATAGTTTGTCATAGGTTTTCAAGCAGTGGTTTCCTTAGAATTTCGCACCTTACTGTTTTAATGATGCTGCATGGCCGGAAAGATATTTGAGAAATTTTCTTAGTAATTGAATGAAATTTTCATTCAAATAATCATAAAAAATATATTTCATATCTTTAAAAAAAACTAATTTAACTTTAATTTGAAGCGACCATCAGGTTTCACCCTTTTAGACGAATCTAGATCTTCATGATAGTTCTAGACTACGAAATTGAATTACTACACCAAATCTCACTAACCTTAATGTCAGTTGTAGTGCTAATAGCGGTAGCGTTGTTATGTACTGCAACAGGTGCATATAAAAAAACGATGCAAAAAAAATGCATATGCGTAATTTAGATTTTGTTCTATTTTTTTATTCTTCATGGCAAATCTATAATAAAAAAAAATTGTGCGGAATGGGCAATAAGTTGTTCTGCGTGTCACTAAAAAAATGTTTGCTACAGCCGGTGGAGGTTTACATTTTTGGATAAAAATTAAAAATAAAAATTCTGAAAACAAACTGGCCATTACAAATTGCTTAAAAGTTGAAACAGTAAATTCAATATTATTAGTAAAGAGGTAGTTCCAGTTGAAGAAAATTGAGATCCGCCTGAATACATAATTTCAAAATACACAACATAAACAAATGTTTAACTATATTAAAGTAAAAGAATAGACTATTTTCAGTTTCTAATGAATTCTTTTTTTTTTTGTGATGTTATTTTTTGTCAAAATTTTGTAGTTAAAGATAGAAGCAATAACATAATTTTGATCACAAAAATTTATTTTTTTGATTATATTATTTTTTTAATGTTTGTGCGTGTATAATAAAAATTAATGAATTAAATAAATAAATTTGTGCTCTAACTTTTTGTGTTCACTTCGCTAAAAGGAGGTACGTCGGTACCTCAAGTTCGTCAGTTTTGCTTAAATTTTATCTTGTGTGCGTGTGTGACCGCTTTTTTTCATCAGTCAACCACAAATCATTTGTGGTTTAGTGACAGTCAGCGGCCATATTTGACTAACGAACATGATCGCTAGTGTGTACCCTAGGCATGCGCTTATTTTACGATTTTCTGATTTTCGTTGATGCCGTCCCCTGAAATCCTTCTAATGGTCATAAAAACAAATACTATGATGTTTCACGGCTATCGAATAACGATAACCCGGCCCTCAAGAGAGGTCAAGGTCAAGTTGAGGTTTCAGGCAAAAAATAATGAAATTTTGTTTTTAACTTAGTTAAATAAGTCAGAGCATAATTTAATATTACCCGATTTTAAAAAATTATAGCTTTTTAGAAAGGTATTTCAATTTGCTATAAGATAAAATTATGCTTTGACTAATTTAATTAAGTTTTAAGAATTTTTTTAAGTGTGTTACTTAATCACATTTATGTATATATTGAAAATTGATTTTTTTTTTTTTTTTTTATTGAACTCTTAGTCATATATTTGCAAAGATCGATTTACATATAAATCTATAAATGCATTTCCTAACACATAATTATGACAAATCAAGGAACGGATTAAAAACACGGCTATAGTAACATATGTTTCGTCTTTCGCCATAAAGACTCATCAGACTATTTTTATTGTAATTATTGTTATATTTATTTCACTAAATTAATTATAATTGAAAAATTGCAAGTTTGAAAACTTTTTGTGTTTTTGGGCGGGAGTTGAACCAAGGACCTCCAGGTTGGTAGCAGAAGTCGTTACCACTGCACCAGCCTTGCCCGGCTGCGAAGCCGACTTTTGCCAGTTTTGTTTGTGTGTTAATACGTATTGATATATCATATTTGTTGTTTGTGTTATTTATTGATATATGACAAATATATGACTAAAAGTTCAATTAAAAAAAAATCAA
The DNA here is from genome assembly GCA_951812925.1 of Calliopum simillimum. Classification (NCBI taxonomy): domain Eukaryota; kingdom Metazoa; phylum Arthropoda; class Insecta; order Diptera; family Lauxaniidae; genus Calliopum; species Calliopum simillimum. Next base: position 73,496,850 of record OX638369.1, read on the forward strand.
TTTTCAATAATTTAATTAAGTTAAAAAAAATTTTAGTTATTTTTTGCCTGAAACCTCAACTTGACCTTGACGTCTCTTGAGGGCCGGGTTATCGTTATCCAATCGCCGTGAAACTTCATAGTATTTGCTTTTATGACCATTAGAAGGATTTCAGGGGGCGGCATCAACGAAAATCAGAAAATCGTAAAATAAGCGCATGCCTAGTGTACCCCCTATAACACTTCACTTTTTACATACATAATTTCATTTTGCTCAAATTTTTCAAAACGACAGCACTGGCTATTACATCTATAGCTACAGTTAAATCAGTTAATTTTCATGAATCACTGCTCTACTTATATTGTTTTTGAAATACAAAATTTACTCATTTAAGACTGATTCCATTTCAATTCATACGGTGAGTGTGCACTAAGGTTTGTAAATCAACTTCAAACTAGCAAAATATTTTTCTACAATCAAAATAAGAGAACACGTATTTTTTTTTTTTTTTTGGTTTGGATCTAAATTGGGGATTTTATGGCGTTTTGTAGGAATTTTGGCGAAAATTTAATTTTGAAAAATTCATGAAGTTTAATCGGTTTTTTCAACCGCATTTCTTTATTTATCAACTGATTCACATGAATCAAAATTTATTTGGTGCACAATAAAATTTTTTTAAGTAATAATTAAAAAACAAATTTCTTTAACCCTTACTTTCCTTAAAATTGATGTTTATATTTTAAATAAAAATGCTAATTTTCTCAAAAACACCATCTTTTTTTTTCTCGAAAATTTGCACAGTGATAGTAAAGCACGTCCTCTTTATTTCAGTAATGGCGGTTTTCTTCATATTTTTGTTATAAGTGCAAAATTTGCAATTTTTAACGTTAATATTGAGTTCTTCTATACAAAATGAATAAAAAAATTACACAGTTCAGTTTTCACTTTCCTAGACGGTTTTGCGATACTGATTCCGAAAATGGCACTTACATTCTTTTACCATTTTTGGTTTTCAAGATATCTTGAAAAACTTGAATAAAACTCATAAATTTGAAAAAAACCGAATTCTTTATTTTTGAGACACAAAATTCATTTATAGTAAGTTAGATGGAACTTAAATATACTCACGGTATAGAAAACCAAGCATTGTTTGTGTTTTTTGCGATTTGACCGTACCTTGGCTCTTGTTTTTCTTCGAAAGTTCTCGGGATTTTTATTAGTTTCTTTTTCGATTGCTTCATGTAATTTCGCGACACATCATAGTCTGTGAAATGACCACACGGCTGCTATCCAGACTGCTTGTGAGTTTCTAACTCAAGTGCTAAAACTGACACCAGCTATTCAATTAAAAACTTTGCTGTTGATGAAATTTATTCCTTTAGAATAAACAAAATTGAACAGTGGAAAAATGCAAAGAACTGCTAAAGTATTCAAAAATGCCATGTTTGGAAGAGTGAGGGAACCAGAGGGTTAACTTCTTGTTACATAGCCAGAACAGCACAACACAATTACACGAAAGTAATCGAAAAAAAAACTAATAAAAATTCCGAGAACTTTCGAAGAGAAACAAAAGCCAAGGCACGGTCAAATCGCAAAAAACACAAACAATGCTTGGTTTTCTATACAGTGAGTATATTTAAGTTCCATCTAACATACTATAAATGAGTTTTGTGTCTCAAAAATAAAGAATTCGGTTTTTTTCAAATTTATGAGTTTTATTCAAGTTTTTCAAGATATCTTGAAAACCAAAAATGGTAGAAGAATGTAAGTGCCATTTTCGGAATCAGTATCACAAAACCGTCTAGGAAAGTGAAAACTGAACTGTGTAATTTTTTTTATTCATTTTGTATAGAAGAACTCAATATTAACGTTAAAAATTGCAAATTTTGCACTTATAACAAAAATATCAAGAAAACCGCCATTACTGAAATAAAGAGGACGTGCTTTACTATCACTGTGCAAATTTTCGAGAAAAAAAAGATGGTGTTTTTGAGAAAATTAGCATTTTTATTTAAAATATAAACATCAATTTTAAGGAAAGTAAGGGTTAAAGAATTTTTTTTTTTAATTATTACTCCAAAGAATTTTATTGTGCACCAAATAAATTTTGATTCATGTAAATCAGTTGATAAATAAAGAAATGCGGTTGAAAAAACCGATTAAACTTTATGAATTTTTCAAAATTAAATTTTCGCCAAAATTCCTACAAAGCGCCATAAAATTCCCAATTTTGGTCCAAACCAAAAAAAAAAAAAAAAATACGTGTTCCCTCATTTTGATTGTAGAAAAATATTTTGCTAGTTTGAAGTTAATTTGCAAACCTAAGTGCACACTCACCGTATGAATTGAGACGATTGAAGCTGAAGAAGATAAAATTTGTTAATTAATTTGTTGTTTTATATATTATCCGGTAAAAATAATGCTTCAATTAAACCTTTCTTTTTTATACCCTACACATAGGGTATATTCACTTTGTCCTTCCGTTTGTAACGCAGAGAAGGAGGCGTGGCAGATATAGAAAAGTATATATATTCTTGATCAGCGTCACCTCCTGAGTCGATATAGCCATGTCCGTCTGTCTGGCTGGCTGGGTGGCTGGCTGGCTGGCTGGCTGTGTGTGGAAATACATTTTTTGAGAAAACTAAGCAGGATAATTCAATGAAATTTGGTACACAGCCTTTGTCGTCAAAGTTAGCTCGGGGGATTGAAAATGAGCGAAATCGGTCAACGGACACGCCTACCGCCCATACAAAAAATATATTCAAAATGTAACTTTTTTAGTATTTTTCACGATAATGCAACTAAAATACACATAAATACTACGAATTGTAAGCGCAAGCTCTAAGCAAAAAATGGGCAAATTCGGACAACAGGGCGTGGCACCTATCATATAAGCAAAAGCTTCAAAATGCTATACTGAAAGTGTTAATTGAGATAATCGAACTAAATGTTACTCAGACACTAAGAATTATAACTGAAAGCTTTAAACAAAAACTGGAAAAAATCGGACAAGAGGGCGTGGCACCTCCCATATACGCAAAAGCTTCAAAACGCTATACTAAAAACATTTTTTGAGATAATCCAACCAAATTTCACTCAAATACTAAGAACTATAAATTCAAACTCTGAGAAAAAAATGGGTGACTTCGCACAAGAGGGCGTGGCACTTCCCATATAAGCAAAATTTTCAAAATACTGCAGTGTAGGGTATTTAATGTTTGGCCAGGCCAAAGGTAGCACCCTTACTAGTTTTTTTTTTTTTTTTGAAAGAAAATAATTTTAAATCAATTCCAAAATACGAGAAAACCATGCACTGAAATTATAAGGCTTATGGCCAATATTACATTGAGTAAAATTTAACAAAAACTATTTATTATTGTAGCATTTCATATTTTAAATTATTATTAAAAAGTCAATATCTAACCTATAAACCGTACGAAAACAGCTCTAACCCTCCAAGAAAATTTTACGGTTCGTAAATTGCGTACCCAAAGCGAATCGCTTACGAACTGTGATTTAACTAGCACATACATACATTATATACATGTAAACTTTGTTTTATTTGTCATATTTAAATTTTCAAAAAAATTTTAAAAAAAATTGTGAAAGACTAAATTTCACGATATTAAAACAAAAACCGAAATTTTTAATAAGACCAGCACACAAGGCATAATAAATAGAACCACTCAGCCACACAAAATGAGGCACGATTTCGATGCCGTGGAGTGTTGCAAAAATGTGAAAATGAAGCAGTCAAATCTACCGTTTGCTTGTCCCAGTGGTCAAAAGTGATCGCAGCTACAAAACAAAGGTAGGCTTGCAATATCATCTGCTTAACCATGACCTTGACAATCCGCATCCAACAACACCCGTGCTGATGCCCAATCGGAAGAAGGAGCGTTCGCGTGCACATTCAACATCGAAGATGTTTTCTTTTGTGACATGTGCAATCTATCCGTACATCAAGACTACTGTCGCCGTTGCTTACAGTCACCTAGTACACCGTAAATTGTGTACATACTTTGTCCAAATGCAAGTGGTGTGATCGTGGGCGTTTGTGCGTTTCGCTAATACTGTTTGTGAATTTCGCAGTTTTTTTCTTACATTAAAATTGATTTTTTGTTTTAATTTTCCCACAACTGATTCAATTCAGACCATTCTGAAGGCGTGTTGGCGTCTCACCTGCTGTAGTTGTCATCAAAAGCGTGTAGGTGCGTCCAACAAGCTGGCTTGTATATGACCATGTAATAAAAATTATGTAATTTTTTTTTTTTCAATAAAAATTATAAATTATTAAAATTTAAGAATGGAATCTTATTTTATCCATACATTTTATATGTATTAAATCAGTTCGTAAGTGATACCATTTTAACGTATCAAAAACGAACCGCTTTGATGTTACGTAAACGTTACTATTTTTCGAGCTAAAAACGTAGTACCACGTACTTTTCTGAAAAAGTAACCGTTAGTGTGATGTTTGCAAAATAAAATGATTTTTGTAACTTTTGATCTTGACTAACTTTGTAATAGATTCCCCTATCGATTGTGTAATTTCAATTAGTGCATTGAAATGGCAACACTAAAAAAATCGATAATGCATACTTTTGCTTCTGACAGTTGGTAACTTGTAGAACTACCGTATTTTTTCGATAGAATGTCATGATGGCGTGATTTTGGCGTCAGCAAAAAAATGTTCAAAAAATGTTTTTCACACACCTTTTTTATAGTGCATAATAAATTGTTTTTTATAATAAACAAACAAAAAAAGATTAAAAACACACTGAATAAATTGCGTGAAAAAGGAGTAAATAAATTCAACTTATCCTAATTTTTCGACCTACGAGGGACGTTAATATAATTTTATTTGCAAGCTTTTGTGTTTTAAGCTACGCCGACGTTAATGTCTACATAAGCAGCAACCTAGCGTAGCGCAAAGTCTACACAAAAAAACAACAACAAAAACAATATTAGTGTGGCAAATTGGCAAATTGAATTAAAAATAAATTGAACAAAAAAGGAAACGAATAAAAAAACAATTTTCTTTTGCCATAAGCAAATTTGTTAAAAAAAGAAAAAAAAGAAAAAAAATACAAAACAAAAAAAAACCCTAGGATATTTTAAAGAAGTTGCTATCTTAAAAATAAGTAAACAAACAACAAAAATGTAAATAAGTAATTCATAAACAAGGAATCAAGTTTTGTTCATTCAAAATAAGCATGTACTAGGATTTAATATAAGAAATAAGCAAAATTTAATAAGATAAACATAAAAAAAAAAAAAAGAGAGAAATAAAAAAACAAAAAAAAAAAATATTTGCAAATGAAAAATCAAATTGCAAATCAAATCATCTCTAATATGATCATCTACCGCAGCATCATCATGTCAACGTAGATCAACGATGGCAAGTAATCACATTTAAAATAAGTCAAACATTTGTATTTAACTTTTTAGTATTTATGTATTTCAAAATATAATTTCCTAAGATTTATAAAATATATAGATGCGCATCTAACCTATATAGTAATCATTTGGAAATCTAATTATATACACATTTTAAAAATCTAATTAAATTTTAATTGTTTGTTTGTTTGTTTGTTTATTTAATATTTGAATTTAATGCTAACAAGATTTTATCTTATGGAATAAGCACTAATGACATAAAGTTTAAAATCTAAGTAGGCAAAGGAACAAAATTATATTTCAAAGAAATAAGTTCTCATTATAAATTAAAATAAAAATACTAAAAAAAAAAATAATAAATAAAATTAATTTAAAATAAAAAATTTAAATTAAAATTAAAAAGCAGGACATATTATTACATTTAAGAGAAATGATTAAACAAAATTTTTTTAAAATGGTTAGCGTTACTAGTTTTTTGAAAACTCTGAAGTAGTGAGTTCCAAACACGAATTGTAAAAATAAAAAAGTGACGTTCAGAAGTAAGGCAAGAGTGTCTTATTTGAATTAAATTTCTGCCCCTATTTGATCTAGCGAATGCTATTTTGTTGAACAAATAAATTGGTTCTTTTGTATACACAATTTTATGCAGTAAAATTAGCGATCTAAATTTAAGTAAATTGTCAAAAGCCATGTTGTAAATTTTATATATATAGCTCGAAATATGATCAAATCGACGAATTTTGAAAACGTACCGTGCAATGTTGTTGAATAAAACGATCAACTTTTGTTTGTGAACATAATCACAATTAGCATATATTTCGCATCCATATAATAATCTTGGAATAAGATATGTCTTTGCTAACAACATGCGAATTTTGTGAGGAGTGAAGCACTGTGTACTCCACAAACAGCGCAGCATGCCATATACTTTTCCTATTGCAGCATTAACATGATTGGACCAGGTTAATGTTTGATTAAATATCATGCTGAGATTTTTAACATTTTGCACAATCTCAATTTGAGAGTTTCCTATAGAAATATTGATGTTGCTAGGAATTATACTTGGGTTTTTGTTTATAATTATGCATTTAGACTTTCTTGGATTTAGACACAAACCATTACTAGACGCCCATTTGTTTACGTTTTCGAGATTCTTATTTAAGTTAAGAACACATTCATTAAGACAATTTATATCACATCCAGTATAGATTTGAACATCATCAGCGTACATTTTCACTTCACAACCAGTAATAACACCAGGCAAATCGTTAACGTGTATGGAGAATTGTAAAGGTCCAAGGATTGAGCCTTGGGGCACCCCTCTTGAGATTGAAATAAAATCAGAAAATTTATTGCAAGCCGAAACTGCTTGCGACCTTCCACTTAAATATGAGTACAGCAGCCTAACCGCACTACTTGAAAAATTAAACAATTCAAAAAGCTTGCCGCACAGTTTTTTATGGTCCACTGTGTCAAAAGCTTTTGAATGGTCTAGAAGCACCAAAAACGAAACCTTATTGGAATCCAAGTTAGCTCTCAATCCCTCCGAAACATCCAGTAAAGCAGTTACACAACTGTGTTTAGGTCTAAAACCAGACTGTCTATTCGAAAGGAGAGAATTTTGAGTTAAATACTCTGTGATTTGTTCATGTAAAACCTTTTCAAAAACTTTAGACAAATATGGCAGAATTGCAATCGGACGAAAATCATTATCAGATTTTGGAATAGGTATGATTTTTGCTTTCTTCCAATTAGCTGGATATGATGAATTAGTCAAAATTGTGTTGCATAAGAAAGTGAAATGTGGCAGTAACTTTGGCAGCAGCGCCTTGAGGAAGGTGGGATCCAATTTATCAATCCCAATCGCATTTGATTTGATTGATAAAAAACTCTTCAATACAATTTCTTCGCTTACATAAGAGAAGCTAAAGCCGTCACCATTGGTAGATAATACATCAAATGCTTCCGTGCCTCCAAAATTCAAGTTTGTCAGTGATGTGCTTGATGTAACAAACTTTTTATTAAGCTCATTAACATCGCCAACATCTGTTAGCTGAGTATTGTTACTTACAACCCCAATTTTTCTAATAAGGTTCCAAGTTTGCTTTGAGCCAATGGCGTTGCTAAATTTATTTTCATAGTAAGCTAACTTAGAAGCACGTAGTTTTTAGACAATATCTTTTCTCAATTTTTTAAAAGTGAGATACATTTCAGGTAATTTGTATCTTTTCCAGCGATTGTATGCTCTATTGCGCTGTTCTATTAAATTTTTTATGTCCTCGCTAAACCATGGTAGTGTTTTGTTTTTTATCAATTTTGTTTTAATTGGAACATGCATATTGAACAAAAAATTTATATTTTGTTCTAAGAAAGAAATTTGGTCATCCGAAGACGCCATATTATAAATCTGGTTCCAGTTTATGTTATTTAAATCTCTGTTTAGCAAATCATAATTAATATTTTTAAAATCTCGATAACTTATAAGGTTCTCATTAATTGTAAACTGAAAATTGTATGCCAAAAAAATCAAATCATGCTTGGAAAACATGGGTGCTGAAATTTGATCATACAACAAAATATTTTCCTTGTTGCTAACAAAAAACAAATCCAATAAAGTGCTCGTTGTTTGCGTAAAATGCGTTGGTAATTTAGTATTAACTGCAGAAAAACCTAAAGATTCCATTCCATGTAAAAATGTTTTATCTACCAGTACATTACAATTAAAGTCACCGGATATTATAATATCCTCATAAGGCAATACGATAGATTCAATTTTCTGAAAAAAGTAGGTGAATTCAATATTGCGGTTTGGCCTACAAGCAGAACCAATTAGCAGCTTTTTTGGTCCAAACATTACATCCACAAAAAGGTACTCAATGAGATCGTCTGCACTGGATTTACAGTTAAGTTTACATTGAATTTCATCTCTGACATAAATTGCAACACTACCAGCATGTGTCGGTCTATCAGCCCTAAACACTTTATACCCTCTGACTTTGCAGATATTGTTATGCACAAAAGAATGAAACCAAGTTTCAGATATACAAATGATGTCTATCAACGAATTTTCAAAAACAAAGCGAAATTCATCAATTTTGTTATTGAGGCTCTGCGCATTAATATGACAAATTTGGATACCATTACTTTGCTTACCTAGAATTCTAACCAAACTATGAACATTGTTGTTGGAACCACTTTGGAAATTATAAGAACTGAATTAAAATTTAAAATATTTTTTTTAAAAGCCTTGAGCTACATAAATTTAAAACCAAAAGAAAAATCTACTTTTGATCTAATTTTAACCCCTTGAGACCGATGGGGTCACATAGGACCCCAAAGATTTTTTTATTCATTACTCTTTTAATAACAACTATCCGTGCATTTTGACCGCTGAATTTGGTACACAAGACTTGTAAATTTCTAGCAACATCACCGATCTGACAGCTAAACAGCTGATATTTAATTTTTTTTTTTTTTGACGCGAAAAGTGTGATTTTTATAGTTTTCAAGTATTTTGCTCATAAACCGATTAAATCGAAAAAAATTGTTGAAAACCTAAGTGTATGTCGTGATTTTGGATGTATTTTGTTGAAAAAATATCGAGTTCAGCAAATATTTTCAGTGGTCTTATCAGAATTCCCACACAAAAATTGGGATCTTATGTGACCCTATCGGTCTTAAGTATACCTTGCAGTCTTGTATCTTCTTTATATCAGGTACATTAAGCTAGCAGAGCGAAAATGGCAGAACTGAAAAAAAGCCACAAGTATAGGCTAATTATAGGCTAATTTCGGGCCCAAACGCCGAATTTTAGGCTCTTCATTTTTTTAAAAAAAAAAAGTTAGCTCTGCTAGCTTAAACTTAAGCGTTTGGGCCCAAAATTAGCCTATAATTATGGCATTTCGAGAAAACACATACGGGACGTATATTGAACTAAAGTAAGTAGTCAATAATTATAGGCTTATTACATGCTATTTAAATGCCCAATCGCCAAATAAAAAGCTTTCCATTTAAAAAAAAAAAACAAAAAGATCCAGCTAGGTTAAGTTTAAGCTAGCAGAGCGATTTCGAAAAAAAAACATTTTGTACTAAAGAAAATATTCAATAATTATAGGCTAATTATAGGCTATTTAAATAACCAATCGCCAAATAAAAAGCTTTCCATTTAAAAAAAAAAAAATTCTGCTAGGTTAAGCTTAATCTAGCAGAGGGATTTCGAAAAAAAACATTTTGAACTGAAGAAAGTATTCAATGATTATAGGCTAATTACAGGCTATTTAAATGCCCCATCGCCTAAAGAAAAGCTTTTCATTTAAAAAAAAAAAAAATGGACCAAATCAATTTTCTTGAAATTAGGAACTTCGAATAACAACAATTTCAGAGAAAAAAAAAACAACAACAAAAACAAAAACTACTACAACAACAACAAATTTACTATTACAACAACAGTAATTTTACTTAAAAGTAGGGGTAAGTGGGCGGCCTGCGGCCGCTGCTCAGGATTTAAACCCGTCAGACATCCAACACCGGCTTCGCGGCGGCCTTCGGCCGCGGTTCAGTCTATAATATATCCAACAAATAGTTTTGCGCCCGCAATTTTTAATAAAAATTTTTATTTTTTTAAATAATAAGTAGCTACTGCGCTTGCAGAAGACTGCCGCGAAGCCGGTGTTGGATGTCTGACGGGTTTAAATCCTGAGCAGCGGCTGCAGGCCGCCCACTTACCCCTACTTTTATGTAAAATTACTGTTGTTGTAGTAGTAGTAAATTTATTGTTGTTGTAGTAGTTTTTGTTGTTGTTGTTTTTTTTTTCTCTGAAATTGTTGTTATTCTAAGTTCCTAATTTCAAGAAAATTGATTTGGTCCATTTTTTTTTTTTTTAAATGAAAAGCTTTTCTTTTGGCGATGGGGCATTTAAATAGCCTGTAATCAGCCTATAATTATTGAATACTTTCTTCAGTTCAAAATGTTTTTTTTTTCGAAATCCCTCTGCTAGCTTAAGCTTAACCTAGCAGAATTTTTATTTTTTTTAATGGAAAGCTTTTTATTTGGCGACTGGGCATTTAAATAGCCTATAATAAGCCTATGGGCACGGCCACCGTTGGGAACGTTACGTTTGCACGCACATTTTTGCCCATATCTCTTTGAAAAATAATCAAACATCATGATATCTTAAGTGCATATAATAAGGCTCCCTAAGGCCAATATTTCATAGGAACGAAGTTTTGGCCTATCGCTTATGGCTTTGGAGTTATAAGAGTTTAAGTGCCGTTGGGAACGTTATTTTTTTTTGCAAGCGATTTTTGAGGTCAGTGCACATTTTCTAAAAAGTCTACGAATCTAGTAATGTATTTTCACGAACATCTTCTATGATTTGAAGGTAAAGGATCAAAGTTATGATTGAACTTAAAGTTGTGCAGAAAAAATTATTTTTGGTAGATTTATAGACGTTAAAGCAACGTTGGTTACGTTATGCAAAAGCGTTGGGAACGTTATGCGTACGAATTTCCATAAATAAATTGAAGGCAAATACAGCCAAACAGTCCAAACATCCATAAAGATGAAAATATGTGAATATTTCATTTCTTGGAAGGTTCCCATTTACACCACATTACAAATTTTTTGCTCCAAGACCTCGTTACAAATTTTTTTTTTTTAAATTACGATTTCTCCCAAAAGGATAAAGTTATCTACATGAAACTTGGTTCAGATAATACTGAAATCCATTTTCTGATCAGGATTAAAATTGATCGTGATCGTTTAATGTTCCCGCCTACCTCCCATATATGCTAATTAAAACATTGTATGGGAAGTAGGCGTGAAGGTTAACCGATCACGTCCAATTTTAGTCTCAGGCAGCTTAGTAATATTGTCGTTATCTGTACCAAATTTCATGCATCTAGCTAAATTCGTATGGCCGCCAGTCTGGGTTCAACAAAAAAAATGAAACCGAAAATATATTTTTTTCTGTTTTTTTCAAATTTTTACGTTGAGCCATGACAGGTGGCTGAACGGATTAAGCTAGATGCATAAAATTTGGTAAATGTAACAAGAATATTACTAGGTTGTTTCGGAAGCTTCAAAAAGCCTGTAAGGAACGAAATATTTGTGATATCCCATGCACTTGGATAGATCTCAAAATAGCAATTAGCGTGATTTATGTGCATAACTTCCTCTTCAATCCAACAGTTCTGATTGGTTTTTTTTCTTTTCACAAGCAAGAGTAAATTTTTATGAAAAAAGCACCCCTAAATCAACTTATATACTTGAAAATGGTATTTTTTGACAGCATTACATGTAATCTTATGAAATATGGTCAAATGAGTGGGAGACTTAAAGAAAAAAAAAAGTTATATAGATTCGTCTTACGTGGCCGTGCCCCTATAATTATTGACTACTTACTTTAGTTCAATATACGTCCCGTATGTGTTTTCTCGAAATAGCTTAAGTTTAAGCTAGCAGAGCAAACTTTTTTTTTTAAAAATGAAGATCCTAAAATTCGGCGTTTGATCCCAAAATTAGCCTATAATTATGGCATTTTTTTTTTTTTCAGTTCTGCCATTTTCGCTCTGCTAGCTTAATGTACCTCTTTTATCTTTTGTGTTTTTTTTTTTGCAGTTTTATGATCGCAAAATGCCGGAAAAAAGATTTTGTATTAACAAAGCGAAGGATTTGGAGGAAATATGTCAAATTGTGAAAGCAGACGATAGTGACGAAGAGGTGCCACCATTGGCTTTTCTTGAAGATGACGTTGATATGATTGAGACCGACGTAGAAGTTGTGATTGAGGAAATCAAGATCAGCGATCCGAATCAAGCATCTACGTCCTCTACACCATTAAATGATGAATTGTTGATTGCCCGTGGAACCACGCAAAAACAATTTGATAACTTTGGAGTTTCCATACTCGAAAGTTTTGATCTCTGACCAGGATTATAGGTTAGGTTAGGTTGCGAGGGCATCGTCGGCATTTATGCAAGCCAACTTCCACTTAGACCATTCTGCTGGTTCATTGTGATCCCTCTTTAAGTACGGTACATAGTTCTAAGATACGTACAATTAATTTAATTCAATTCAGTGTATTTTGTACAGCTATCAATCTTGTTGAAGCTTATTCACTGGTTGTTGGTTACTATTCGTGTTCTCTGTTCCCATTTTGATGCCTTGATGTATTTCAGGATCTTAGCGGGGTCTATCTCCATAAGTTCTTGCATATCCTGAAAAAAGAAGTATCCAAATATTTTAAATCTTATTTTTGCAAGTGCAGGGCACCAGCAAAGATAATGTTGACTATCTTCTTCCACGTCGCTGTCTCCACACTATCTACAAAGATCGTCAGTCTCAAACCCCATTTGTCTCAAGTGCTTGCATAACGTCAGTGCACATTTTCTAAAAAGTCTACGAATCTAGTAATGTATTTTCACGAACATCTTCTATGATTTGAAGGTAAAGGATCAAAGTTATGATTGAACTTAAAGTTGTGCAGAAAAAATTATTTTTGGTAGATTTATAGACGTTAAAGCAACGTTGGTTACGTTATGCAAAAGCGTTGGGAACGTTATGCGTACGAATTTCCATAAATAAATTGAAGGCAAATACAGCCAAACAGTCCAAACATCCATAAAGATGAAAATATGTGAATATTTCATTTCTTGGAAGGTTCCCATTTACACCACATTACAAATTTTTTGCTCCAAGACCTCGTTACAAATTTTTTTTTTTTAAATTACGATTTCTCCCAAAAGGATAAAGTTATCTACATGAAACTTGGTTCAGATAATACTGAAATCCATTTTCTGATCAGGATTAAAATTGATCGTGATCGTTTAATGTTCCCGCCTACCTCCCATATATGCTAATTAAAACATTGTATGGGAAGTAGGCGTGAAGGTTAACCGATCACGTCCAATTTTAGTCTCAGGCAGCTTAGTAATATTGTCGTTATCTGTACCAAATTTCATGCATCTAGCTAAATTCGTATGGCCGCCAGTCTGGGTTCAACAAAAAAAATGAAACCGAAAATATATTTTTTTCTGTTTTTTTCAAATTTTTACGTTGAGCCATGACAGGTGGCTGAACGGATTAAGCTAGATGCATAAAATTTGGTAAATGTAACAAGAATATTACTAGGTTGTTTCGGAAGCTTCAAAAAGCCTGTAAGGAACGAAATATTTGTGATATCCCATGCACTTGGATAGATCTCAAAATAGCAATTAGCGTGATTTATGTGCATAACTTCCTCTTCAATCCAACAGTTCTGATTGGTTTTTTTTCTTTTCACAAGCAAGAGTAAATTTTTATGAAAAAAGCACCCCTAAATCAACTTATATACTTGAAAATGGTATTTTTTGACAGCATTACATGTAATCTTATGAAATATGGTCAAATGAGTGGGAGACTTAAAGAAAAAAATAAGTTATATAGATTCGTCTTACGTGGCCGTGCCCCTATAATTATTGACTACTTACTTTAGTTCAATATACGTCCCGTATGTGTTTTCTCGAAATAGCTTAAGTTTAAGCTAGCAGAGCAAACTTTTTTTTTTAAAAATGAAGATCCTAAAATTCGGCGTTTGATCCCAAAATTAGCCTATAATTATGGCATTTTTTTTTTTTCAGTTCTGCCATTTTCGCTCTGCTAGCTTAATGTACCTCTTTTATCTTTTGTGTTTTTTTTTTTGCAGTTTTATGATCGCAAAATGCCGGAAAAAAGATTTTGTATTAACAAAGCGAAGGATTTGGAGGAAATATGTCAAATTGTGAAAGCAGACGATAGTGACGAAGAGGTGCCACCATTGGCTTTTCTTGAAGATGACGTTGATATGATTGAGACCGACGTAGAAGTTGTGATTGAGGAAATCAAGATCAGCGATCCGAATCAAGCATCTACGTCCTCTACACCATTAAATGATGAATTGTTGATTGCCCGTGGAACCACGCAAAAACAATTTGATAACTTTGGAGTTTCCATACTCGAAAGTTTTGATCTCTGACCAGGATTATAGGTTAGGTTAGGTTGCGAGGGCATCGTCGGCATTTATGCAAGCCAACTTCCACTTAGACCATTCTGCTGGTTCATTGTGATCCCTCTTTAAGTACGGTACATAGTTCTAAGATACGTACAATTAATTTAATTCAATTCAGTGTATTTTGTACAGCTATCAATCTTGTTGAAGCTTATTCACTGGTTGTTGGTTACTATTCGTGTTCTCTGTTCCCATTTTGATGCCTTGATGTATTTCAGGATCTTAGCGGGGTCTATCTCCATAAGTTCTTGCATATCCTGAAAAAAGAAGTATCCAAATATTTTAAATCTTATTTTTGCAAGTGCAGGGCACCAGCAAAGATAATGTTGACTATCTTCTTCCACGTCGCTGTCTCCACACTATCTACAAAGATCGTCAGTCTCAAACCCCATTTGTCTCAAGTGCTTGCATAACGTAACTACTGCTATAAATGACTTTAGATTACTCTTGCTGCACTTTAAAAGCAATTTAGTAAACCTTATCTTAGGAGTGTTATAAATAGTTTTGGTCGTTTGATAATGGGTCGAGTTGCCCCATCTCCTCACCATCTCCAAAACCATTTTATCTGAAATTATCTTGCAATCGTGTGACATTGGTGGTTTAACGATATGGTTAATATTCTCTGTAGGTAATAATGAGTCCTTCGTAGCTAACTCATCTGCCTTTGTATTTCCTTGAATATTTTTATGACCGGGTACCCAGCACAGTTCTAAATTGTGTTGTTTGTTAAGAACCTAAAGCTCTCTGCGACAACGGCTGACTAACTCAGATCTTATATTACTATTTTGCAAAGCTTTAATGGCTGCTTGACTATCGATGTAAATGGTTATATCGGTAGGTGATATATCCCTCATCGAAATCAACCTTGCCGCCTCTGCTATCGCAAATATTTCCGCTTGAAATATTGAAAAATTGTCAGATATTTTTACCGACTCTGAGAGATGAATTGGTTGACTGAAGATCCCGCAACCAGTTCCTATGTCCATTTTAGAACCATCCGTATATACTTCTAAAGTGGTATCATTAAGGACATTATTGTTCTCCCATTGTTCAAGTGTGGGATATTGGACTTTTATGCTTTTACTAAAATCTGTGAAAGCTTTAATGTAATCTGTCTGACTTATTTCTGGCAAAATGGTTGTGTGCCCATAGCTTAATCTATTGAATTTATAGGTCTGATTTAGTCTAACAGATGTTATGGCAGCCTTTTCTCTAATATAGAGATCTATTGGCAGAACATTCAATATAACTTTCAAAGCTTTTGTTAGAGTAGTTCTCATAGCTCCAGTTATTCTTAAGAGGGCCAATTTTTGTATTTTTCTAATTCTTTTACATTATTTTGTATTTCAAGATATGGCCACCATACTATACTACCATATGACAGAATCGGTCTAATAATTGCCGTATATATCCAATGAATTAGCCACGGCTAAAGGCCCCATTCTAACCCAATTATTTTCTGACATGAGTAGAAAGCCGCATACGCCTTCTTTAGTCTTTCTTTGACATTCAGTTTCCAATTCAATTTCCTGTCTATTATTATTCCTAAAAATTTTGCACTATCCTTGAGCTTAAGCACCTGTCCATTTACTTTTGGTAACATGAAGGTCGGGACTTTCCTTCTGTTGGTAAAAAGTACTAGTTCGGTCTTAGTTGGGTTATATTGGTTGCCCATTTTGTTAAAGTACGAAGCGCTGTCTATAACAAATTGCAATTGTATCTAGGCAAATACCAGTCGATAAAATAACTAAATCGTCTGCATATGCTGTTACGTAAATCCCTTGATCTTCAATTTGTAGAAGTACCTCGTTTAATACCAAGACCCATAAGGTCGGTGAAACAACCCCTCCCTGAGGAGTACCTCTGTTAGCCTGAACTGTGATGGTGGATGCAAACACTATTGGTTTTGATAAAAGAGCAAAATGAACTTTATGCTTTGCAAAATGGTCAGGTTTTTTCAACCACAATTAGTGAACTCAAAGCACATCTTAGTTTAGCGTACGTCATGAGTTATCATGTGCTGCCTTATTTACGTGTGTTCTTCGACTTGATGGATATAGGAATAAACAATAGCTTTACTGTCTACAAACACATGCACGACAAAGATAAATCACATATGACGAGTTTCGATTTCAAGCGAAATGTTGCCATGGGTCTTATTGGCGGATACAGCGAACGGAAACTGGACGCAGAACGGATAGCAAACGATATTTAGACAACAGCACAAATGGGTATAAGCATATAATTACTAAAGAGGCAAAAAGACAACGTTGTATCGTATGCCCTCGTAATTCAGACAATAAAACCAACAGCAAGTGCGCTGATTGTAACCTCTATTTTTGTTTCACCAAAAATCTGTTTTACCGAATACCACCGAAAAATTTTTTCCACTAAAGAAAACTAAACACTGTTTTGAAATAAATAAATACAAATACATAAGTACCTATTTATTAGTTACAATATATAATAATAAAATTGATTGAAAACTTTAAATGTCTTAAATTTTTCATTAAAAATACGTTGAAAAACTACACAAACTTATATCCGGAAAAACTCTTCAAAATTTATACTTGAAACCGATGGTGACCCCGTTCCAGCTGAACGGGGCTTTTCCAATTTTCCGGACAAACTTTTTTTCTTAATTTGAACACGAGAAAATCGAATCTGAAGTCTATTTTTAGATATCTACAACGGCCTAGGTTTCGGTCTCAAGGGGTTCAGCAAACCCTTAATTATAGGCTTATATTTTTTTTGTCATAATTTCTAATTTGAAAAAAAAAAAAACAAACAAAAAAATAAAAATTATAATCATGAAATATTAAATTTTCATTATTTAAGAGGAATACAGACCGGCGCACAGTGGCGACATTTGGCATTTCTCGTTGCAAAAATCATAACTTCTGAACCATTTAAGATATTTTAATTCTGTTTTCGGTTATGGATAGAAAATTCTCATAGCTATAGCTATTCTAAATTTCATTAAGATAGCATTGCAGGGTGAAAAGTAATGTTTTGTTGAAATCCGATTTTCTGTAAATTACATACATATCGTTAGGAAAATCCCGGAACGGTCAAATATTTCAGAAATTGGATGTTAAATCTAAAAACAAAAAAACACATGTCCAATAATTTTTAAAGATTTATTCAACGATATGAATCTTGACCCCCTCTCACCCTCCGACGGGGGTGGGGCGGGGGGAAAAAAACAAAATTTTATATAGAAGCCCCCAATTTTTATTGCAGATTCGACAAAAACAAAATTAAAAATATAAAGTTTTGTACTTAAAACTTCGTGAAATTAGCTTTTTCATCCATAGGTTTCGCCATAAAAGTTGCTCTTACACAAAGGGTTGTAAGTAAAACCATACAGTTTTTGGAGCACAAGCTTAGAGATAAACACCAATTAGTTGTGTAGCAAGCCGAGCTTTACGAAAACCGAACATTTTTTTTAAACTCAACCCAAAGTTTAAAAACTACGCTAAAAGTAATGTCTTCAAAAAAAATTCATAAAAAATAAAAGCTATTAAAAAAACTTAGATTTTTGCTAATCAGTTTTATGAGACAAGATCAATAATGCTTTAAGTGGAAGGAAAAATCGCTTGTTTTTAACCATTTGCCAAAGTATTCAACCTAAATGTGAAGCATTTTTCTCAAAAATTAAGCTTTTTCGCTAACTTTAAAATTTACTCACCTTTGAGAGGCTGTAAAAACCAAACCACTTGCCCGAATGGGTTCAAATTTTCAAATCCTTTAGCTCCTAATATTTTTCTATCTGATGGCAATATCAGATTTGTAAAATGAACCCACTCGAAATTGATTTTTGCAACGCCTTTTCGAAATTGACGTCATGAGCCACAGGTTTCCTGATGAAAATCATTATAACTAATAAAACTGCAATTTCCCGCAGCTAGAATTTTTATATTGTGTTCAGAATTGTTGAGTTTATTTAGTTTTAGTAGTCCGTAAGATATCTTTTGCGAAAATTTTTTTGAAACTCCATTCGAAGTTGAAAAAAAGGGTAAAAATAGTGTTTCAGGAAAGTACAGAAACCTCAGACATTAAAAAAAAAAAATCATTTAATTTTAGTGTTACTTGATAGTACTAAAACCGCTTATAGCATAAATAGAAAAAAATTTTCTTTTCTTTCATAAGTTGCAGAAAAATTAGAACCACATCTTGAAAAAAAAAAAAAAAAAAAAAAATTACAAACTCGAAAAAACCATCGACTTTGACCAGCTCTAGAAAGCGAACCATTTTTTCAAATGAATTAAAATTTTACATCCTTGAGCACTGATCATTTGTTTATCGAACTGCATCATTAGATTTGCAAATTTTCACCACACCAAAATTGATTTTTGCAACCACTTTTGAGAAATGTCGCCATTGTGCGGCGTGTAAGTTTGTTGTAAGGCAGTCAAAGTTGAAAAAAGGGGCAATTCCAAAAATAACAGAGTGCCCGAATTGCCAAGGTGGGGTGGGCCCAATGCACTCAAAGTGACAAAACCTAATGTCACTGGATGGTTTAATTGATTTTATTCACGATGTGGGTAAATGGTGAAGTTTATTTTCATTAATTTTTTTTTTAAAGTAGAGCTATCTTAATGGCATGCAAATTTCTTTGATTACGCGTTTAGATTAAAAGGGAGAAGCACGACCATCAGATAGTGTAGCCGGAGTTTTGACAGTTTTCATGCCGATAGTACCCGATTGTATTCGAAGTGAAAATATTTTCGTAATTTTTTTTGTCATATACTAAACGGCGCGTAACAAAGATGGCGCCCAACGGTGAAGCAAACTTGATTTTTTTTATTTTTTACTATTTTTCAACATGATTCATTTTTTTTTTTTAAAGGAAATTGAAGATTTAACATTTTATGAATTGGTTTTTTTTTGGTCGATAACAAAGATGTCAACCAAACATAAGTAAAACTTGATTTTTTTTTAAATAGCATACCATTGTTAGTGAATACAGTTAATGCAATAGATTTTAAGCAGCATTAACCCTTCAGTGCTTTGTATCTCTTTGATGCTTTTGACTTATTTTATTCAGCAATGAATTTTAAATTCTTTTCTCATTTTTTTTTTTTTTTTTGAGATTTGAAAAAAACATATTAACATGCATTTTCACAAATAAAAGCGAATAATGCATCAAAGGGAAAACTCGAGCATTTAAGGGTTGGGCATAAGTTCAAATCAGCTTATCCAGATATCATGAGTCTTACTTTTAGAAAATAATCTAGTGGGTAAATGCCATGATTAGGTTGAATAAGTTGAAATTTGAAACACCGCAAACTTTTTTCTAATATTTTTGATTAACGCCTTTATCATGACATTTGATTTCAAACTCTATAAGTCATGAGTTTACAAATCAGAAATTTGTTTTCATCATTTGCGATAGATTTTGCTGTCACTTTCGTTCAAGATCAAATTATACAGGGTAGCTGATTCGAAGTGTTGCCAATTCAAAAGACTATATTTTTAGTTTTCATGCACAGATTTTATTGATTAAACGCTATAATTGTTGGGAAATGTTCAAATTTTAAGAATCTACTTAAGATTTTCGATACGGCCACCTTTGGCCTTAACTATGGCCCGTAGACGGTCGAAGAACGAGTCGCATGCTGCACGAATTTGATTTTGTGGAAGTTTGCGCCATTCTCGTTGAAGGGCCACTTTTAGCACATCAACGCTCTGGTATTTTTTAGTCAAGACCTTCCTGTCAAACATACCCCAGATTGAGAAATCCAGCGGATTCGCATCAGGCAAATTTGAGAGCCATTGTTGAGCAAAAATGAAGCTAGGAACGTTTTTTTCTAACCATTCTTGATTCACACGAGCTTTGTGTGACGGTGCCGAGTCTTGTTGGAATGTCCATGGCTTGCGACCGAAATGTTTGCGTGCCCACGGTAGTAAAGCACCCTCCAACACTGATTCGCGATACACCTGGGCGTTTACTTTGACGCCAGCGGCCAGCGAGTGGTGAGCGCCCATCAGCAATCACTGCAGCCCAAACCATCACATGCGGTGGAGCCTGCGTCCTGGTGGCCAAACGAACATTCAAATTTTCGTAGAACCTCTCTGTCAAGTAAACCCGATCATTTTGTTTGTTTACATATTGCTGGATACAGTAATTTTTCTCATCAGAGAAGACAATTTGTGACAGATTTCCGGCGGCGTGCAAGCGCAACAACTCCTTGGCTCTATCGAGCCTAACTTTTTTTTGAGCAGGAGTGAGATCATGCGCCTTTTGGAACTTGAGGGCCTTTAGTCCGAGCTTGTTTGACAATATGTGTTGCATTCGTTCACGCGATATTTTCAGCTCGGCAGCCATTTGTCTGCCACTGCGTCTCGGATTTCGCTCAATTCTGGCCTTCACCTTTCGAACCATTTCTGGTGATGTTGCAGTTATTTTCCGACCACCACCATGTCGTTTGGCAACGCTGCCGGTACCATTGTAACGTGTTATGGTCCGATACACAAACATTTTATTCACTTTTAAATGTTTCAGCTCACGAACAATTGCTGGTTGCGATTTTCCAGCGAAATAAAGAGCAATCACACTATTACGTTTGAATTCCATTTCGAAAATTTTTTATTTTCAATAAATTGACGTGCAAATGCTTTTGGTTACTTGTTGACAATAGAATGAACTAACATCATGCCAATTTTTAGACAGCTGTCATGTTCCATCTGTCAGATAAGTCTATCTGAAGTTGGTAACAGTTCGAATCAGCCACCCTGTAGTATTTAAGTCCGAATGAATTTGCTTACAGAAAGCAAAGTGCTAGGATTTGATCTCAGTTTACTCAAGGAATAAATTATTTACATATTTTAAAAATTTGGGTTTTAAAGAAAAAAGAAAATTTTTCTATTTTTTTTTTTCTTTTTTTTTTGTTGTTGTTTTGAACAGATAATGATTTCCATTAACTAGCTACCAACAAATCACGTGTCAAGTGGTTCACACCACACCATATTATAGCTTCAAAACGGTTTATCCTAGAAAAAAAATTTTTCGTGCATTCTGTAGAACGGTCAATTCCCTATAAGGGTCTCTTCGAACTGTTTTTTCGTCAGACTTACCCTTCAAGAGATATCGCGACTTGAAAATCATTCAAAATTGAACATAGTATGGAGCATAGTACAATGCACGTCCGCGCGAAATGCGTTTTCTATAGGATTTTGATGAGAGGTATCTCATTTTCTTCAGAATTTTACGCTGATGTCAAATTTGAAAGAATTTTTAAAATCCCAACGACAGTTTTTTTTTTAAGTCGGGTAAAGTGATTTTTCAGTACAAAATTTTTGACCATATTTTTTTAAAGAACAAAATTTTGAAAACAGAGGCCTAAGAAAAAAATGTAAACCGCAAACTTTATTCTACAGATTTTTCCCTATCATTTGGTATTAAGAACATAAAAATGTAACTGCCGTAGAAAAAGTTATAACCTTTTGAAAATGAGAGTGTTTTTTTGGTAGTTTGCACACTAAAATCTATATATGCCAGGTAGGAAAAAATTTAAATCGAACTGTTGTGAACTAAAAAAAAGGTGTCAAATTACTCCTGAGCACTTACTAAATAAGACAAAAAAGTTTTGAAAAAAAGTTCATCGACCACTGTTTGAAAAAGGTCGAAAAACAGTAAATTTGCTAAAAAACATAACAAAACAAAATAAAAATAGTCATTTTCGATGTTTTTATTAGTGGTGAATTTGAATCTGGTCCCAAAACTTCTCTATCATGAAGTTTTTGAAATATTGATACCTAAAATATCAAAAACACGATTTTTGAGTTGATATTGTTACGAAATTTCCTGTTTCTTATGACGATAATTTCAATCTCTTACTGTTTTCTGAGTTCGATCACTGGATTGTTTAGCAATCAATTATACACACTTTATTTACTTAATTTTTAATTTTTTAATTTTAATTTTCAAAAAAATTTAAAAATCGTGTTTTTTATAATTTAGGTAACAATATCTCAAAAGCTATACGTGATAAAGCAGTTCTGGGACCCGATTCAAATTCAACACTAATAAAAACATCGAAAATGACTATTTTTGTTTTGTTATGTTTTTTAACAAATTTACCGTTTTTCGACCTTTTTCAAACAGTAGTCGATGAACTTTTTTTCAAAACTTGTTTGTCTTATTTAGTAAGTGCTCAGGAGTAATTTGACACCTTTTTTTTAGTTCACAACAGTTCGATTTAAATTTTTTCCTACCTGGCATATATAGATTTTAGTGTGCAAACTACCAAAAAAACACTCTCATTTTCAAAAGGTTATAACTTTTTCTACGGCAGTTACATTTTTATGTTCTTAATACCAAATGATAGGGAAAAATCTGTAGAATAAAGTTTGCGGCTTACATTTTTTTCTTAGGCCTCTGTTTTCAAAATTTTGGTGCTTAAAAAAAAATGGTCAAAAATTTTGTACTGAAAAATCACTTTACCCGACTTAAAAAAAAAACTGTCGTTGGGATTTCAAAAATTCTTTCAAATTTGACATCAGCGTAAAATTCTGAAGAAAATGAGATACCTCCTATCAAAATCCTATAGAAAAAAGTTTTTTGCCTTGAATCGCGCGGATGTGCAATGTTCAATTTTGAATAATTTTGAAGACGCAATATCCCATGAACGGTAAGTCGGACGAAAAAACAGTTCGGAGAGTCCCTTAAAGGGAATTAAACGTTCTACAAAATGCAAGAAATTTTTTTTTCTAGAACGAACCGTTTTGGAGCTATTTTAAAAAAACGTTTTTTTTTCAAAATTTTAGGTTTGTCGATAAAATATCTCGTAAACTATAGGTCATGTGAAAAAAAAAAATGAGTTCATGAGTTATTGTAACTTTAAGCTCAACACATCACTGTACCTACTCATAAGCGGCATGCACAATTTACTAATTTTTTTTCAAATTTTGAATTAGGATATCTCCTGAGTTATAAGTCGTACTGAAAAAACAATTCAGCAGTCAATTTTATAGAAAATTTTATAAGCTACAACATCGTACCACAGTATTTTTCTCTAAATGTAACCGTTAAAGAGATATTTGTAAAAAACTGAATTTGGACGCCATTTTTCCAATATGGCGGCGCGAGCGAACACGACTCGAGGTAGCAAAGTTCAAATTCTGAAAGAGCACATCGAAATCTATAAAATAACTCATTTGCAAAAATCCCGCAAAACTTTCCAGGTAACATCATTTTATTCTCCCAAATGATTGTACTATGTTTTAAAATTTAAAACGACTTATTAGAAAAAAAAAAAATTTTTTTTTTATTTTCTTTTCTTTTCATATACATAATGGTAAATACGCGTTTAAGTTCTCGCGATCAAACCAATCAGCACCTGGGAAACCAGAGGCGGAGCGGGATGGCCACCGGGGACACCTGTATCCAAAATTCGACCCCGAGTTCATAATTGATCCTACGAGTAGTTCTTCACCGGAGAACGAATCGTCTTCTGATCCTTCTATTAATTTTAAGTATAACACAAATTTACCTTATAATTCAATCTTTTCACTATCTTCATGTTTTTTATCTAAGCATATTTCCAAATGTAGACTTCGGCACCATAAAAGAAAATTTGATCGCAAAGAAATTGAATCAACACATCTAGCGGAGAGCGCAGACTATTTGCTCAAATCAAAATTTTAAATGAATTTGTATATGGACTTTTGGATTTAGGTGCAAGCGTATCAGTGCTAGGGAAAAATTGTTTGGCTTTCCTTGGACGAAATAGTATCAAGATAAAACTTTTTTCCCCTTTTGTATCCACTGCGGATGGTTCAAAGAAAAATGTCTTGGGTCATTGCTCTATTCCTGTCACCTATAAAGGTGTCACTAAAAATATTGTCTTTTATGCAGTACCTTCGCTGTCACAAGAGGCTTATCTTGGTGTTAATTTCTAGCGATCATTTTCACTTGCACCCGATATTATACCAGCAGTTGCCGGCATTAATTTAGAATCAAACGGAAAAAATGAAGATCACTATTTCCATGATCTATCACCAGAAAATAAATTACTTCTCGATGCGGTAATTGTAGAGTTCCCTTCATTTGAAAAATGTGGTCTGGGATGTACAAACTTACTAGAACATCAAATTGATACCGGTGATTCAGTACCGATAAAGTGCAGGCATTATCCATTGTCACCGCCTAGGCAGGAAGAAGTTTACCGCGAGCTAGATCGTCTTTTGGAAATGAACGTCATTGAAGAATCCAACTCTCCTTGGTGTAGCCCAATTGTAAACATACGTAAACCTGGCAAAATTCGTCTTTGTCTTGACTTAAGAAAGTTAAATTCTTTAACGAAGAAAGACTCATAATCTCTCCCACATATTAGTGGTTTATTGAGTAGGCTAAAGGACACCACTTTCATAAGTAGTATCGATTTGAAAGATGCTTTCTTCCAAATAAAATTAACTGAAAGTTCGAAGGAAAAAACGGCATTTGCAATGCCAATATAGTGTTATGTCCTTCGGGCTTTGTAACAGTCCTCAAACTATGAGTAGATTAATGGGTAAAGTTGTTCCCTCACGACTTCGTGAAAATGTATTTATCTATCTTGACGACCTTTTAGTCTGCAGTCCAACTTTCGAACATCATTTAGATTTATTGAGTCAAGTAGCCAAATGTTTGCGCTTAGCTCAACTTAGTATTAATGTTTCCAAAAGCAGGTTCTGTCAAAAAGAAATAAAGTATCTTGGCTATCGTATTGGTATGGGTTGTCTAAAAGTAGATCCTAAAAATGTAGAAGCCATAACTAATTTTCCAGTCCCGAAATCTCCACGTCAAGTACGACGTTTTAGTGGTATGGCGAATTGGTATCGTGGATTCATATCCAATTTTTCAGCAGGTCCACTCACTGATTGTTTGCGAAAGAACAATAAGCCATTCGCTTTAACTCATGAAGCTATCTAGTCTTTCGATAAATTAAAACTGCCAATGTCCACTGCGCCTGTTTTGGCTCAGCCCGATTTTTCCAAAGAATTCGTAATTCAATGTGACGCTTCAAGAGTGGGTGTAGGTGGAGTTCTATATCAGTTTGACGATGCTGGCAATGAAAAGCCCATTGCGTATGTTTCGCAAAAACTAAATCCGGCACAAAGGAACTATACAGTGACGGAATTAGAATGTCTATCTGCCATAATTTCCGTTCGTCGATTTAGACCATATATTGAAGGATTACCCTTTAGTATCATAACAGACCACTCGAGTCTGAAATGGTTAATGACACAGAATGGTCTAACAAACCGTTTGTCAAGGTAGAGTTTGGAACTTCAAGGATATGAATTTAAAATGGAACATAGGAAAGGGTCACTTAATATAGTCCCCGATACACTTTCGAGGTTTGATGTAGATGAGATTGAGGTAAATACTAATTTTTCTGATGCCAATTTGAACTCTTTCGATTTTGATACTCCTGAATATCAAGAGCTGAGGAATACCGTAGGAGAAAGTGGCGATCGCGTACCAGATTTGCGTCTAATTGATAAATGCGTGTATAAAAGGGTTAAATTTCGTCAAGGTATTGACAATGAGGAAGAAATTTATGGCGATTGTGGTTGCCACAAACTTTAATCCAATCAGCCATTAGATCAGCACATGACTCAGGTTGTCATGGTGGATTTGCCAAGACTCTGCAAAGATTGCGTCAAAAATATTTTTGGCCAGTCATGGTGCGCGATATTAAGAAGTTTATCAGCCAATGTAACGATTGCAAAATTATTAAAGCACCCAATCAAAGTTTAAAACCTCCAATGGGTGAACAATTTATTACAGTCTGTCCGTTCCAACGATTAAATATCGATTTTCTAGGTCCGTATCCGCGAGCAACGCACAAGTCCAGTAATGCCCATTTGTTTATAGTGTTAGACCATTTAACCAAATTCATTTTTCTTCAGCCTATGGCACATGCTACTTCCCTAAAAGTTATTGATTTTCTGCACAATCACATTTTTAATACCTTCGGTGTACCACAATTTCTTCATAGCGACAACGCAAAAAACTTTGTATCTAAGGAAATGCTAGAATTTCTATCTTTAAACGGTGTTGAACATATTAGAACAGGCCTATATTCACCACAGGCGAATGCCTTGGAGCGAGTCAATCGCGAAATTATCTTAAAGATGAGATATTATTTAAAAAATGAGGCTAACCACCTTGGGTGGGATAAATGCATCCCAAAGATACTTTCAGTCTTGCGTAGCGATTACCACACTTCCATCGATTGCTCCCCGTATTATGCAGTTTTAGGTCAAAACATGATATTGCATGGTTCATCTTACGCGTTGTTAAATAAATTAACCCTTCTTCAAGATGATGTTCCCATCAACCATGTCGACAAATGTAATAAAATACGATCAAAAATTCAGAATAACCTTAGAATTGCTCATGAAAAAGCTGAAAAGGTTTATAATACTCGTGCTAGACCAATAACATTTAAAGTCGGGCAAGAAGTTTTCTATAAATGTCACCATTTAAGCAATTTTTAACATGGGATAAATGCCAAATTCAAGCCAAAGTTCAGCAAGTGTCGAATTCGCATCAAAGTTGGAAACTCTCTCTATGATGTTGAGGATTTGAAGGGAAATTATATAGGAAGATACCATGCCGATCACATTCGTCCGTAAGCTCCGTTGGTAAAGTCTAATTTGAAAATGGTTGGTTAATTGCCCGGCTTTTCGTGGGTCGTGCCACACGTTGGTTTTGGCAAAATCTTGTTTTTCTGTTATTTCATAAGATATAAAATCAATGATAGAGCAGCTGTGCAATAGATTCTCCTATCGATTGTGTAATTTCAATTAGTGCATTGAAATGGCAACACTAAAAAAATGGATAATGTATACTTTTGCTTCTGACAGTTGGTAACTTGTAGAGTACCGTATTTTTTTTCGACAAAATGTCATGATGGCGTGATTTTGGCGTCAGCAAAAAAATGTTCAGTTAGTTGCGGCTTACCTGTGTTCAATTGAAGAGTCGGTTGTACAACCTTAATTAAAAGTGGAATTTTTTCCTTAAGTTTCATTAAAAACGAAAAAAAGAAAAACGAAAATTCTAAACAAAACTACACAAAAAAACAAGGAAAAACCAATAAGCCATTTTTTTCACACACCTTTTTTATAGTGCATCATAAATTGTTTTTATAATAAACCAACAAAAAAAGATAAAAAACATAGTGAATTAATTGCGTGAAAAAGGAGTGAATAAATTTAACTTAATCCTAATTTTTCGACCTACGAGGCACGTTAATATAATTTCATTTGCAAGCTTTTGTGTTTTAAGCTACGCCGACGTTAATGTCTACGTAAGCAGCGAACTAGCGTAGCGCAAAGTCCACACAAAAAAAAACAACAAAAACAATATTAGTGTGGCAAAGTGGCAAATTGAATAAAAAATAAATTGAACAACAAAAGAAACGAATAAAAAAACAGTTTTCTTTTGACATAAGCAAATTTGTTAAAAAAAGAAAAAAAATACAAAACAAAAAAAAAAAACCTAGGTTATTTTAAAGACTTTGCTATCTTAAAAATAAGTAAACAAATAACAAAAATGTAAAACATAAGTAATTCATAAATAAGGAATCAAGTTTTGTTCATTCAAAATAAGCAAAACTATGTACTAGGATTTAATATAAGAAATAAGCAAAATTTAATAAGATAAACATTAGGGCTGTTCAAAAAAAAAATTTTTTTCGAATTTCTCAGATATACTTTGGCATCACGTTCTACATCATGACAGAATATCCCATGAATTTTTTCAGATTTTTAAATGCATTTTTAAAGGTGGCTCAAAGCAAAAATATATTTTTACTATTTTTTTTTTTAGCATTAATTATAAAATGTTGTCAAACAATTTGAAAAATTTGTTTTAGAGTAACTTAAAAACATTCATTTTGTTTATTTTTTAATGAACTTTAAAACCACCTCTTAAAAAACGAAAAACTGCTTTAAAAAGACGAAAGTTAACGGTTTTTCAAAGAAAAAAATCCCCGTGCTTTAAACGAAATGAACATTTTTCAGTTTACAAGACCTCATTGTTTTTTTTTTTTTATTTTTTTTTAGAAAAAAAAATTTTTTTTAACGTCATTTTTAATAATTTAAAAAAAAAAAAAAAACAAATCACACTTGTTTCTTGGATGATTCTAAGCATTTTATGCCATGTGCACTTTTTTCGTAAGATGCCTCCCTCTTGAGTAAAAAAGCATTTTGCTTTTCAAGGGGCTGCATCACTATGTTTCAAACGTTATATCATCGAGCCTGCTGGTCCAAAAAATTCTTAACATGTCCTGCCTTGAAGGTTCTTAAGAGCTCTTTCGAATGAGATCTTGTAAATTAAAAAATGTTCATTTCGTTTAAAGCACGATGACTTTTTTCTTTGAAAAACCGTTAAATTTCGCCTTTTTATAACAGTTTTTTGTTTTTTAAGAGGTGTACATTTTTTTTTTGTCAAAATTACAACGTATTTTTTGAAGTTCATTAAAAAGCAAACAAAATGAATGTTTTTAAAATACCCAGTGTGCCAAATGGACTCGTTTCGGATCCGTAACGGGTTCATATTTTCGTTCTTTTTATCCGTTACGGAATCCGTTACGTATCCGTTACTGATCCGTTTGCGGGAAGGATTCCTAAAAAAAAACGAATCGCTTTTTCTTCTTTTATGGATCCGTTTCGAACCTGTAACGTACATCAAAAACGAATTCAAAACGGATTCGCTTTTAATAATGTTAATGCTGCTTAAAAAAAAAAGAAAACAGGGTGAAGCGCTTATTTTTAATTAAAAAAAACAAAATAACAAAAAAAAAAAAAAAATTACTAGCCCGGCCGGGAGTCGAACTCAGGCTCCCGGGGTATTACTCTTTCATACACGAGACGTTAGACAACTAGGCTATTGACCGATATGATGTTTACTTAACTGATGTAGACTTATTTGATGTTGAGATTTAATGTTTGTATATTAAACAAATTTCTGTTGTTTTTTATAAGTATTCTGTGTTGTTTTCTTCCCTTCTTTTGATAAAAAATGTTATATACTCAAATTTGGAATCAAAAACATTTTTTCAAACAGTTTGAAAAGTTCACAAAAAATCATACGCAATAAAATAAAAAGAAAAAAAAAAAACAAATCAAAAATATTTTTTTATCATAAAAATTAAATAAAGCAAATCCGTTTTGAGTTCGTATTTGAAGTATTTACGGAATCGAAACGGATTTGCCCAGGTTCGAATCCTACCAGAGGTAGATTTTTACCCTTTATTTTTCTTCCTTTTTTTTCTTTTTATTATTTTTTAATTGCTAATAGGCGCATCAAAACGGTTTTTTTCTGTAAATATACAGCATTAACATATTTAAAAGCAAATCCGTTTCAAATTCGTTTTTACATAAGTTTCGGATTCGAAACGCGCCCGCACTGCGGAATTTAATTTTTTTTTATTCGCTAATAAGCGCTTCAAAATGTTTTTTTTTTTATCTAAACAAAGCGTTTTGAATGTACGTTACGGGTTCGAAATGGATCCGTTACCGCGGATTACGTTTTTTATACCTTTATGAACTCGTAATGGATTCGAAACGGATCCTCATCCGTTTTTGTGCACTTAAACAAATTTTTCAAATTGTTTGACAACATTTTATAATTAATGCTAAAAAAATAATAAAAATATATTTTTGCTTTGAGCCACCTTTAAAAATGCATTTAAAAATCTGAAAAAATTCATGGGATATTCTGTCATGATGTAGAACGTGATGCCAAAGTGTATCTGAGAAATTCGAAAAAAAAGAGAGAAATAAAAATACAAATATAAAAAAATTTGCGAATGAAAATTCAAATTGCAAATCAAATCATCTCTAATATGATCATCTACCGCAGCATCATCATGTCAACGTAGATCAACGGCGGCAAGTAATCACATTTAAAATAAGTCAAACATTTGTATTTAACTTTTTTGTATTTATATATTTCAAAATATAATTTTCTAAAGTCACTGTATATTTATAAAATATATAGATGCGCATCTAACCTATATATTAATCATTTGAGAATTTTTAAGTGTGTTACTTAATGACATATATATATTGAAAATTGATTTTTTAATTGAACTTTTAGTCATATATTTGCAAAGATCGATTTACATATAAATCTATCAACGCATTTTCTAACACATAATGATGACAAATCAAGGAACGGATTAAAAACACGGCTATAGTGACACATGTTTCGTCTTTCGCCACAAAGACTCATCAAACTATCAAGGAATATAATTATAATTATATTTATTTCACTAAATTAATTATAATTGAAAAATTGCAAGTTTGAAAACTTTTTGTGTTTTTGGCCTGGGCGGGAGTTGAACCAAAGACCTCCCGGTTGGTAGCAGAAGTTGTTACCACTGCACAAGCCTTGCCCGGCTGCGAAGCCGACTTTTGCCAGTTTTGTTTGTGTGTTAATACGTATTGATATATCATAATTGTTGTTTGTGTTATATTGATATTTGGTATAGCTGTTCCTTTGGAACTAGATTCAATACCGATTGCAGATGTTGTCACCTTATCAAGGCGTGTTCTCGGAAATAACTTTAAGAATTTTTAAGTGTGTTACTCAATGACATTTATATATTGAAAATTGATTTTTTAATTGAACTTTTAGTCATATATTTGCAAAGATCGATTTACATATAAATCTATCAATGCATTTTCTAACGCATAATTATGACAAAGGGATCAACGATATGTTGCCAGATGTTTCGCTAATGCAATTCTAGAACGTTCATATGGCTATACAAGGAGCTGTTCATGAGAGCTGAACACAGTTGATTTTAAGCAATAAAGCGAAAAGGTTGTTCACACAGTGCCAATGAAAGTAAATAAAGTGCTAATTGTAATATTAGATTTTGAATATAATAAATAGTGAAATAAACAATTGTACCGAGTGAAAATAAGCATTTGTAATTTAAATAAACCATTTTATAACTACATAAAGTGTGTGTTTCTGATTGCTACACAATCCTCAAATATTCGAGCAAATGTTAATGGTGATGACGCTGACAATAAATCAAAATGCACTGCAGATAAATAAAAATTTCCGGGCGGTTCGGGAAGAAATTGACCAGAGCATTAATCGAAATGCACTGCAGATTGATCAGAGGTTAAGTCAGAACGCGTCGCAGATGCTCACAATGAATCAAAATATTGAGGCTGTTCGAACGGAGGTTGGAAAAATAGTAAACAGCCTTGATGCAAAAGTGACTGACTTACGAGATGATGTTGAATCCTTCAAGGAAAAAGTTGAAAATAATCTTGAAAATGTTAATAAAAGGATTCAACAGTTGCAAATAAGCGAACCAGCAACTCAAGTGACAGGAAAAATAAGCGGAATGAGGCTTTCGGCACTCACATACGATGGAACAACGCCATTCAGTGTTTTTAAGCTCCAGTTTGAAACAACATCTGCTCATAACCTGTGGAATAACGATAGCGCAGCAGCAGCGCTTATCGTCGCATTAAAAGGCGCAGCTGCAGAAGTATTGCAAATGGTTCTAGTGGCGGAGCAGAAAAATTACAAGGCCGTGATGGATGCCTTGCAGCGAAATTATGGCTGTGACCACATGAAACAGATTCACAGACTGGAGTTGAAAAGTCATATCCAGAAATCTGGTGAGTCCTTGCAGGAGTATGCTGCGTATATTGAACGATTGGCACATCTTTCTTATCCTGACGAGTTAAGTGTCGTGGCTGAAAAGTTCAAAATAGAGGCGTTTATTGACGGTATACGTGACTCTGAGACAAAACGCGAGACAATGAGGAGCCCGAAGACAACATTTAATGAAACAGTAACGGTTGCCCTCACTCAGCAGACGATTGCATTGTCATGCCGCCCAACATTGAAAACTCTTCGGATGGAGGTGGAGGCTGAAAAGAAAAATTCACCGTTCAACAGCAGTAGCTTCAGCGGAAAATGCTATAATTGTGGTAAGCAGGGACACATGGCACGTGACTGCCGATCACGTCGTAAACGAGCTGCATCACGTTCACCAAGAACAAAAATTGAAAATAGGGTGAACGATGGCGAAAATGATAACGAAGAACAGTCGTTAAACTAAAGAGAGTCAGTACAGCGGGGCGAGAGCTGACTCCCACTTATGATTGCCCCATAGTCTTAGTTTCGAAGCTCTGCCGAAATTCCAACAGCCTTACCATCGGTGGAAAAATCAACGAAAGAACGTGTGAGCTGACTTTGGATACGGGCGCATCGCATTCAATTGTGAGGAGTGATTTATTTGATAGACGACGAGATATGCCATTAAATGGGATCCAATTGAGAACAGCGACAGGAGAAATTGCCTAAATAGTAGGAAAAGTTACAGCGAGTATTCTTATCGGCAACAAAAATGTGGAACATGATTTTATTGTTACAAATATCACCGATGAGGTTATCATTGGCGTGGATTGCATGATTCGACACGGGTTCACTTTGGACCTTAAAAAAAAGACGTTGAGGTATGCCGATGTGGAGTTGCCTTTAGACATTGGCTGTGGACAAAATTTAAAAATTGCAAGAGTCTTCATAAGTGAGCGCTGTCGAACCCAACACCGAAGAAATTATTTGGGCTACAACAACTGAAGGCTAAGGGACAAGCCATCTGTGGTTAGTGGAAGCAGATTAGAAAAACCTGATTATTGGAAAGACCCTAGTAAAACCAAGAGTGGACAACAAAACACCGGTACGAATTTTGAATCCAACAAATCAGCCAAAATGGATGCAAAAAGGTGAACTTATAGCGCATTGTGAGAAAGTTACGGCTGTTATAAATTGTGAAAATGACCAGCAGGACACAAAAGGTGCAACTTTAACAAAATCATCGGCCTTGGAAGTATTAACGAAAGAATGGACGAAGGAGTTGTCTGCCCAGAACAAAAAAAAACAAAAAAGTTGCTTCAAAAGCATTGGCGGATATTTGCGTCCAAAGGAGAAAATAATGCCGAACATCAGTGGTTAAACATCGCATTGATACAGGAAATTTTCAGCCAATTCGTCAACCTCCAAGGAGGCTAGCACTCGCTAAGAAAGAGAAAGTGACGAGTCTTATAGAGAAAATGGCGCATGAAAATGTCATTGCACCATCGGAAAGCCCGTGGAGTTCACCGGTCGTACTTGTCAAGAAAAAGGACGAAAGTATGCGATTCTGTGTGGATTACAGGAAGTTGAATGACGTCACCAAAAAAGACAACTACCCGTTATCCAGGATCGATGATACACTGGATACGTTATCTGGAGCAACATGGTTTTCCACCCTGGACTTACAAAGTGGATATTGGCAGGTGGAAATAGATGACAAAGACAAGGAGAAAACTGCCTTTAGTATTGGGAATGGTCTATGGCAATTTAACGTCATGCCATTTGGTCTTTGTAACGCTCCAGCTACGTTCGAGTGGTTAATGAAACGAGTTCGCAAAGGACTACATTGGAGGACTTGTTTAGTGTATCTCGATGAAATAATCATCAAGGGAAAAGACTTCGATGACCACTTGAAAAACTTTGAGGAAGTGTTTGAGCGCTTGGAGGCAGCTGGGCTAAAATTAAGTGCGAAGAAGTGCTCACTTTTCCAGCGTGAAGTCAAATATCTGGGACACAAGGTAACGTCAGAAGGAATACACACAGATGAGGATAAATTAAAAGCTGTCAAAAATTGGCCAAGACCATCTAATCTTCATGAATTGCGAAGTTTTCTGGGCCTATGCACTTACTACAGACGTTTTGTTCCTGGTTTCGCAAACGTTGCAGGCAGTCTACATGAGCTGACACAGAAAAATCGGAAATTTTAATGGAGTAACACACAGGAAACTGCATTCCAAAAGCTGAAAGAATTATAGTCTACAGCGCCAGTATTCGCGTATCCAATGCCCGGTGAAAAATTTGTATTAGACACCGATGCAAGTGGCTATGGTATTGGAGGAGTTTTGACCCAAGTCATCAATGGACAAGAAAAAGTCGTCGCATATTTCAGCAAAATTCTGTCGAAACCTGATAGAAACTATTGCGTAACTCTGAGAGAGTTACTGGCAGTAATGGAATGCGTAAAACACTTCCATAAGTACTTGTATGAACAGCACTTTCTCCTGAGTACAGACCATGCAGCATTAAGGTGGCTACTTCAATTCCAGGATCCTGAAGGCCGAATCGCACGGTGAATAGAACGCTTGCAGAGCTGTGATTTCACCATAGAACATCGCACTTAATTTTAGCCAGCATGGAAATGAAAATGCACTTTCCCGTCGTCCATGTTAAATTGAATGCGGCCATTGTTCAAGAACAGAAAATAAAGCTGGAACGATTGATGTGCGCCTTTTGAACGTTTTGCTTGAAGAAAAGTGGACAAACGAGGAGATACAACGGGACCAGCGCAGTGATACAGATTTGGCAACTATAATTAAATATAAGGAGCTGGGTAGGAAACTGGCTTGGCAAGAAATCTCAAGTGAAAGCCAAACCTGTAAAGCTTACTGGGCGCAATGGCAAAGTTTGGAGTTACATGATGGTTGTCTATACCGAATCTGAGAAAGCGAGGATGGTAAAATTCACTCAAAACTGCTGGTTATTCCAAAAACAAAATTTAAGGAAATTATCGAGGATTATCACAATGGATCGAGTGGTGGACATCTGGGCATAACAAAAACCACAGAGAAAATAAAGAAACTGTTTTACTGGGTAGGATGCCAAGAAACAGTTGCTGACTGGATCCGCCGTTGCGACCAATGCACAAGCGCTAAAGGACCAAGGCGACAAACTTGCGGGAAAATGCATCAGTATAACGTTGGAGCTCCCTTTGAGAGGATAGCCATGGATATAGCTGGACCTTTTTCAATCAGCAATGCAGGAAATAAACACATCCTTGTGGTAGTTGATTACTTCAGTAAGTGGCCAGAAGTATATCGCATTCCCAATCAAGAAGCAAAACAGTGGCAGACATTTTCATCAAAAATTGGATTTGTCGATATGGAGCTCCTCTTGAGTTGCATTCCGACCAAGGACGAAATTTTACGTCGGCATTTTTTAAGGAGGTTTGTGACATGCTTGGAATACAGAAGACACGTACCACAGCATTGCATCCTTAGTCCGATGGCATGGTCGAAAGGTTCAACAGTACCTTAGAGGAGCATCTGAAAAAGGTTGTTGACAAAGGACAAAAAGATTGGGATGAGCATCTACCAATGTTTCTACTGGCTTATCGTTCGTCGATACACGATACCACTACTCACGCCAGTAAAAGCCATTTTGGTACGGACTTAAGGCTTCCAGCAGATTTGAAGTGCGGTGTAAGCGTTGTCCCAAAAAGAACCCAAGCTGACGATTACATGTCGCGTAAAAGGGAAGAACTGGCTGATATGCACGAGCTTATTAGAAGACGTACTCAATTGGCTAGCGACAAGATGAAAGCTCGATATGATCTGCGAGCAAATACTGAAGGGTTCAAAGAAGGTCAATTAGTGCTGCTACACAACCCACAACGAAAACGAGGCTTGTCCCCTAAATTACACACTCATTGGGAGGGACCTTATCGGATCGTCACAAGGATTAACGATGTTGTGTGTCGAATCCAAAAATACCCCGGTAACAAAGGTAAATTAAAAGTGGTACACATTGAAAGACTAACGCCATATGGAGGCGACAGTGAATCTCTTGTTCGGGACAAACAAGTTTAAGAGGAGGGCAGTGTGACGAAAAATAAGAACACATAAAAAACTTCACGAAAATACTTGACAGTTCGAGATGTCAATAATGTCACGAAAATACTTCACAGTTCGAGAAGCCAATAAAGGGATCAACGAGATGTTGCCAGATGTTTCGCTAATGCAATTCTAGAACGTTCATATGGGTATACAAGGAGCTGTTCATGAGAGCTGAACACAGTTGGTTTTAAGCAATAAAGCGAAAAGGTTGTACACACAGTGCCAGTGAAAGTAAATAAAGTGCTAATTGTAATATTAGATTTTGAATGTAATAAATAGTGAAATAAACAATTGTACCGAGTGAAAATAAACATTTGTAATTTAAATAAACCATTTTATAACTAAATAAAGTGTGTGTTTCTGATTGCTACACAATCCAGTGATCGAACTCAGAAAACTGTAAGAGACTGAAATTATCGTAATAGAGCCAGGAAATTTCGTAAAAATATCTAAATCGATCTTTGCAAATATATGACTAAAAGTTCAATTAAAAAATCAATTATTAATCATTTGGAAATCTAATTAGATACTCATTTTAAAAATCTAATTAAATTTTAAATGTTTGAACTAAAATTTAAAATATTTTTTTTTTAAAGCCTTGAGCCACATAAATTTAAAACCAAAGGAAAAATCTATTTTTGATCTAATTTTAAGCAAACCCTTAGTTATAGGCTTATATTTTTTATGTCATAATTTCTAATTTGAAAAAAAAAAAACAAACAAAAAAATTAAAGCAATAAACTTTTTACGCTGTTAAAATTATTATCATGAAATATTAAATTTTCATTATTTGAGAGAGACCGGCGTGTAAGTATGTTGTAAGGCAGGCAAAGATGAAAAAAGGGGCAATTCCAAAAATAACAGAGTGCCCGAATTGCCAAGGTGGGGTGGGCCCAATGCACTCAAAGTGACAAAACCTAATGTCAATGGTTGGTTTAATTGATTTTATTCACGATGGGGTTAAATGGTCAAGTTTATTTTCATTAATTTTTTTTTTAAGTAGAGTTATCTTAATGGCTTGAAAATTTCTTTGATTACGCGTTTAGATTAAAAGGGAGAAGCACGACCATCAGATAGTGTAGCCGGAGTTTTGACAGTTTTCATGCCACTTGTACCCGATTGTCTTCGAAGTGAAAATATTTTCGTATTTTTTTTTTGTCATATACTAAACGGCGCGTAACAACTTACGCCACAGATTCGAGTTTTTTTGAGATTTTAACTTTTTGAACACCAAAATGAAGGTACATACGAGTTTACAGCTTATTATCTTTCATTTCGGTATACTCTAGCGATCATGTTCGTCAGTCATATACGGCCAATAACTGCCACTCAACCACAAATGATTTTGTAGTCGACTGATGACAGACGAAAAATAGCGGCACACACGCAAACAAGAGAAAATTTGAGCAAAACTGACGAACTTGATCGATAGTCTGTACCCCTTTAATATGACTGCACTAGAAACCGATAACTTAGTCTGCCGTGTGTCCGCTCGTATATGCAGCAATAGACCGATAGACAATTTTTTAGTCGGGTTGTGATCGTTTCTCAGTCTGCTATGAGAATGAGATTTTTTAATCGGCAAATCAGCCGTGTGTCCGCTCTCATATACCGCAATGGAAAATAGAAGTCTTGTTTGCATGTGTGGCCGCTATTTTTATACCATTGAAGAAATTCATCGCAAGCTGTTTGGGAAATCTATATAGCTCCACAAATCGCTCATCACCAGGCTTGCCAGATTGGGCTACTTATCGCGGATTAAGCTATTTTCAGAATTCATTTACGCAAAATTTTTCGTTGGGCCAAAAGCCACGAATCGAACTATTTTCAATCATTTGAGTCTATGTGATTTCATTATAATTTTACGCCATCTTAAAATTTAAAAACCAAGCAACCGTCATGACCTTAAGGAAATTCTTGAAAAACCGTTAAGGCTTCGAAAATATTGGTTTTTGAAGGATATTTCCGAAGTGAAGAGTCATATCCCAGTGTGCCAGACGGTTCATATCTCCACTTTTTTATCCGTTACTGATCCGTTTGCGGGAGGGATTCCCAAAAAAAAAAGCGAATCGTCTGGCACACTGGGATGATAAAAAGTAACAGGCCCAATTTTGTAAAAAATCACAAGATCTACAAAAGTAAGTCAGCAATATGTGTACACATAGAAGTAACCGTTTAGAAGATATTCCAAAAAACAGGTAGGATAAGATCTTTACATTTCGCCTACTTTTTGTAGAACTTGCGATTCTCTACAAAATTGGGCCTTTTACTTTTTACCGAAGTACTCACCGATTCGGAGATATCCTTCAAAAACCAGAATTTTCAAAATCTTAACGGTTTTTCAAAAATATTTTTTAGGCTGAGTAGCTAGAAAAAAAAATTAGAACGATACTTGTATATATATAGAAAATTTAATTATTTTTTAAACGGTATTTTAATTTTGTTTGCACGACTCCTTTTTGAAGTGTTATTACAATTTAAAATGTAAGATATGTTAATATGAATTTATAAGTAGCATTTCGTATCATAACTGTTTACAACTTTTTAAATTGGGTGATCTCCTAAACTATAAGTCGTACGAAAATATTTTTTACGTAATTTTGTAGGAAATTTCTAGTGCTAAAACCTTGAAGACCAACATGTACGTGGGCTGCTATATATATTTCTGGCCTAATAATGAAAATGCGAATATTTATCATCAAAAATGATTTTATTGTTTTTCAAAGTATGCTCCAGCATGATTTATACACTTTTGCACGCGCTCAAACCAATTGTCGAAGCACTTTTTCCATTCCGATTGAGACACCTCCAAAACATGGTTTTTGAACGCTTCAACAGCATCTTCTGGCGACGAAAATCTTTGACCACGCATTTTTTTCTTGATGTACAAAAAGAAGTTATTTGGTGCCAAGTTAGGGGTGTACGGCGGATGACCCATCAATTCGACGTTTTGGCCGGTAAAAAAAGGCACTGGTTTGAGCCAATGTGTGAGAGCTCGCATTGTCATGGTGAACAATGATTCGTCTTCTCTTGTTCGTTTTTCGAATTTCTCCGAAGACTTCAGGCAAACAAATTGTGGTGTACGACTCAGAACTGATCGTCCTACGTTGCTCAAGAGGAACAGTCGCCACGTGACCAGTTTTGCCGAAGAAACAGGCGACCATTTGCTTCGAAGTGCTTTTCTCACGAACAACTTTCGTTGGATTTGGCTCGTCTTCGAAGACCCACACGGTCGATTGCTGTTTTGTTTCGGGCTCATATGCATAGATCCATGATTCGTCATCTGTGACGATCTTATAAAAGTCTTTTGAAGCACCGCGATCGTATTTTTTCAATATTTCTTTGCACCAATCGACACGAGCCTTTTTTTGAGCGATTGTGAAATTGTGCGGGATCCA
The DNA here is from genome assembly GCA_951812925.1 of Calliopum simillimum. Taxonomy (NCBI): domain Eukaryota; kingdom Metazoa; phylum Arthropoda; class Insecta; order Diptera; family Lauxaniidae; genus Calliopum; species Calliopum simillimum. The sequence continues at coordinate 73,536,372 of OX638369.1, forward strand.
ACGAGAGGCCAGGTGTTCATGCAATATCGAATGTATGCTGGTGGGAGAAATGCCCAAGGATCTATCTCACGGTATGTCACATGAAGATTCTTGCATTATCAGTTCACGCACGGCATCAATGTTCCCTGGCACAACGGCCGTTTTTGGACGACCTTCACGGAATTCGTCTTTGAGCGAGCGTCCGCCACGATTGAATTCATTAAACCCGTTTTTAACAGTGCTATAGGATGGTGCTTCATCGCCATGCAAAGATTTAAGTTCATCGATGCACTCTTGTCGTGATATTCCACGTCGAAAGTTGTGAAAAATTATCGCACGAAAATTGATTTTTTCAAGTCACTGTAAACAACACAAATGATGGTCGTACGTCAAAACGTTCTGAGTACGTTTATGATAAAAAATGTCAAGCTTTCCAATGAAAATGTCAGATTGCAGCTGGCAACACTTAGTGTTGCCTAGGCAATAAATATATATAGCAGCCTACGTAATGTTGTTTGCAATATATATGATGCATGCAAATTATTGAATGAATACAACCCTTATTCAAAAATAAAAAAAAAAAAACATTAACAAAAAGTTATTTTAAAAACATAAATACAGGGTACGCCAAATAACTTTTTTTTTTGAAAATTCTATAAAAAAAACTACTGGATATTTTCTCAAATTTCTTTTTTTATTTGAAAGTACAATCCTTCCGGCTAATAATGGAAAATAATTTAATTCACATGGCTGCCTCGGCTGGCCATGCAGTACCCAACACGATCGGTCCAATTTTTAAGCACATTATCGATTGTGTGCAGCTGTATTTCACCAATGGCTTCACGAATATTGTCCTTTAAAGCGTCAATTGTCTCTGGCTTGTCGGCGTAACACTTATCTTTGAGGGCACCCCACAAATAATAGTCCAACGGTGTCAAATCGCAGCTCCGAGGTGGCCAAACGACATCAGCTCTGCGGCTGATAATGCGATCTTCAAAAACAGGGCGCAAAACATCCAGTGTAGCTTCGGCTGTGTGGCACGTAGCGCCGTCTTGTTGAAACCAAATGTTGCCAATATCCTCCTCTTCAATTTTTATGAACAAAAATTCGTTCAACATGGTCCGATAACGATCGCCATTGGCTGTAACGGCCGCTCATGGCTCATTTTCGAAGAAAAATGGACCAATTATGCCTCTGGACCAAAATCCGCACCAAACAGTGACTCGTTTTGGGTGCAGCGGCTTTTCAATGTATGCGTGCGGGTTTTCTGTGCCCCAAATGCGACAATTTTGCTTGTTTACATACCCGCCAAGATCAAAATGAGCTTCATCTGAAAAGATGATTTTTTTGGCAAAATCGGTATCTTCTGTAAGTCGATCGCAGGCCCACTTAGCGAAGCAAAAACGCAACCATATTCGTTCAGCGGAAGGATAAAACTAATTATCTGTCAAATCAGACATGAGCTAAGTGTTACCATTCACGAAATAAGCACCCTGTATAATTGGGCGATTTTTCCAAAAAACTTTTCAATGTAGTTGGTGCGCTTTGCGGTAAAAATTCTGGCAACCCTGCTCATCACTTACCTCGTAAGGATCCATTGTTTCCCGTAAGTGCCTCCTTATAATTGCTAAGTGCCTCCTATTAACAGAAAAATAAAACAATAATGTAAATACATTTAATAAATAATATTTAACAACAAACCTTCTTCTATTTCTTAATCGACGCAAAATGTTAATTCGTATTAGCAAACTCATTATATTTTCTTTATTATTGTTTCTTTTCAATAGTGATTAAAGAATCGATTAGATTTTACTCGTTACTTTAAAATTAACCAGTGTCAAAAAAAGTATTGGGGTTACTACGATATCCGGGGTGCCAAGATCTTAAAATGCAGTTTTGAAGTACTCATTAAGGAACAAAAAGATTCCCTGAAGGAGTTATCGATATAAATATAAATTATCGAGTTATCAATTTTTCAAAAAATATTCTAATTTACGAAACCCATATGGAAATTTGACTATATCTTTGTCAATATTTGAGCGATCTGTGATTCTAAAGATAATTTAAATATCTTAGAGATTAAATAAAAACAAACTAATACTAAGTTTTTTTTTAACCCAATTACGCTACAGACGGTCTTTCTGCATACTTTTTTTTTTCTTAGATCCGCAATTTACTCTATAAATTCCCTTGTTAACAGGAAAAAAAGATGTTATATATGGAAGGCTGACACGACAACCTTTATTTGATATATAATATGTTGAGCTTTTTTACTTTATTTATCTCGATTATTCCTTCGATGAATTTTATTTTCTCAATGAGTAAATTGAAACTGCATTTTCAGATCTTGGCGCCCCGGAAGTCTAGTCGTGCCAAATTATTTAAACTAAACAAATATTTGTTAACTATTCAAAGTAAACGAGTTCGCTTTGTTTTCTTTTTCAATGTATATTTTCACAAATATCAATTGATAAATACTGCACTTACAGCCCTATTATGGCAAATTTACAATAGCCAACCAGTATTTTTAATATTTTTAAGTGTTTGTTGTTATTTCGGTGTTTCAAAACAAAATTTGAAGCTCAAAAATATAAAATTTTGATAAAAATTGTCAGCTGCTTTTGAGATATTGACAATTACTTTGACAAATTTTGATTTTTATTCAATCAAAAATTAGAAAACTACAACAACCACACAGAATTTTAAAAAAAATGGTTGACTATTGTCAATTACAATTGCCCTTCAGTATCAAGAAAAATCATTGAGTATTAAGTTTAAAGAATCAAGTACAAACGAGTTCAAGATAATGTTCTTATTTTTTGCCGATTCGCATAGAATTGACCTTTTATAGTTGTTTTCCAGCTGTTTTGTCAAAAACTTATTTTCGCACGTTGGCCTCTTTTCATAGATCAGGGACCTTATTCTCTAACTTGCTATCTCCTATTCTCCATCGCCAAAACTCTAAAAATTCAAATTTGGAGATTGTAAGCTAAATTCCGATTCTCGTTGCTAGCAATCTCTAAATTTGTAGTTTATTTTTAGAGATTCAATGCACCATCTAGTTTTCAATTTCAAATTTTTTCGACTCTAGCGTAAAAAATATGTATTAAAATTTTAGCTGAGTTTTCTCTAAAAGTGTTTATTTTTGTATTCTCTAAAAGTCGTATGTCAAAAATTTGAAAAAAATATGCTAATTTTTGGAGAAAGCTATTTTGAAGAAACAAATATTTGCTAAACAATCTTAAAGGTAAGTCAATAGGTAGTTATGTTGGAAAAATTATTTTTAATACTCTAATTTTTTAGATGAAAAACAACACAGAAAAATCACGGTAGAGCAAAAAACTGCTCATTTTGAATACTTAGAGGAAAATATAGATTTTTCTCATGATGGGTAAGACCAATTTAAATATGTAAATCTTGTTTTTGAACTAACATTTATGTTCTTATGTGCAGATTTGTAAGTGATTCTGGGGCACTAAGTTTGACGGAACAATGGTCAAAGCTTGCAGATATTCACAACGAGATTTGCGGTGCTCTTAAGAATGAAGAAGGCTGGAAACGCACATCATGAGCAGCCTCTTTGCCTATTTGTCATACGTGGACATACTCCTTCTATCAAATTTGAGCAAACAGATTTTGGAAATCTGAAAAGATCTGCAAATATTTCGACCGATATTTCAAAAGTATGTGATGCCTGTTGCTATCTTCTTTTTTTTTTCTGTAAGCCTTTTCGAACTACGTAAGACAAGATTCCATCTAATAAATGAATTCATATTTGTTCTACTTTAAGAATAAAATATTAGCTTAAGCACAAATATATGATACAAAAATGCTTTATTGATCTTGTCGAATAGTCTCTGCACGTATAAAGCACGATTAAATTGTCGTTTGACATTATGATATTTCTTAGCACAAAATGTTTTTAAAAACTTTCAAACTAGAGAAAAACACATAGTAGTGGGGAAAAATCAACTAAACACATTTCATGAAAATTATACCCTATTCTCACTTGCCTGGTTAACCAGATGAATGCTGATTAAGCACTAACCAGGATAGTTTTCCATATAAAAAGCTTTTCGATTTGTATGGAAAAGATTAACTAGTTTTTAAATAATTAGATCATTTAACCCAAAAAATCGGCAGGTGGCATCTGCAAATTCAAAAAATCCTAGGGAAATTAGGAAATTTCCCTTTCTTTTTAAAAATGCAAAATGTAAACAAATAAAAAATTTTTAATAAAAAGCAAATTAAAGCTAAAATCAAAAATGTGTTCGTCTCAATTGTTTTAAAAAAAAATTTAAATAATCTATATAAATAAAAATGACTGTGTGTCTGAAGCATTATCACTCAGAAACCATTCGTCCAATTGAGCTGAAAATTTGGAAATGAGTATATATTAGGTATGGGAATGTTTTTATGCCATACACGAAGGTTTCCGAAGACCACCCGAAGGCTTAATAGTCAAAACGAAGAATATCTAGGTATACGAGAGGGAAAAAATCTATGGCGGACTATCAACAAGCTTTAAGTGATAGTTTTTTGTGACACCCGAAGGTGTTCGAAGGTCACCCGAAGGCTTCATAATCAAAACGAAGAATATCTAGGTATACGAGAGGGAAAAAATCTGTGGTGAACTATCAAAAAACTTTAACTGATAGTTTTTTGGAATACCCGATGCTTCCCGAAGGTCACCCGAAAGCTTCATAGTCAAAACGAAGAATATCTAGATGTACTACAGGAAAAACATCTAAGACAAACTATCAGCAAGCCTTAATTGATGGTTTCCTGGGACACTCCAGCTATGCCATTGCCAATTTTTAAGATGGTTTTTAATTTTCTCAAAATACCTAAATTTTTATTGGTGACGTGGCAGTGGCGTAAATCAAAATTTTATCCCTGTATAGCTTCAAAAAACTAAACAAACATGCCTAGCGAAGCGGGCAAAGAAGGCTAGTGTAATATATAAAAATATATTTGAAAAAAGTGAAAACAGTGTCGTGATTTTGTAAACGCCAAAAAAGTGTAAATGAAATGATAGATGACTCATCCAGGTAAAAGGTGTGAACGTGGTTCTGTGATTATCATGATTTTCTGATTTTAGATTGGTTAACCAGGCAAGTGAGAATAGGGCATTAATATTAAAAAAAGAAAAAAAAAATTAACGATTAATTATTTTGCCCGCTATGAGATTCGAACCTTGGACATTTAGCTAAAAAACAAAAGTATAACCCTAAGCTATTCTATTTTTTTTTTTTTTTTTTTTTTTTTTTTGTAGCTTAATAAAAATGTATGATATTCAAATACTCTGGCGGCAAAAATATTAAATAAAAAATTTACGGTTTGTGTCTTTTAGTTATACAAAAGTATAACCCCTAGGCTATTGTATTTTTTTTTTTTGTAGCTTAACAAAAATGTATGATATTCAAATACTCGGCGGCAAAAATATTAAATAAAAAATTTATGGTTTGTGTCTGTTAGCTAGGCAAGTTGAAATACAGAATCGCATTTATGCCTAATCTCCAAAAAAATTTTGTTTTCAAATTTTTAGCATTTAGGAGTTTGTTGCGGTTTAAAGTAGAGTATAAAGTATAGGAAAATACATAAGTACCTTTATGTCTGGGGGGATGGAGGCAAATTTCCGTAGTTGGTTGGTACCAGCCTTCTTGTTATGAGTGGGGTGAGATGACGGTTGAAAATTTTTAGCTGGCCCAATCGATGAGTTGCTGGCTGTAATAATTTCTGATGACATGTTAAATGTTTTGTTTTGGATGCAAATCAGCAACAGAGGAGCTACCTTCAGAAATCGTGGCCTGCTTTGAATGTATTTAAGGATGCCACGCCGGTACTGCACCATAATCCCAAAAGTTTTTTTGTTTTGCTCGAAAACACAGCGAACGGATAAGGCCCATAGACTTCCACAAGAAGTTTACTTGTGTGGAGCTGCTGCAATATGAATATTTTTATTTTAAATTGTTTTTTTTTTTTTTCTCCGGCAAAATAAAATTCCATTTAGCCACGTACTTGTAAATAACAAAATATGCAATAAGCAAATGTCAAACGTCAAAATAGCTGGAAAAAAAAACTGTTCCCAGGTCGGAGTCAGCAAGGTGGTACGCGCAGGCAAAGCCAGGGATGGTTTTAAAAGTAAAGCTTTCTCATGAAGGTTATTGCAATGGAATGTGCATCGAAATGGGGTGGTAGTGGTAAGGGAAATAGGGGTATATGAAAGAAAATGAAAAGGAAATGAGAAGGTTATGCACAGTTAGGAGTTTTCGCCGTGATTTTGAAACGAATTAATACTTTGTCAGAGTTGTAGATGTAAATGTGAAGAAAACCTAATTTTAAAATATATCAAATTACATTATAGTACATGTTAACAAAAATATCTATATATATGAAATAAATTGAAACAACATTCACTTCATTTTGAAATTTTGAAAATTTTTTTATTTTTGTTACCAAAATATAAATGTTCCATATTTAGGGGAAATTTTGTCAAAAGTCCAGAATTTGGGGGAAATTTCGTTATGAAAATATCAATTTCGTTTTGAAATTTGGAACATTCTTTTTTTTTGGGTCGCAAAATATAACATTGTCCATTTAGGGGAAATTTCGTCAAAAAACCAAAAATAGGAGAACCCACCTGGCAACACTGAACGGAGCGATTTTAGGATTGAAAGCAGCCTGTAAATTACAAATTGAGGATCCAGCAGTTTTCCGGTTTTTTTTTTTTTTTTTTGTGTAAGGAAAATTTAAAGGGAAATGGGGAAAATTTACAGGTTTTAATGAGGGTTTTTTCTTATATAGAAGTTTTTGTGAAAAGTAGAGACGAATTCACGGCAACGCCTCAGAAATGTTGTAAGAAGGAAGGAAGCCTTTTTGTTAAAATTTAACGTGAGTCTATTGTGCACATTTGGATTTTCAAATTTTTTATTCAAATTTGTTTCTCAGTGTGGTTCGTGTAAGCGGCTTGCTACTACGTACCGATTTCGGAACTACGCTGGATTAAGCCCCAGCCCCAGTTATTTTAATATATTTTTATCGATTGCGTTAGCCTTTGGAGTGAATTTTGAATATTTTATAATTGTGGGGATTGACTCCATTTTTAAAATTTGGGTTTTTGGAGCCAAAAGTGTACGTCTGAACGTCGCCATTTTGTTCAAATTCGTTTTAGCTGTAACACCTACCAAACGCGGCCATTTTGGGAACAGCCAAGCGCGGTTTGTTCAAAGTCAAATCAAGGTGCATTCGCTGATTTTCGTGTTGAGTTTTTTTTTAATTTTAAGCTGTCTTTGGGGTAATTAATTTTTCACCGCGGTTGTTGTTTTTGTGGTTTCCCATATAAATTCCTAAAAGGGGAATTGGTACATAATTTTGGTGGGTTTAGAATCAACATACCCTAAAACAAATAGAGCGCTCTATCAGGTTTTTTTTAAGGGTCTATAATCCGAATATAAATTTGTGGGATTACCGGAAAATATTTTAAAGTTTGGGAATTTTTGTGGGAAAATTAAATGCGTTTTGGTTAAAATTTTCATTTAATTTTATAAATTTATTTATCTTTATATTTTTCATTTTGTTTGAATGTTGCAAAAATTTTGCAGCTAAGCTGCGTATTCGGTTTTGTGAAATGTAATTGTAATTTCAATTTACATTGGTTTTGGTGGTTTAATACCAATTTCGCTATACATTTTTATGTTTGTTGGTTGTTACGCATGATTAAATTCGATTTGTAAAATAGAACACTTTTCCTATTGGGTGAATGCATGAATATAAAAGATAAGTTTTGCCGCCGGCTATCTCTACCAGGTGTCGTAGTCTCCCGTGTTTCTACCGCGTAATCATAAAAAAATATCATGCAATGGTAGTAAATTTAAATACCAATCAAATAAAAAGTATTGTAACTAATTCTTCCTTTAGTAGCTAGATGTTATGCTACATGGAGTGCACTTTTCCCATCCCTTCTCCTATGGCAACTGAAACACTCAAAATTAACGAGCTGCCCCTAAAGCTACCCTATACTTTTGTCTAACGCATCACCACTATTGCCTCGCCCAGCATACTTACCCCCTTACCGACCGATTACCAAGAATTCATATTCCGTTCTTTTTTTTTTTTTAGATTAATTTAAAAATTGTCGTTTAAGTTTAAATTTAAATTCACGTTTTGTTTATTGTGGTTTTTGTTTTCCTTAATATTACTCTTTAATTTTCTTAGCATAGATTATAAAATAATTATATTGGATCCAATGATAAAGTTATTATAAATTCAAAATTAAATTTATCATAAGGAACAATATAATTATTTTATAATCTATGCTAAGAAAATTAAAGAGTAATATTTAGGAAAACAAAAACCACAATAAACAAAACATGAATTTAAATTTAAACTTAAACGACAATTTTTAAATTAATCTAAAAAAAAAAAAGAACGGAATATGAATTCTTGGTAATCGGTCGGTAAGGGGGTAAGTATGCTGGGCGAGGCAATAGTGGTGATGCGTTAGACAAAAGTATAGGGTAGCTTTAGGGGCAGCTCGTTAATTTTGAGTGTTTCAGTTGCCATAGGAGAAGGGATGGGAAAAGTGCACTCCATGTAGCATAACATCTAGCTACTAAAGGAAGAATTAGTTACAATACTTTTTATTTGATTGGTATTTAAATTTACTACCATTGCATGATATTTTTTTATGATTACGCGGTAGAAACACGGGAGACTACGACACCTGGTAGAGATAGCCGGCGGCAAAATTTATCTTTTATATTCATGCATTCACCCAATAGGAAAAGTCTTCTATTTTACAAATCGAATTTAATCACGCGTAACATAAATGGCGCCCAACGAAGAACAATCAACGGAAAGTAAACTAGTGCTAACTTAATTAACATCTTCCATAATTTTTTTTATTATTTTGATTTTGTGTGAAATATTTAGAATGATCAAATGTTTAATCAATGTGTCCCGGTCAATTGGAACGTGAAGTTCTGAGCCGCGTTGTACGTTGATTTAAACATTACAGAAGATTTTCAAATATTTTATTGGTGCGTGTTAGATTTAAATAATTGTGTTTTTTTTTTTTTGCTTTAAGCATTTGAAATTTCATTTGATTTTGCAAATCAAGTATGAGGCCCAAGTAAATGAACCGGCAGTTTGTTTCTTGCGATGCCATACGAGATTATGCTTAAACTTAACGTATTTTAAATTTAATAATCAACACAAATCCAGTCACACATTTTCAACTGTTGTTAGTCAATATCTTTATTTGATTAATTTTATGAGACATCGTTTGATTTTGAACGATTTGCCATTATACAAAATTTTTTTTTTAATTGACAGTAGCCAGTAAACAGTTTTTATTTGAGCACTGTTAGCCCAATACTTTTGTTTTCACCCTATAGTCATCGCTCAGCAAACCCCCTATTCAAAATACATTTATATATTTTTTTTAAATTTTTTTTTGGAAAAAAAAAAAAAAAGCAAAAATAGAAATTCCAAATTTTTGGTAAGTTTTTTTTGCACTATTTTATTTTGATTTAAGCAAACTATTACACGATAGAAGTACTCAATAGCTTTTGGTTTAGAGCCTTTATGGACACTCGGCTTACAAAGCGAAATAATAAAGAAGGTCGTAGATCACTTGGAAGAGGCAGAGGTCGCGGAAATAATTTATCTTCCGTCTCAAGTAATCAAGGGGTAGATAGTGTGTTAAACTCGCCTTCACCAGTTTCGCAAAATATTTCTAATTTTAATCATAGCGCTTTCTTTAGCCCTCGTGCTGAAGCAAGCTTTACAAATCACCATCACAGTCATTCATCACACATTTCTGGTGAAAATTCTAACGATCAGGAGTGTGCATTGTTTCGCTTCCTTAACCCACAGCGTACTATAGAGCCAGTTTCGATCATGTCAAACACTGGAGATCCTATTGCGGGAGGTTCCGCTAATAACGTAACCACAGTGGAGTCTTTAGTTTCGGTATTGCAAAATGCTATTCATACAAGTCAAGAAGGGTTTCAGCGAGAGTTAAGAGCCATTACAGAAAATATTTCGGTTTTTAACGCTGCAGTCCTAAGTCGTGATACCAGTACTACGGAACAACCTCAACAACAATTGTTGCAAACAAATTCGGATTCTAGCCAAGCTTTCAACAATCGAAATAATGTTCATGTTAAAGGTTGGAAAGTTGTTTACGATGGTGTTCGTAGTGTATCTGATTTTCTTTTCAAAATTGAAACTCTTGCTGCACGATCGCAATGTTCGCATGAACATTTAATGTCAAATTTTCATATTTTTTTGACAGGCAAAGCTGAAACGTGGTTTTGGTTATTTTCCAGGCAAAATCCAACTGCAACATTTACTGTATTGCGCGATGCCTTAATAAAGGAATATGGCACTTTAGAAACTGACCACGATATAGTTTTAAAAATTTCTTTAAGAAAGCAGGGGAAGGAGACTTATGAAGATTTTCACACTGCCATTGTCTCCATGAATTCGAGATTGAGACAACCTCTATCAGACACTACCCTCATAGACATAATAAAAAAGAATGTTAATGCCAATCTAAGATTGATGTTATTTAATTCACAGGCTACGTCTTTAGGAAATTTAAGAGAGTTAGCAAGAAAAGGAGAAAAGCTCCTTAATGAAAGCAAAATTTACCCAACAGGTTCAGGTCGGCATGTCAATGAAATTGATATCGCTTCAAATTCTGATTGTGACCAAACTGATTCAGAAACTGATCCTCAGGTAGAAGCATTGCAAGTAACGCGACGGGCAGACTATTCTAAAATCCAATGTTGGAACTGTTCGTCCTTTGGACATTCATATATTTACTGCCCTGATGAAAAACTAAATGTTTTTTGTTTTAAATGTGGTCTTAAAGGTGTTACCACTCCTAAATGCACTAATCCACATCAGGGAAATCAGCGACGGAGCGAGTTGGCAACCGGGGACTCTCGTTCTTCCCACCTAACCCCGAGTTCAAATTAAATGCTGAAGTAGACTTGTCGAACCACAGGTTCGCAGTCGAAAAAGTTCAAGATAAAATCCCAGACGTACAAATATTAAAACCAACGGCGCGTAACATTTCTTGCCAAACACATTTTCAAGATTTAAGCTTACATGAACGTAAGATTTTATATGAAACAGCGAAAGCTAAAATTTTTCAAAATGATACTTTTGCTCTTTCAAATAAAATTTTAAAATGCAGAAGGCGATTTAAGAAACGCAGGCATTATAGAAAAATATTGGCAGCAACAAAATTGTTCGATCGACCTGATGATCGTCCCTTTGCGCAAATAAAAATATTCGATTCTACTTTTTTAGGACTATTAGATTCTGGTGCAAATGTTTCTGTGTTAGGAAAAGATAGCACTGAATTTTTATTTAAAAATAATATTTCTTTGAAACCATTAAAAGTGTCATTGTCGACTGCCGATGGTACAAAACAAAAAGTGTTCGGTTTGTGCAGCTTACCAGTAACTTATAAAAATGTTACTAGAGATATTGATTTTTACATTGTCCCATCACTAAATCAGTCTGCTTATCTTGGTGTGAATTTCTGGCGTGAATTTGCTTTGGCACCCGAAATCATACCTGAAATAAATTCCCTAGAATTGGAGTCAGAGGATGCGTCGAATTTTCATGAGCTAACAGCCTCTCAAAAATTAGATTTAGAGAAAACAATTGTACAATTTCCTTCGTATGAAAAACTTGGCTTAGGCTGCACTCATTTGCTCGAGCATCACATTGACACAGGTGATGAAGTTCCAGTCAAATCTAAACACTTTCCACTATCACCTCCACGCCAAGAAGAAGCGTATAAAGAATTAGATCGTCTTATAGATATGGGAGTGATAGAAGAATCAAATTCTCCGTGGTGTAGTCCAATAGTTATGGTACGCAAACCTGGCAAAATAAGATTGTGCATTGACTCAAGAAAATTAAACGCCTTGACAAAGAAAGATTCATACCCGTTGCCGCATATCAACGGTTTATTAAGTCGGTTAAAAGATACTTACTTTATCAGTGGCATAGATTTAAAAGACGCGTTTTTCCAAATTAAGCTCACAGAATCGTCAAAAGAAAAGACTGCTTTTGCTGTCCCGGGTAGGCCCTTGTACCACTACAAAGTTATGCCTTTTGGCTTATGTAATGGTCCACAAGCAATGAGCAGATTGTTGGACAAAGTCATTCCGTCAAAATACCGCGAAAATGTCTTTGTTTATTTGGAAGACTTGCTCGTTTGTAGTTCCGATTTCGACAGTCATTTGAAGTTATTATCTGAAGTTGCTAAATGTTTGAAGGACGCTGGCTTGACAATTAACGTTGGCAAAAGTAAGTTCTGCCAAAAAAGAAATTAAGTACCTTGAGTACCAAATAGGTTTTGGTTGCTTGAAAGTCGATCCCGATAAAGTTCAGGCTATTAAGGAGTTTCCCTTACCAAAGTCTGTTCGACAGGTGCGTCGTTTCATTGGCATGGCCAACTGGTATCGATCTTTCGTTTCCAATTTTGCAAGTATTGCTGGTCCTCTGACTGATTGTACGGCTAAGTCTTCAAAATCTTTTCATTTAACGCCACAGGCTATAGAGGCCTTTGAGAAATTAAAGGAAGCATTATCATCAGCTCCGGTGCTGGCTCAGCCCGATTTTTCACGTGAATTTATAATTCAATGTGACGCATCAACTGTTGGTGTTGGCGGCGTGCTTTATCAGCTTGATGATAATGGTAAAGAAAGACCCATTGCTTTTGTTTCTCAAAAGCTAAACAAAGCGCAACGTAACTATACAGTTACAGAGTTAGAGTGTATGCCTGCGCTAATAAGTGTTAATAGGTTCAGACCGTATGTAGAAGGTTTACCTTTTCGGATCATTACTGATCATTCCAGCCTCAAATGGCTGATGACCCAAAAAGAGTTACATGGTCGCTTGGCACGTTGGTGCTTAAAACTGCAACGATTCGATTTCGTAATGGAACACCGCAAAGGTTCACTTAACGTAGTTCCAGACACTCTATCACGGTTCGATGTTGACGAACTTGTGACGAGCGAAATACCTTTTGAAATAGATTTGAATTCTCCTGAGTTTAATAGCGTCGAATATGAGGACTTACGTAGAACAATTTCTCAAAATACGAATTTATTGCCCGATGTCTGCATTTCAGATAATTTTGTGTATAAACGGGTAAAATTTCGGCAGGGTATCGAAGATGAAGAAGATGATCTTTGGCGTTTGTGGGTGCCTACAAAATTAACTGCTTCTATTATTAAGAGCGCCCATGATTCTGTAATAAGCTGTCACGGTGGCTATGTAAAAACCTTGGCACGTATAAAGCAAAAATATTTTTGGCCAACTTTGGCTCGAGATGTAAGCAATCACATAAAAACATGCGATATGTGTAAATCTGTTAAGACAACAAATCAGATTTTGAGACCCCCTATGGGCAATGCTTTTATTACCAAACGACCTTTTCAGCGCATTTATTGCGATTTTCTTGGTCCTTACACTAGCTCCAAAGCAAAAAATGTATATCTATTTATTGCTATTGATCATTTTTCAAAGTTTTTATTTTTGAAGCCCATGCGTGCTGCTACATCTGCAAACGTAATTTATTTCTTTCAAAATGAACTGTTCTCGACTTTTGGTGTGCCACAATATATCCATAGTGATAATGGCAAGCAATTTGTCTCTAAAGAAATGCAAGACTTTTTCTCCGTCTATGGAATTACGCATATCAAGACTGGACTGTATTCTCCTCAGGCCAACGCCTCAGAAAGAGCCAATCGAGAAATAATTGCCAAAATTCGCTGTTTTCTTATTAAAGACAAAGATCACACCAATTGGGATAAACATATTCCTCAGGTGCTTTCAATACTGCGAAGCGATTTTCACTCGGCAATAGGATGTTCTCCTTTTTATGCCTTGTTTGGTCAAAATATGTGTCAACATGGGTCTGTCTATAAAATTCTTGAAAAACTAGACAGTTTAAGAGATGATCATATTGATATCGAGCAAAACACCGAAAAATTAAGCAGGATTAGAGACAAAATTGAGAAAAATTTATCACTGGCTCATGAAAAGGGTGCAAAAATATATAATACTCGCACGAAAGAAATTAGCTACAGGGAAGGTCAGGAAGCGTTCCGTAAAAATCACGCGCTTAGTAAATTTTCTCAAGGTATAAACGCTAAATTTTTACCTAAGTTTATAAAATGCCGAATTCGAAAGAAATTGGGCAATGCCCTATATGAAATTCAGGATCTTCAAGGTAAACTTGAAGGTACTTTCCATGCTTCAGATTTGCGTCCAAATTGATTTTCTTTTATAGCTTTTCACTATCGACTAATGTCGAATTACAAGCCTTGCCCGCAAGGGCATCTTTCATAAAAGGAGAAAGATGACGGGGTTAACGACCCTGCGTACCCTAGTGAACCCAAAAAGCGTCTGTTCCCACACTGGGCGGCTTATTGGTCAGCGTCTGTTCCCAGATTGGGCGGCTGTGTATTTTTGTAGGTAACCCTGAGACTGAGGTTGCATTGGATGCGACTTCGTGCGGGAATTCGGTCGTACGACCAAACCATGTTCCGGTGAAGCGTGCGGTTGATTTTTCGATAATCATCCCTTTGTACTTTTCGTACGACTACCGTACTTATTTTATTGGAGCATGCGTTTTTTTTTTCTCGTGCGATTTGATTTACGTACGAGGGTGTATCCAATGTAATCTTAGCCTGGGGTAACTGAGCTATGCTTGAGACCACTCGGCATAAAGCTATGTTAAGGCATTCGGCCATTAATTAACTTTTTTTAATATTGGCTTAAAAATTCGTTCCAGACAACAGAACCATAAAGATATGACTGCTTTTGCGCTTGGCCTTGCGTTGGTGTGTTAAAATCACCAAAGGTTCGACCAAGGGCAGACGCAGTCTACATCCCTAGGTCCTCTTTTGGACTAAACGGTGGAGGTTTCACCGGGGGGTCTTCATCATGGCAATGTTGGACCCATGGACACTTGTATAACCTGTCTGATTAGTCAAACCGATGTTTTTATTTTGCCCGGCTTTTCGTGGGTCGTGCCACACGTTTATGTTTAAATTTTGCCTTCATTCAGTTTCTCAGTTTCAAGCGGTTACAACTGCATCCTTTTCTGTTCGATCCTGCAATATAATCTTGCATCGAAGCAGCTTTGTTGGGATTATGCTATTTTAAACTGACAGTCTGAATTAAAGTGGCCACATTTTATTTATTCCGTCGTGGATTTTAAATTTCTGATCATTCAAAATATGCATTAAAACTGCCAAGAATTGAATTTCGTTCAATTTCATTTGTAAACAGAAAATCAAAAGCACACAACACTGAGTTGTCATAATAAAATGTAATTTGAAATTAACTGCCGGCCATCTACCGACGAATTGCAACGCGGAATTTGAAAAATAACCGAAAAGTTCATTAAACAGAACTAATCATACGATTTTATTTGCCAATAGAAAACAGATTTTTTTTGTAACGTCCGCTATGCGTTCATAGCACTTGTTTTGAACGGTTACTCAATTAAACCTCGAATCATGTTTTGTGTCTTGTTGGTTGTTAAATATTTTTATAACAACATTCATGTAAATTTTTACGAAATTTCTACATTTGATTTCCTTGTAAGAAACATCAGCCTAAGTTCAAACATAAACAATGTAAATTAAAATAATTTAGCAATTAATATTATACATTATATAAAATTTCATATGTCAGCGGTTTAAAAATTATTAGAGTTAGATTCGAGGGTTAATTTTTCATTGGCATGTATAACGGCGTCACGTAAGCAAAAGCATCGTCAACGTACAGCAATCAGTTGAATTTTGGGAGACACAGCGTTCGGTCGTGCGGTACAGATTTTTGTTAAAGCGTAAAATAAAAGTAAAATGGCGAACGGTCTAGTTTTCTAATTCGAAGATAATTAAAATATATATGTTGTAACTTGCAAATCGCGCAAATCAATACGAAAAAAAAAAACATTGAAAATTAAGCAATGAGCAAGGACAACGTGCGGGAATAAATAAAAGAAAACTTCGATTAAAAGTGTGCCGTCCTATAAGGAAAATACTTTTTTTTCCCCTCGCTCCATACATATAAATGGTTGCGTACAATCTAAAGTGTTCCCGAATATCGAAAAATTAGACATAAAAGTGCGTAAAAGAAAAAATTTACGATTTTCTAAAACACTGTGTAATAGAAAAATTATAGCAAGTACATAACAATTGCTAGGTTAGTTTCGTTTGGGCACGCTGTGACCGCGCAGTAGTTTTGTGGTACCTTTAAGTGGTTCGGATAAAAAAAAAGAATATACGAAAACTCATAAAAAGAAAAGAATTATCCGCAACAACGTAACTAAACCGAGTCCACTCTATTGTAAAACAGACAGAGGCAGCACGCGTACAATTTGATATCCAAAAAAAAAACGAAACCTAAATTGAAGTGAATAAAAACAAAGTTGAAAAGCAAAATGCGCGTAGACAAAGAACAATTTTGACGTTAAAAGCATAACAAGAAAACAAACCAAATGTGACAATGAAATTGGAAAACAGTGCAGAAAAAAAACAAACAGAAATAAGAATAATTTAGTGAGAATAATAAAACCAAAAAGTGACGTTTACCCAGATGTACAATAATAAAGATGATAATAAATAATAAATTTAAAATATTAAAATAATAGAAATAAAAATTAGTTTTTTTGTAAAAAAGAAAAAGAAAAAGGCAGCGAAATTGTAAGTCCTACACGACGAAAAATTTTCAATTAGGCTGGAAAAAAATAATTTAAAATTACAACGATTGCAGCAGCTTTGATTAACCAGCTTTAATTAACCAGCTTTAACCGCAGCAGATTTATGCAACTTTAATTGTATCCGAAATGTTAGACGAAATTAATGTTTGCAAGTATATTATTTAAAATATATTCATAACTACATATTAGAAATATTATTAAGGCTTTTTGTGCATTACTTTTAAATATTCTGCGATTTGTGACTTTTTTTTCTCTTTTCATGGTTTTAAGGATAACAGCTTTTACAAATTTTTGCAAAATACAAAACACATAAGTATTCATATTTTTCATTTATATTTTGATACATTTTGCTACCAGAAGGTTTTATAAACATTATTTACATTACATTTACATTTATAAATTTTGTGGCTTTTAAACTTGTTGTTTGCGTTGACTTTCAAATGTCATATTTGGGTTTTGGTGGGCAAAATCTGTAATTAAGTAATTTTAATAAATTGTAATGATAATTTGAAATGAGTTTGTGCTAATTTCATTATAAAGGGGTGATTTTTGGTCAAACGATGATGTGGTAGCGGTGTAACTAGTGATGAGACGGAAGTGGGCGTTTTACCAAATATGGACTGGATAATACTAGTTGGGTGGGTGCATGGGGAGTCACCATCTTTCCCCCTCTTTCATGTGAAATAGCGGATCTTTTGGAGGTTAATGGAGTTTTCAGGGTTTTGGAGTTTGTAGAGTTTTTGTAGTTTTTTTTTATTCACTTATTGCTGATTGATGACAGTAATCGAGTATGGGTTTAGTTTCTGGAATTTGACCCTCGACCCAAAGCGGCGAGTTGAAATCCTCACCCTGGACCGCTAGCTAGCCGAAGCGAGCCGCGTTGGGTACGCTTAATCAGGATCACGTAACAGTATGGCGCCCAAACAAAATATATAGAAAGGGTCGTTAACAGCAGGGCCCAACATAAATATAGCTTAACAAAACTTTTCAATTGTACCTTATCGGATGGTCTATTCCGAAGTGGCTTAGATCTGTGCTATTATAGGTTTAATTGCATCAAGCAATGGATGGTTCGATGACATACCAATCGAAAATTTTTAATTAAAATTAAAAAAGATTGAAATTCATAATTGATGCAGTGCAGGTAGACTTAGTCAACAAAGTTTAGCGTGGCTGATTGCTATATGCATGGCGGAAATCTGAGTGGTTAGTCTGGGTAGGAAAGATACGACTTGTTGGAGTTGCAGTGTTGAGTGGCTTAACAGAAGCTGAAAGAAACACACTAGCTAAAAGCACGCAATGACTGGGAGGCTAATAAGAGCAAGTTTAATAGTTCCTTTAAAAGCTAGTTTGATGGCTAACGTTAGTTCTGGCTATAAGATCCTAATTGCACAAACATCACGATAAATTTAAAACTTTCATGATCCTATAATAGTTTTGCCTGTGACTATGATTTCGAGATTGAAGTGCTTTTGGTGCCATATACTCGTGGCCTGATGAATCATAGATATATGAAATTATTAGATGCACGAATGTTAAAGGTTGTCATAGGCATAGCAGTTTAAGGGTCATAGGGCAGAACTTGAAAACTCCAATAAAAAAAAAATTTAACAAAAGAATAAAAATATGGCTATTCACGTGAGGGACTCCAAAAGGAAGATGCAGTATTTACCGATCATCACTGGTCAAAATCTTTGCTACCTTAAATTCGTCACTAGTTGGGCTTAAATGAACCCCCTTCTAGAACTCAAAACATACATTTGGAAATTTTGTTTTTTTTTTTTTTTTTTTTTGAATTAGTTTTTGCGCGATTTGCTGATGAACCCTGCCAAAGCAGAAAAAACAAAAAGGTCTCAGAAAAGATATTACGTTCACGATATCAATAGGTCGTTTAGTACAGCCAGTCCGCTAAACAAAGTGGCTCATAAAGAAAACGCAAATCAGGCCAGTGGCCAAGGGGGGAATTTTTTTGATTTATCAAAAACCATTACGGTCAATAGGCCCAAAGAGATGGCAAACGCAGCGGGTGGCCAAGGTGCCATTAACAAGCACAGCCAGTTACGAAGTCCAGGTATCCAAATGTGACTCATAACCGTATGGATGTATCAGGGCTGCAAACGCACCCAATAGGGAACAAATCTCAAACCAGGCAAACGCAGCTTTAATACCTGATCTAGTCAATAGGGCAAATCAGGGGTAAAGAGTTTCTTTAGAGATGGCTATCGAGGGGAAAATCACGGAAAGTATTGAGACTTCGATAGTACAGTTGATGAGCACACTTTTTCTTAACCAGGCAACCAGCGGCAGTGCATCCAATGTGGCAACGTCCGCGCCTAGGGGTGTCAGTGGTATACATGCTGACGGACGGCAGCGCGAAGGCTCAAATCTGCAACCTATACCGGGTATGCATTCTGCAAACGGAAATAATAATATTATGAACACTTTTTCACAACCACATACAAACCAGAACAGGAATCATTACCAAGGAGTGGCGGCGATGCCATCTCCACCACTTCGAACCTCAGCAGATGCATTGCGATATCAGTGGCCAGCAGAATCGCAAAACGGTAGACCCATTAGAGGTAATGAAACAAATTCACAGAATGCGATGCATCCAGGAAATGTTCACCAAAATTATCCCAGTCCTCCTGTACCAGCGGCTTCAGCATCAGTAAACATTGATAAGTGGGGTGTTATATTTGGCGGCGGCGGCGTCGACGATATGGCAATAGAAGACTTTATTTTTCGAATTGAACATTTGGCTGGTCACTATCGATGTCCTTGGTCACAAGAGTTGCGTGATTTTCACATGTTGGTAAGAGGAGAAGCCAGAGAATGGTATTGGCTCTATTTGAAGAATAACATTATCCCTGATTGGCAAACATTAAAGGACGCTTTATCCCGCCAATTTCAAAACTGTTGTTCTGACCGCTGGCTTGAGCTGTAAACCAGGAGCCAGAGAATTGTTTTTTGTTGGGGGAAATGTTGATGTCAAAGGTTTACCTTTTTCACTCCTAGCTCGGAGGCAGCGAGCTGGAGCACTTCTTTAATTGATGCTTGATGGCGCTCCGCCGATGAACTCCTTTGACATCTATTAGAATTCTCCACTGAGAAACTGCAAATAAGGGTTGAAAAACTCCGCCACTGAGAACTTCGATGAAAGAAAAAATAAGCCGGACAAAAGAAAACTCTTATTGTTGAGGCTTAAACAAACTCTTTAATGAGTATTAAAAAATAGATATTTCACAATTTGCACTTATTTTAAATTTATATATGTATAAAAAACTACGACTGCAGCTGCTCGTGTTGCTTCTTAGGTTAATTTATAAAAACGAATGAAGAAGAAAGCAAAATAGGAAAGAACTTTGACAGATATGAACTGTGGGGCATTGTTTGTTAAGCAATGGAATTGCGTTGCCAACTACGGGGAATTTATCCCTCCTTTTGGGGATTATGCGTGTTCGCGTAAACATACCGCCCGCCTTGCAGTATCTGCAATAGAGTTCGGCATGTTTAGCGGATATCAATTTTTGAGAAAAAAAAGAAAATTCCCGCAGTTGGGCATGCAACTCCATTGCTTCTTAAAGTTTTAAATGTTAAAGTTTTTCCTTTCAAACTTAAATTGTGTGTTAATAATTTTAAAAAACTTTTTACAAATAGATTTTTATGTAGTTTGTAAAAAATAATTTTTTTTCTCTGTTTTTAAGAAAATAATGGAATGATATAGCAAGATTTAAATTCGTTTAGAAATTGCAAAATCAGAAGCCTTCAGTGGCTGAACGCCCAGTAAGGTGAACGTTGTACTTAAGTTTAGATATTTTAAAGGAAATTTAAGAGTGAAATTGAGAAAATTATTTTTTACAAAGGTACATAAGTAGGTATGAAATTGAGTAGAGTGATTTTCTTACAGCTAAGTACTTTAGAATGAAATTTAAGAAATAATTTTTACAAATATTTGCATGAACTTGCGTATTTGATTTCTTTTTACAAATATATAAAAAATTATAATCGGGAATTGATTTTTTTCTTCTTGCTTTGCTTTGAATATATATGAACGAAATTAAAATAATGATTTTCTTCAAAATATGTGAGAATTGATCGCATATAATGATTTTTAACAAATATTTTAAAGATAATTTGAAATAAAGTTTTTCTTAAAAATTTATAAGAACGAAATTGAGTTCATGATTTTCTAAGAAACAATGAAATTAAGAATAAGAATGAGATTGAAGGAGGTTATAAATATGCTCATATCAGAAAACAGGCTAGCGTTAGAACAGCAAGATGAGCTACATTTTTGGTTGCAGTATTGAGAGGTCTGGAGCTAAGGCATGCCTATATTCGAGCAAGTAATGAAACGAAGTCTTTTGGTGGCAAGGCTGCTATCAATTGTCCGAAGTATCGTTTTTTAGCGATGACACAGATCTGGCAATTATTTATTGTTGGTTTTCTGAGGTTTTTACTTTTATAATCCAGAATTCATGCCATATTTCGCCATGTATGGAAAACTGGTAAATAAATTCGACAGACAAGCAAAACTGTTTATTGTAGGTGAGAATAATGGGATGTCGTTCATTGTTGTCGAGACCTGGTGACGATGATAAGCGCTCATTTGCTCGTGAAACATTATCTCTATCCAGATTAGGTTTTAGTGACTACAGCTGACTTATCGATACGATTAGCTCTTTTTTAATGAGAATTTGGTGCTCTTTTGGAAAGTGCGTTTTCTGAGTAATTTCAATGAGCACCATCTTCACAAATTTGATTTCTTTTGAAGAAGTGTTTTGCGAAAGGCAAATGTAATTGTGGTTTGAACGTTTTTTAGAAAGATTAAAAATTCGAAATATATATAAGAGAGATGAGAATCGTTCAAGTATTTGTTCACTCAATGCCGAGCTCGTAAAAAAGGTTTTGATTGGTTTGATTTCCAGTGTAGAATCTGGCTGCATTAAAGATGCACTTTGTGGCCATTGCGTTGTTGGGAGCTTGAGCCACAAAGGTCCTTTCCACCATAGTTTATTTTTCATAAGGTCCAAAGGATCCACCCCCCGGGTTGCGAGATCGGCGGTATTATAGCAAGAATTAATATGGGACGAATTATCGGCATCTATCATCGAATTTCTATCAAAATTCAGAACAGCAAACTTAAATGTTGGCACTTCAGGAAACTCAACACGAATTTCCTTGAACTGAGGAAAACCGACGAAAAATGAAGACATCATAGTAGGATTGGAACCTATAGCGCCATTGAGCCCGGATACTTGAGCTGAAATTTAACGTGCATTTAGACGCTGCATCGATTAAATCAAGAGCTTTGTATGTTGATCCAGAGCGATATATAAAAATTAAAGGTGTGCCGAGTAGCACTTTTTTTGAGGCATTGGTGAAACACGAAATAATTTTGCATTATTGGCTTGATGCTGGAGAATTTTTTTCCGACGTAGTCGGATCCTGCGATGTGGACTGTATTGTTGTATTGTCAGGTAGAGAAAAACTGTGGTTATCAATTTTTCCCTGATACTGAGGCTGGGCCTGCGTATTTCGATTTTTATATTGTTGATTCGTTGGAGAAATTTCTCTGTGCAAAAGAGTATTTTTGCACTTCGAACAAGTATATAAGCTTTTGCAGTCTTTTAACTCGTGTGTATATGCTGAGCAGTTGATACAGCAATTGAATTTCTTAACCGGAGAAAATCGATCAGGAATACTGAGTTTCAAGAATTGGCTACATGTGCGAAGATGATGGGATTCTCTGCAAAGCTTGCATTGAAATCCTGCAATGTTATTGTGAAAAGAACGGATTGTCTTTTTTGATTTATGAGTAATTGGTTGCGGCTTGTTGGACTGATGTAAAACGGGTGTTTTTATATCAGAGACAGTTTCTAGAGTTCGAAATCTGTCTGTCAAAAAATTATCGAAATCTTGCCATGTTGGCATTTCGGTTGATTGGGATATTGATTGTTCCCATAAGGAGAGCGAATGCTCAGGCAGACGCACTGAGCATTGGTATACAAAATCCGCATCCAAATTAATAATATCTATGTTGTATAATTGCAGCGCTGAAATGCAATTATTAATTTCGCATTGTAGCTTTTGAATTTCAGATCCCTTTTCATGAACGCAATTAGGGAGATTGAAAAGTATTCGTAATTGTTGGTTAATTAAGATTTGTTGATTCTCATACTGAGACTTTAAATTTTCTTTTGCTATTGAAAAATTTTGTTCATTTGTTGTACGACTATTTGAACCTAATAGAATGTCAATCCAATCATAAAGTTCACCCATAGCTACTGAGTATGAAGCTTCGATATCATCACAATTATCATTCTCTATGAAGTTTTTAAAAACCGGTTCACTTTGATCTGCGGTTATTATTTCAATATATATGGAGTTATATTTTTCCCAATATTGTTCAAGTAAAGCTTTGCGTAATGTAAAATAGCCAAGTGTTTCTCTGGTTTCTGCTAATTTTAGCGTATTTGTTGCAAAATTTTTGATTGCTATTCCATGGCGCGCTACAAATTGTACTTTTTGTTCCATCTTTATTAACACAGTTAATGTATGTGTAACAAAAACTGTGAAAATTCACGAAGAAGTTGCAAAAAAATTACGAAAACCACTTGGCGGCAAAATGCTATTGTCCAAAAAAACTTCGTAGCAATAACGGGATTGAGAAAAATGTAAAAAACGAAATTCCAGAAACTTCGTGTAACCGAGCAAAACGAACGAGAGAAAAATGTGGTTTTGAGAAATCACGCGATGAATTGAGGTTAGAAATGACCTGCAAACTAATTATTTCTGTATTCAAAATGGAGGTTCAAATTTTATACGAGAAAAATTCTAAAAATTATGAGACTGCACAATTCAATAGGGGCTGATAACAAATTTTAAACTCGAAGGACCATGTTCTGGCCGCTGGCTTGCGCTATAAACCAGGAGCCAGAGAATTGTTTTTTGTTGGGGGAAATGTGGATGTCAAAGGTTTACCTTTTTCAATCCTAGCTTGGAGGCAGCAAGCTGGAACACTTCTTCAACTGATGCTTGATGGCGCTCCGCCGATGAACTCCTCTGACACCTTTTAGAATTCTCCACTGAGAAACTGCTAAAAAACGTTGAAAAACCTCCGCCACTGAGAACTTCGATGAAAGAAAAATATAACCCGGATAAAAGAAAACTCTTATTGCGTTGAGGTTTAAACAAACTCTTTAATGAGTATTAAAAATAGAAATTTCACAATTTGCACTTATTTTAAAGTTAAATGTAAGATATATATTACTACGGCTGCAGCTGCTCGTGTTGCTTCTTAGGTTAATTTATAAAAACGAATGAAGGAAGAAAGCAAAATAAAAAAGAACTTTGACAGATATGAACTGTGGGGCATTGTTTGTTAAGCAATGGAATTGCGTTGCCAACTACGGGGAATTTATCCCTCCTTTTGGGGATTATGCGTGCTCGCATAAGCATACCGCCCGCCTTGCAGTATCTGCAATAGAGTTCGGCATGTTTAGCGGAAATCAGTTTTTAATTCATTAATGAGAAAAAATAAAATTCCCGCAGTTGGGCATGCAACTCCATTGCTTCTCAAAGTGCTATATGTTGAAGTTTTTTTTCTTTCGGATTTTGATTAACAATTGAGACTAAATATAAATATTAAAATATTTTGAGCATGATTTTAAATTCATTTAAAAAACTTTAACAAAAGAATTTTTATGTAATTTATAAAAAAGGTTTCAGTTTAAATTTTATTTTTTTGTTTTGAAATTGCACAAATATGGAAGCCTTCAGTGGTTAAATGCTCAGTTAGGTGAAAGTTGTACTTAAGTTTAGATTTTTTTCAAGATTTGAGTTACAATGATTTTCGTACAACTAAATAAGAATGAAATTGAGGAATGAGATCATTTTTTTTTTTTTTTAAATGAAATTGAGATGATTTCTTAAATCTAAGAATGAAATTGAGATAGTAATTGTTACAAAAATATGTTATAAAAATTGGAAGTAATTTTTACAAATATTCGAAAATAATGTTGGAAAAATAATTGTAACAGATATAAAAGATGAAAAATGATTTTTTCTTTTAGGAACCGAAAATTTTGTTTTTTGATATTTATAAACAGAGAAATAAGTTCAAGTTTTGAGTAATCTTTGCTTTAACAACGGTTTCGGAAAAGTTGAGCTAAGGAAAAACCCGAACCATAAATAAATTTACAATAATTTCTCATTGATCTTTTAAGAGATAATGCATGTATATGATGCATTTAAAAAAAATTAATTTTACAATTTTTTCTCAATAAAATTGAGTTAACAGTTTAATTTTTCTTAAGGGAATCACCCTATATAAAAAATAAGTAAAATAATAAAGGGAATAAGTGAAAGCTGCCTCCGTTGATCGCTTTGGGGCAGTCAGCATTTTTCGCCTATCAGAAAATTGTCGCTTTAATGAGGTTGCAAGCCAGTAGCTCCCCGACGAACTGGTCTGAGAACTAATTGGTTTTCGCCATGCAATTGTGAATAAATTCGACAGACGAGCAAAACCGTTGTAAGCGAGAATATTGGGATGTCGTTCATTATAGTCGACAGCTGGTGACAATGATGAGCACTTATTTGCTTGTATAACATTATCCTTATCCAGAATAGGACTTAGTGTCAACAGCTTACTTTTGGATCCAATTGGCTCTTTTTTAATGAGACTTTGGTACTTTATTGAGAATTGCGTGTGTTGAGAAATTTGAGTAAGCTGCATCTTGACAAATTTAATTTTATCTGAGGAAATATTTCCAGAAAGGCAAACGGAATTGTGGTTTGAAAATTTTTTAGAGTGATTCAAATATCGAAAGATATATGAGAGGGACGATAATCTTTCAAGTATTTCTGCGTTCAACGCCGAGCTCGTAAAAAAGGTTTTGATTGGTTTGATTTCCAGTGTAGAATCCGGCTGCATTGAAGATGCGCTTTGTAGCCATTGCGTTGTTGGAAGTTTGAGCCACAAAGGTCCTTTCCACCATAGTTTATTTTCCATAAGGTCCGAAGGATCCACCCCCCGGTTTGCGAGATCGGCGGTATTATCTCGAGAATTAACGAGATCAACAAAATTAAATGTAGGTATTTCAGGAAACTGACAAATTTCAAAAGAAACTGGAGGTAATTTTTTTGTCGCTTTGGGCACAACAAGTGCCATTGCCTCAACACGAATTTCCTTGAACTGAGGAAAACCGACGAAAACTGAAGACATCATAGTAGCACCATTGAGCCCGGATACCTGAGCTGCAATTGGTTTTGTAGGCAGTTTTAAAATACGTAGTACGAATTCCAATATGAACGTGCATTCAGATGATCCCAAGTGATATATAAAAATTAGAGATGTGCCGAGTAGCACTTTAATTTTGCCTTGTTGGCTTGATGCTGGAGAATTCTGTTCCGACGTAGTCGGATCCTGCGATGTGGACTGTATTGTTGAATTGTAAGGTAGAGAAAAACCGTGGTTATCAATTTTTCCCTGATACTGAGGCTTGGCCTGCGTATTTTGATTTTTATATTGTTGATTCGTTGGAGAAATTTCTCTGTGCAAAAGAGTATTTTTGCACTTCGAACAAGTATATGAGCTTTTGCAGTCTTTTAATTCGTGTATATATGCTAAGCAATTGATACAGTAGTTGAATTTCTTAACCAGTGAAAATCGATCATTGCATTGAAAACCTTCAATGTTATGGTGAAAAGAACGGATTGTCTTTTGTGGTTTTTGAGTAATTGGTTGCGGCTTGTTGGACTGATGTAAAACGGGTGTTTTAATATCAGAGACAGTTTCTAGAGTTCGAAATCTGTCTGTCAAAAAAGTATCGAAATCTTGCCATGTTGGCATTTCGGTTGATTGGGATATTGATTGTTCCCATAAGGAGAGCGAATGCTCAGGCAGACGCACTGAGCATTGGTATACAAAACCCGCATCCAAATTAATAATATCTATGTTGTATAATTGCAGCGCTAAAATGCAATTATTAATTTCGCATTGTAGCTTTTGAATTTCAGATCCCTTTTCATGAACACAATTAGGGAGATTAAAAAGTATTCGTAATTGTTGGTTAATTAAAATTAGTTGATTCTGATACTGAGACTTTAAATTTTCCCTTGCTATTGAAGAGTTTTGTTCATCTAACTTGGCTTGGGATAAGTTTGCATTTGTTGTACGACTATTTGAACCTACAAGTATATCAATCCGATCATAAAGATCACCCATAGCTACTGAGTATGAAACTTCGGTATCATCATAATTGTCATTCTCTACGAAGTTTTTAACAACCGGTTCAGTTTGATCTGCGGTTATTATTTCAATATATATGGAGTTATATTTTTCCCAATATTGTTCAAGTAAAGCTTTGCGTAATGTAAAATAGCCAAGTGTTTCTGTTGTACAATGTATCTGGCAACTCTATGAATAATGTCACTGGTTTGTAAGAATAAAAATAAAATAAAGTTGACAGTTGTTGTGTAGCATTTAAAGGAATAACACATGGCGCAGTCGGTGTAAGAAATTACGCAAATGGTAAAAATTATGAGTTTGGAAGTTCGTCGCCCTGATCCCTTAAAATTAGATGGGAACGTTGCAGAAAATTGGAGAGTATTTAAACAAAATTTCGACATTTTTGCTGTGGCGATTGCGTTGGACGAAAGGGCTGAGAATCAACAAATTGCTGTATTCTTAAACACATGTGGATCTGAAACAGTGGAAATATTCAACACATTAGGATTAACTGCTGATCAAAAGAAAAAATTTCAAGAAGTGGTAGCTGCCGTAGAAAATTTTTGCACTCCGAAAAAAAATGAGGTGTACGAAGCATTCAAATTCAACAACAGAAAACAAAATGAAGGCGAATCATTTGATTCATATTTGTTAGATTTGAAAAAATTAGTAAAAAGCTGTGGTTATCAGGACGAAGAACGTATGATTCGCGACAACATCGTCATGGGAATAACTAATAATGCGTTGCGCAGAAAATTACTTGACATTTCGGACCTCGATTTAAAGAAAACAACTGAGATTGCACGTGCATCAGAACTTGTTGAAAAACATGCACATGACATGCAGCAAGGGGAAGGGAATGTTGTTACAGTTGCAGCGGTAAACTCAAAACCAAAGCAAAATGCAAGTGGCTATACGAGCGAGAGGAATCGGTTTCATGAAAGGTGTAATGTATCAAACAAGAACGAAAACGTAATGAGAAAAATAAACTGCAAATTCTGCAAAAGCATGCATGAATTTAGAAAATGTCCAGCATTTGGCAAACGGTGCAACAATTGCGGTCGTTTAAATCACTTCAGTGTTGCTTGTTTTGCTTCCAGAGTTCGTGAGCTTAGGGACTTAAATGATGTGCCCGATGAAAATGAAATTTGCTTGCATAATATTTCTGAAGCCAATTCAAATAGGCAAAGATGGTACGAAAAAGTTCGTGTTAATGACTTGTTAATAAATTTCAAACTTGACACTGGTGCTGATGTTAATGTTTTGCAATACAAATATTTAAAACTTATGAAAAATATAAAAATTCAAAAAGGAGGAGTGCCACCGCAAAGCTATGGCGGAGCTGATTTATGCTATAAAGGAACGGTTGAATGTGTAGTAATGTGCCGAAATGAGATAAGTATTTTAAAATTTACGATTATTGATACTAATTTTGAACCTCTTCTGGGATTAGAAGCGTGCGAACAACTAAATTTAATTAAACGTATTAACTCAATTAATCATTTGACAAAAGAGCAGTTTATAAAGCAAAATAAAGACGTTTTCATTGGATTGGGTTGCTTTGTGAAAAACTTGGATATAAAAGTTAAACAAGACTCTATTCCTGTTGTACGGCCAGCAAGGAGAATCCCTTTATCACTTACTGAATCTGTTAAAGTGGAACTTACAAAAATGGTTCAGAAGGGTATAATCGAACAAGTTGATGGTCCCATAGAGCGTGCTTCAAATCTGGTAATTGTTGAAAAGAAATCAGGGCAGCTTCGGTTATGTATAGACCCACAAGATGTAAACGCAGATATTTTGACCGAAAATTATACACTTCCATCATTTGAATCGATTGCTGTCAAATTATGTAATAAAAAATTTTTCACAGTATTAGATTTAAAGGAAGGTTTTTGGCAAATAAGCCTCAACAAAGCTGCCAGTGAATTATGTACCTTCAATACCCCTTTTGGTTGTTACCGATTTAAAAGGCTTCCTTATGGAATTAAAATTGGACCAGAGGTTTTTCAAAAGTACAATGAGCGGAATTTTGAAGATATTGAGAATGTTAGCATTTTCATTGATGATATATTAATTGCTGCAGATACTGTTGCTGAACATGATCGAATTTTGCAACGAGTTGTGGACAGAGCCAGACAACTTAACATCAAATTCAATGAAACCAAAATACAATTTCGAGTATCCGAAGTTAAATATTTAGGAAAAGTCATATCAAGTGAAGGCATTCGATGTGATCCCGAAAGAGTAAAGGCCATTTTAAACATGGGTAAGCCTGAAAATAAAGCAGACCTTCAAAAGTTGTTTGGTATGATCAATTATATACGTGAATATATACCTAATTTATCTGAAATTTCGCAGCCGCTCAGAGAACTTTTAAAACATAACGTGGTCTATAATTGGCAATCACCACATGATGCGTGTTTAGAAGCAATAAAAAAACTTATTGCTGGTGCGCCTACTTTACAGGTATTTAATGAAAAAGATGAGATTACAATTGAAACTGATGCATCGAAGTATGGGCTAGGCTGCTGTGTTATGCAGAAAGGCAGACCGATTTCATTTGCCTCAAGAAGCCTCACAGATACAGAAATCAACTATGCTCAAATTGAAAAGGAGCTTTTAGCTGTGGTTTTTGCGTGTAAAAAGTTTCATTATTACATTTATGGCCGAAAAATAACTGTAAGAAGTGACCACAAACCACTAGTCGAGATTATGAAAAAGAGCTTTAGTAAAATTCCGTCATCTCGACTACAACGATTGAAATTAAGTTTAATTAAATATCAGATTAATCTGGTCCATGTTCCTGGCAAGGAATTATATATCGCGGATTTCCTTTCGCGCTATTTTGATAGTGAAAGTTCTACACAAGAAATTGAAGATTTAAGCGAATTTATACATACGGTCAATGTTACTCCTGAGAGATTAGAAAGCTTTCGAAAGGAACTGAATAACGATAAATGCTTGGTTGAGTTACGCAATATGATACTAAATGGATGGCCACTTGATAAGCG
The DNA here is from genome assembly GCA_951812925.1 of Calliopum simillimum. NCBI lineage: Eukaryota > Metazoa > Arthropoda > Insecta > Diptera > Lauxaniidae > Calliopum > Calliopum simillimum. Next base: position 73,566,367 of record OX638369.1, read on the forward strand.
CGTGATAGATGAGGAAGTCAGATTCTACTGGAAGCATCGGAATGATCTGTTTATTGATGATGGCATAATATTTTTCAACGACAGAATTGTTGTACCTGCTAAATTGCGCAACGAAATCTTATCTCAGTTACATTCCTCGCACTTAGGAATTGAAAAAACGAAAAAAAGAGCTCGAGGGTTAGTTTACTGGCCCAGGATTGATGAAGCAATTGGAAACATGATAGCGAGTTGCTCAACGTGTCAAATGCACCGTTCATCAAACGTGAAGGAGCCACTCATTCCACATACCGTACCTGAACTTCCCTTCAACAAACTGGGAATTGACATTTGTGAGTATGCTGCAAAACCTTATTTAATAGTATCTGATTACTATTCCCGTTATTTGGATATCATCCCAATCAAATCAAAAACAGCAAACGAATGTAAAAATAAACTCCAAATATGTTTTTCAAATCACGGTATTCCAGTTGAAATAGTTTCCGATAACATGCCATTCAACTCATATGAATTTAAAAATTTTTGCAATGAAATAGGAATTAAATTGACCACATCGAGTCCGGGCTATGCTCAGTCAAATGGTTTTGCAGAACGGTACGTTGGTATAGCGAAAAATTTAATTAAAAAAGCCTACGAAAACAAAGAACTGCTTTGGATCGCCTTGCTTGAATATAGAAATACTCCCCTTAAGGATGTTGATGCGTCACCTGTTGAACTTCTTATGAGCAGAAAAACAAGAACTCTTCTGCCAGCTCGAACAACTTTATTTTATCCGAAGGTGGTACCAAAAATATGTGAAAATATAAGCAAAAAGAACTGGACCTGTAAAAAGTACTATGATCGCAATTCAAAACAGAGACAGCCTTTTGTGAAGGGGGAGAAAATATGGTATCGACACAATCAGCGCGGCTGGATTAAAGCAACTGTAACAAATTCACATGATGGGCCAAGGTCATATTGGATCCAACTTGAAGATGGAACAGTGTTCAGAAGAAACTCTAAATGGTTGCGAAAACGAACAGCTCTATAAAAATCAAATAGTTATTGATCATTCATTATTTTCACTAAATATTTAGTTTTGAGTTTATATATGAATTTAAATATGAATTTGACTCTTTATGTTAAATAGAAAATTATCATTTATCTTTATTAATTAATTTGGATTCGAATTTAATTTTAAAATACATCATACAAAATGCAATTATAGTAATCTACTATATTTAAGAAGAGAGATGTTGTACAATGTATCTGGCAACTCTATGAATAATGTCACTGGTTTGTAAGAATAAAAATAAAATAAAGTTGACAGTTGTTGTCTAGCATTTAAAGGAATAACACAGTTTCTCTGGTTTCTGCTAATTTTAGCGTATTTGTTGCAAAATTTTTGATTGCTATTCCATAGCGCACTACAAATTGCACTTTTTGTTCCATCTTTATTAACACAGTTAATGTATGTGTAACAAAAACTGTGAAAATTCACGAAGAAGTTGCAAAAAAAAAATCACGAAAACCACTTGGCGGCAAAACGATATTGTCCAAAAAGACTTCGTACCAATAACGGGATTGAGAAAAATGTAAAAGGCGAACTTCCAGAAACTTCGTGTTACCGAGCAAAACGAACGAGAAAAAAAATGTGGTTTTGAGTACTCACGCGATGAATTGAGGTTAGAAATGACTTGCAAACTAAATATTTCTGTATTCAAAATGGAGGTTCAAATTTTATACGAGAAAAATTCCAAAAATTATGAGACTGCACAATTCAATAGGGGCTGATAACAAATTTTAAACTCGAAGGACCATGTTCTGGCCGCTGGCTTGCGCTATAAACCAGGAGCCAGAGAATTGTTTTTTGTTGGGGGAAATGTGGATGTCAAAGGTTTACCTTTTTCACTCCTAGCTTGGAGGCAGCAAGCTGGAACACTTCTTCAACTGATGCTTGATGGCGCTCCGCCGATGAACTCCTCTGACACCTTTTAGAATTCTCCACTGAGAAACTGCTAAAAAACGTTGAAAAACCTCCGCCACTGAGAACTTCGATGAAAGAAAAATATAACCCGGATAAAAGAAAACTCTTATTGCGTTGAGGTTTAAACAAACTCTTTAATGAGTATTAAAAATAGAAATTTCACAATTTGCACTTATTTTAAAGTTAAATGTAAGATATATATTACTACGGCTGCAGCTGCTCGTGTTGCTTCTTAGGTTAATTTATAAAAACGAATGAAGGAAGAAAGCAAAATAAAAAAGAACTTTGACAGATATGAACTGTGGGGCATTGTTTGTTAAGCAATGGAATTGCGTTGCCAACTACGGGGAATTTATCCCTCCTTTTGGGGATTATGCGTGCTCGCATAAGCATACCGCCCGCCTTGCAGTATCTGCAATAGAGTTCGGCATGTTAAGCGGAAATCAGTTTTTAATTCATTAATGAGAAAAAATAAAATTCCCGCAGTTGGGCATGCAACTCCATTGCTTCTCAAAGTGCTATATGTTGAAGTTTTTTTTCTTTCGGATTTTGATTAACAATTGAGACTAAATATAAATATTAAAATATTTTGAGCATGATTTTAAATTCATTTAAAAAACTTTAACAAAAGAATTTTTATGTAATTTATAAAAAAGGTTTCAGTTTAAATTTTATTTTTTTGTTTTGAAATTGCACAAATATGGAAGCCTTCAGTGGTTAAATGCTCAGTTAGGTGAAAGTTGTACTTAAGTTTAGATTTTTTTCAAGATTTGAGTTACAATGATTTTCGTACAACTAAATAAGAATGAAATTGAGGAATGAGATCATTTTTTTTTTTTTTTAAATGAAATTGAGATGATTTCTTAAATCTAAGAATGAAATTGAGATAGTAATTGTTACAAAAATATGTTATAAAAATTGGAAGTAATTTTTACAAATATTCGAAAATAATGTTGGAAAAATAATTGTAACAGATATAAAAGATGAAAAATGATTTTTTCTTTTAGGAACCGAAAATTTTGTTTTTTGATATTTATAAACAGAGAAATAAGTTCAATGCAATTGTGAATAAATTCGACAGACGAGCAAAACCGTTGTAAGCGAGAATATTGGGATGTCGTTCATTATAGTCGACAGCTGGTGACAATGATGAGCACTTATTTGCTTGTATAACATTATCCTTATCCAGAATAGGACTTAGTGTCAACAGCTTACTTTTGGATCCAATTGGCTCTTTTTTAATGAGACTTTGGTACTTTATTGAGAATTGCGTGTGTTGAGAAATTTGAGTAAGCTGCATCTTGACAAATTTAATTTTATCTGAGGAAATATTTCCAGAAAGGCAAACGGAATTGTGGTTTGAAAATTTTTTAGAGTGATTCAAATATCGAAAGATATATGAGAGGGACGATAATCTTTCAAGTATTTCTGCGTTCAACGCCGAGCTCGTAAAAAAGGTTTTGATTGGTTTGATTTCCAGTGTAGAATCCGGCTGCATTGAAGATGCGCTTTGTAGCCATTGCGTTGTTGGAAGTTTGAGCCACAAAGGTCCTTTCCACCATAGTTTATTTTCCATAAGGTCCGAAGGATCCACCCCCCGGTTTGCGAGATCGGCGGTATTATCTCGAGAATTAACGAGATCAACAAAATTAAATGTAGGTATTTCAGGAAACTGACAAATTTCAAAAGAAACTGGAGGTAATTTTTTTGTCGCTTTGGGCACAACAAGTGCCATTGCCTCAACACGAATTTCCTTGAACTGAGGAAAACCGACGAAAACTGAAGACATCATAGTAGCACCATTGAGCCCGGATACCTGAGCTGCAATTGGTTTTGTAGGCAGTTTTAAAATACGTAGTACGAATTCCAATATGAACGTGCATTCAGATGATCCCAAGTGATATATAAAAATTAGAGATGTGCCGAGTAGCACTTTAATTTTGCCTTGTTGGCTCGATGCTGGAGAATTCTGTTCCGACGTAGTCGGATCCTGCGATGTGGACTGTATTGTTGAATTGTAAGGTAGAGAAAAACCGTGGTTATCAATTTTTCCCTGATACTGAGGCTTGGCCTGCGTATTTTGATTTTTATATTGTTGATTCGTTGGAGAAATTTCTCTGTGCAAAAGAGTATTTTTGCACTTCGAACAAGTATATGAGCTTTTGCAGTCTTTTAATTCGTGTATATATGCTAAGCAATTGATACAGTAGTTGAATTTCTTAACCAGTGAAAATCGATCATTGCATTGAAAACCTTCAATGTTATGGTGAAAAGAACGGATTGTCTTTTGTGGTTTTTGAGTAATTGGTTGCGGCTTGTTGGACTGATGTAAAACGGGTGTTTTAATATCAGAGACAGTTTCTAGAGTTCGAAATCTGTCTGTCAAAAAAGTATCGAAATCTTGCCATGTTGGCATTTCGGTTGATTGGGATATTGATTGTTCCCATAAGGAGAGCGAATGCTCAGGCAGACGCACTGAGCATTGGTATACAAAACCCGCATCCAAATTAATAATATCTATGTTGTATAATTGCAGCGCTAAAATGCAATTATTAATTTCGCATTGTAGCTTTTGAATTTCAGATCCCTTTTCATGAACACAATTAGGGAGATTAAAAAGTATTCGTAATTGTTGGTTAATTAAAATTAGTTGATTCTGATACTGAGACTTTAAATTTTCCCTTGCTATTGAAGAGTTTTGTTCATCTAACTTGGCTTGGGATAAGTTTGCATTTGTTGTACGACTATTTGAACCTACAAGTATATCAATCCGATCATAAAGATCACCCATAGCTACTGAGTATGAAACTTCGGTATCATCATAATTGTCATTCTCTACGAAGTTTTTAACAACCGGTTCAGTTTGATCTGCGGTTATTATTTCAATATATATGGAGTTATATTTTTCCCAATATTGTTCAAGTAAAGCTTTGCGTAATGTAAAATAGCCAAGTGTTTCTGTTGTACAATGTATCTGGCAACTCTATGAATAATGTCACTGGTTTGTAAGAATAAAAATAAAATAAAGTTGACAGTTGTTGTGTAGCATTTAAAGGAATAACACATGGCGCAGTCGGTGTAAGAAATTACGCAAATGGTAAAAATTATGAGTTTGGAAGTTCGTCGCCCTGATCCCTTAAAATTAGATGGGAACGTTGCAGAAAATTGGAGAGTATTTAAACAAAATTTCGACATTTTTGCTGTGGCGATTGCGTTGGACGAAAGGGCTGAGAATCAACAAATTGCTGTATTCTTAAACACATGTGGATCTGAAACAGTGGAAATATTCAACACATTAGGATTAACTGCTGATCAAAAGAAAAAATTTCAAGAAGTGGTAGCTGCCGTAGAAAATTTTTGCACTCCGAAAAAAAATGAGGTGTACGAAGCATTCAAATTCAACAACAGAAAACAAAATGAAGGCGAATCATTTGATTCATATTTGTTAGATTTGAAAAAATTAGTAAAAAGCTGTGGTTATCAGGACGAAGAACGTATGATTCGCGACAACATCGTCATGGGAATAACTAATAATGCGTTGCGCAGAAAATTACTTGACATTTCGGACCTCGATTTAAAGAAAACAACTGAGATTGCACGTGCATCAGAACTTGTTGAAAAACATGCACATGACATGCAGCAAGGGGAAGGGAATGTTGTTACAGTTGCAGCGGTAAACTCAAAACCAAAGCAAAATGCAAGTGGCTATACGAGCGAGAGGAATCGGTTTCATGAAAGGTGTAATGTATCAAACAAGAACGAAAACGTAATGAGAAAAATAAACTGCAAATTCTGCAAAAGCATGCATGAATTTAGAAAATGTCCAGCATTTGGCAAACGGTGCAACAATTGCGGTCGTTTAAATCACTTCAGTGTTGCTTGTTTTGCTTCCAGAGTTCGTGAGCTTAGGGACTTAAATGATGTGCCCGATGAAAATGAAATTTGCTTGCATAATATTTCTGAAGCCAATTCAAATAGGCAAAGATGGTACGAAAAAGTTCGTGTTAATGACTTGTTAATAAATTTCAAACTTGACACTGGTGCTGATGTTAATGTTTTGCAATACAAATATTTAAAACTTATGAAAAATATAAAAATTCAAAAAGGAGGAGTGCCACCGCAAAGCTATGGCGGAGCTGATTTATGCTATAAAGGAACGGTTGAATGTGTAGTAATGTGCCGAAATGAGATAAGTATTTTAAAATTTACGATTATTGATACTAATTTTGAACCTCTTCTGGGATTAGAAGCGTGCGAACAACTAAATTTAATTAAACGTATTAACTCAATTAATCATTTGACAAAAGAGCAGTTTATAAAGCAAAATAAAGACGTTTTCATTGGATTGGGTTGCTTTGTGAAAAACTTGGATATAAAAGTTAAACAAGACTCTATTCCTGTTGTACGGCCAGCAAGGAGAATCCCTTTATCACTTACTGAATCTGTTAAAGTGGAACTTACAAAAATGGTTCAGAAGGGTATAATCGAACAAGTTGATGGTCCCATAGAGCGTGCTTCAAATCTGGTAATTGTTGAAAAGAAATCAGGGCAGCTTCGGTTATGTATAGACCCACAAGATGTAAACGCAGATATTTTGACCGAAAATTATACACTTCCATCATTTGAATCGATTGCTGTCAAATTATGTAATAAAAAATTTTTCACAGTATTAGATTTAAAGGAAGGTTTTTGGCAAATAAGCCTCAACAAAGCTGCCAGTGAATTATGTACCTTCAATACCCCTTTTGGTTGTTACCGATTTAAAAGGCTTCCTTATGGAATTAAAATTGGACCAGAGGTTTTTCAAAAGTACAATGAGCGGAATTTTGAAGATATTGAGAATGTTAGCATTTTCATTGATGATATATTAATTGCTGCAGATACTGTTGCTGAACATGATCGAATTTTGCAACGAGTTGTGGACAGAGCCAGACAACTTAACATCAAATTCAATGAAACCAAAATACAATTTCGAGTATCCGAAGTTAAATATTTAGGAAAAGTCATATCAAGTGAAGGCATTCGATGTGATCCCGAAAGAGTAAAGGCCATTTTAAACATGGGTAAGCCTGAAAATAAAGCAGACCTTCAAAAGTTGTTTGGTATGATCAATTATATACGTGAATATATACCTAATTTATCTGAAATTTCGCAGCCGCTCAGAGAACTTTTAAAACATAACGTGGTCTATAATTGGCAATCACCACATGATGCGTGTTTAGAAGCAATAAAAAAACTTATTGCTGGTGCGCCTACTTTACAGGTATTTAATGAAAAAGATGAGATTACAATTGAAACTGATGCATCGAAGTATGGGCTAGGCTGCTGTGTTATGCAGAAAGGCAGACCGATTTCATTTGCCTCAAGAAGCCTCACAGATACAGAAATCAACTATGCTCAAATTGAAAAGGAGCTTTTAGCTGTGGTTTTTGCGTGTAAAAAGTTTCATTATTACATTTATGGCCGAAAAATAACTGTAAGAAGTGACCACAAACCACTAGTCGAGATTATGAAAAAGAGCTTTAGTAAAATTCCGTCATCTCGACTACAACGATTGAAATTAAGTTTAATTAAATATCAGATTAATCTGGTCCATGTTCCTGGCAAGGAATTATATATCGCGGATTTCCTTTCGCGCTATTTTGATAGTGAAAGTTCTACACAAGAAATTGAAGATTTAAGCGAATTTATACATACGGTCAATGTTACTCCTGAGAGATTAGAAAGCTTTCGAAAGGAACTGAATAACGATAAATGCTTGGTTGAGTTACGCAATATGATACTAAATGGATGGCCACTTGATAAGCGCGTGATAGATGAGGAAGTCAGATTCTACTGGAAGCATCGGAATGATCTGTTTATTGATGATGGCATAATATTTTTCAACGACAGAATTGTTGTACCTGCTAAATTGCGCAACGAAATCTTATCTCAGTTACATTCCTCGCACTTAGGAATTGAAAAAACGAAAAAAAGAGCTCGAGGGTTAGTTTACTGGCCCAGGATTGATGAAGCAATTGGAAACATGATAGCGAGTTGCTCAACGTGTCAAATGCACCGTTCATCAAACGTGAAGGAGCCACTCATTCCACATACCGTACCTGAACTTCCCTTCAACAAACTGGGAATTGACATTTGTGAGTATGCTGCAAAACCTTATTTAATAGTATCTGATTACTATTCCCGTTATTTGGATATCATCCCAATCAAATCAAAAACAGCAAACGAATGTAAAAATAAACTCCAAATATGTTTTTCAAATCACGGTATTCCAGTTGAAATAGTTTCCGATAACATGCCATTCAACTCATATGAATTTAAAAATTTTTGCAATGAAATAGGAATTAAATTGACCACATCGAGTCCGGGCTATGCTCAGTCAAATGGTTTTGCAGAACGGTACGTTGGTATAGCGAAAAATTTAATTAAAAAAGCCTACGAAAACAAAGAACTGCTTTGGATCGCCTTGCTTGAATATAGAAATACTCCCCTTAAGGATGTTGATGCGTCACCTGTTGAACTTCTTATGAGCAGAAAAACAAGAACTCTTCTGCCAGCTCGAACAACTTTATTTTATCCGAAGGTGGTACCAAAAATATGTGAAAATATAAGCAAAAAGAACTGGACCTGTAAAAAGTACTATGATCGCAATTCAAAACAGAGACAGCCTTTTGTGAAGGGGGAGAAAATATGGTATCGACACAATCAGCGCGGCTGGATTAAAGCAACTGTAACAAATTCACATGATGGGCCAAGGTCATATTGGATCCAACTTGAAGATGGAACAGTGTTCAGAAGAAACTCTAAATGGTTGCGAAAACGAACAGCTCTATAAAAATCAAATAGTTATTGATCATTCATTATTTTCACTAAATATTTAGTTTTGAGTTTATATATGAATTTAAATATGAATTTGACTCTTTATGTTAAATAGAAAATTATCATTTATCTTTATTAATTAATTTGGATTTGAATTTAATTTTAAAATACATCATACAAAATGCAATTATAGTAATCTACTATATTTAAGAAGAGAGATGTTGTACAATGTATCTGGCAACTCTATGAATAATGTCACTGGTTTGTAAGAATAAAAATAAAATAAAGTTGACAGTTGTTGTCTAGCATTTAAAGGAATAACACAGTTTCTCTGGTTTCTGCTAATTTTAGCGTATTTGTTGCAAAATTTTTGATTGCTATTCCATAGCGCACTACAAATTGCACTTTTTGTTCCATCTTTATTAACACAGTTAATGTATGTGTAACAAAAACTGTGAAAATTCACGAAGAAGTTGCAAAAAAAAAATCACGAAAACCACTTGGCGGCAAAACGATATTGTCCAAAAAGACTTCGTACCAATAACGGGATTGAGAAAAATGTAAAAGGCGAACTTCCAGAAACTTCGTGTTACCGAGCAAAACGAACGAGAAAAAAAATGTGGTTTTGAGTACTCACGCGATGAATTGAGGTTAGAAATGACTTGCAAACTAAATATTTCTGTATTCAAAATGGAGGTTCAAATTTTATACGAGAAAAATTCCAAAAATTATGAGACTGCACAATTCAATAGGGGCTGATAACAAATTTTAAACTCGAAGGACCATGTTCTGGCCGCTGGCTTGCGCTATAAACCAGGAGCCAGAGAATTGTTTTTTGTTGGGGGAAATGTGGATGTCAAAGGTTTACCTTTTTCACTCCTAGCTTGGAGGCAGCCAGCTGGAACACTTCTTCAACTGATGCTTGATGGCGCTCCGCCGATGAACTCCTCTGACACCTTTTAGAATTCTCCACTGAGAAACTGCTAAAAAACGTTGAAAAACCTCCGCCACTGAGAACTTCGATGAAAGAAAAATATAACCCGGATAAAAGAAAACTCTTATTGCGTTGAGGTTTAAACAAACTCTTTAATGAGTATTAAAAATAGAAATTTCACAATTTGCACTTATTTTAAAGTTAAATGTAAGATATATATTACTACGGCTGCAGCTGCTCGTGTTGCTTCTTAGGTTAATTTATAAAAACGAATGAAGGAAGAAAGCAAAATAAAAAAGAACTTTGACAGTGTAACGATTGTTTTTCCATTGGGCTGAGGTAGGCGTCAGCGGTGTCCAGGGTCAGACTAAAAGACAATCCGATAACTTTTAGTTTGCAAAGTATTTTCTTTATTTAGTGTTTTTTTATTCAGTAACAATTCATTGACTTTTTTTGTATATGGTTTATTACTTATAATTATTTATACTAGATTTAATCCCCTTCGAGCGGCGACTGGCTGAATCTTCTTTCGGTGAGTGCTGTCCTTGCTTGGATTCCTTGATCCCTTGGCCGGATCACTGATGGAAGAGTATTTCCAAAGATTATATTTTGGTGACTACGGAAACTTTATGGATACTATAATAAGTGTCCATCACCGTAGGTAAATACTCTGGTCACTTAAGGTGCCAGGAGGCCTATGTGGCAGATTATAATAAATCTTCCAGGCCGCTAGGTGTAAACTAACTACCCTAAGACTACGGCTACTATAAGGATACTATAAAAAGTGTCCAGCACCGTAGCTACTTTACTCTGGTCACTTAAGGTGCCAGGAGGCCTATGTGGCAGATTATAATAAATCTTCCAGGCCGCTACGTGTAAGCTAACTACTCTAAGACTACGGCTACTATAAGGATACTATAAAAAGTGTCCAGCACCGTAGCTACTTTACTCTGGTCACTTAAGGTGCCCAGGAAACCTTCGTGGAAGACTATAAGTCTTCCTGGTTGCTACGTACACTATATGGATACTATAAAAAGTTTCCAGTGCAGTAGGATAATGTCTCTGTCACTTAAGGTGCCAGGAGGCCTATGTGGCAGATTATAATAAATCTTCCAGGCCGCTACGTGTCAACTAACTACTCTAAGACTACGGATACTATAAGGATACTATAAAAAAGTGTCCAGCACCGTAGCTACTTTACTCTGGTCACTTAAGGTGCCCAGGAAACCTTCGTGGAAGACTATAATAAGTCTTCCTGGTTGCTACGTACACTATATGGATACTATAAAAAGTTTCCAGTGCAGTAGGATAATGTCTCTGTCACTTAAGGTGCCAGGAGGCCTATGTGGCAGATTATAATAAATCTTCCAGGCCGCTACGTGCCAACTAACTACTCTAAGACTACGGATACTATAAGGATACTATAAAAAGTGTCCAGCACCGTAGCTACTTTACTCTGGTCACTTAAGGTGCCCAGGAAACCTTCGTGGAAGACTATAATAAGTCTTCCTGGTTGCTACGTACACTATATGGATACTATAAAAAGTTTCCAGTGCAGTAGGATAATGTCTCTGTCACTTAAGGTGCCAGGAGGCCTATGTGGTAGATTATAATAAATCTTCCAGGCCGCTACGTGTCAACTAACTACTCTAAGACTACGGATACTATAAGGATACTATAAAAAGTGTCCAGCACCGTAGCTACTTTACTCTGGTCACTTAAGGTGCCCAGGAAACCTTCGTGGAAGACTATAATAAGTCTCCCTGGTTGCTACGTACACTATATGGATACTATAAAAAGTTTCCAGTGCAGTAGGATAATGTCTCTGCCACTTAAGGTGGCAGGAGGCCTATGTGGTAGATTATAATAAATCTTCCAGGCCGCTACGTGAAAACTAACTACCCTAAGATACCTAGTATATACGAGGCCTTTGCACAATTAAACAATTCTTCGATTGCTACTTCTATCAAGTGCTTGGCAATTGATGTGTTCGCATCGGTTGTCTGGCTGTGACTGCCTGCCTTCTGTGTTTGCATTCGTGCTTTTATAGTCGCGAGCCGCGACCAGACTGGTTTGTAATTTCCGTTGTGTGTGTGCATATGTGTGGCAACAGTATATTTGTTGTTGCTTTCATGCACATGAATCAATTAATGTGGCTGTGGTTATTGTTTTAATTGTTTTAGGTTTTTGTTTGTTTGTTTTATCATATATTTATTATATTATATTTTATAATATCGTGACGTCATTCGGGACGTTACAGTCCCCTCCTACTTCGCAGACGGGAACCTTCTCGTCGACATTATCCCCTTCTCTCTTCGCGATTTTATTATTGTACCAGCTGTTGATTCGAAGCATCAGGTGTGCTCGTCGTAATGTTTTTACTTTATAAAATTAATTTTCGTGTAATTTTATATGTGTTTTTTTTCCATTTTTTTTTATTTTTTTTTTGTTTTCAAGTTTACTTCAATTTAACTCTATTGGCACTTCAAAGTTTTTTTTTTTCCCCCTCTCCTAGTTCGAGTTTTTCTTCCTCTTTCTCCAATTCCATTGTCTAGGATCTGGCATAATTTTAGAATTTGATTTTGCTACCCTCTGTACGGTAGCTGAAACTTGTTGGACAACAGCCTCATACTTCTCTAATGTTTGATTAAGTTGCATGTTTCTGATTCCATGTTTGTCTTTTTGTTTTATTTCGCCCTGCATTTTGCCAGCTATAAGCCGTTGGAGTAGAGGCTGTGGTTCATGTTGAGGATTTTCAGTAAATTTTCCACAAGGAACCTGAATTCTTTCAACATGCTGGCTCTGATTCGACCGGCTATCTTCCAGATCATTCCGTTTCTCAATCTGTTGAACAATAGGATCGTCAATTGTTGATTGTTCTGCTATTACAGTATGTACCCCAGAATCGTCTGGCAGAATTTCGTTTCCCTGTAGAGAATACTCTGCGAATTCGTTTGGGTTAACTTTCATTATACGGCTAGGCAGTCTATGACTCTGTCTTTGCTCTTCCCCAGGCGGTAAACGGAAAATATCTTTTCTGTCTTCTTTTTGACCTTCGGGCGACTCCTTCTCGAGAGTAGTCGGAGGGTGAAAAGAAATAACCGTTCCATCATTTCTTTTTACCATGGGACACATGTTTTGTTCGTCTGCTATAATATCCTTGCCATATCGCGAGTACTCCGCAAACATTCCTGACCAGGCTTGCGTTCCTTGAATAGCATGAACCCGGTTCTGATGATTTTCTTCCATCCGGATAAATTCGTATTCGTCCGTAAGAGTTACCAGCTCATCGAGTGAACAGAATCCATTCCGGCTAATAAACAGTCGATATTCGGGTCGTAACCCGTCATAAATTCTGTCCGTAAAATCGATTGTTCGCATTCGCGGATGTTGTGCGATGAGATTCTGGATAGCAAGTATGTAATCCTTGCCCCTTTCGCGAAGGCCCTGACAGCGGTGATAAATGTCATCCTCCAATCGAGTGAAATATCTTGCCGGCATAAAGATACTTAAAGCTTCCCGTCGAAACTGTTCCCATGTTGAGATTTTGTCCTTTTTTATTCTCCACCAGTCAGCTGCTTTCCTTTTCAGTAAGCTGATCATTGGAAACAGCATTTTATCCAGCGGGATTTTGTCCCAACGAGCCATTTCCTCCACTTCTTTGATGAAATTTAACATATCTTCCGTACCTTCGTAGGTGAAATTCCACTTTCTTACGAGGTCCATTACATCCGCATTACTTAGAGGTGATCTTCCTGCAGACGCATCCACTCCATCATCCTCGACTTCTTCTGCAAGAAGTTTTATAAGGTTTTCTGTAGATTGTCGACCTCGTCGCCTTTTGAGAAAGGTGCAGAATCGGCGTCGAAGGGCCTCTACGCTCCCTTCGGTTTCGAGTCCTTGTTTTGCCATTTCTTCTATCAATCGTTCTTTTGTTAAGTGGTGGATGGATGCTAAAGGTTCTGGATTTAGGAATGGTTGCTCTGGTGCATCAGTTTTGTTTTCTTGTTGAATTTCGTTTATAAATATTTGTGGGATAGCCGCAGATCCTGACGGTAAATCGCCGTCCTCTGAGCTAAGTCCCTGCTCGGGCGCCATTTATAACGATTGTTTTTCCATTGGGCTGAGGTAGGCGTCAGCGGTGTCCAGGGTCAGACTAAAAGACAATCCGATAACTTTTAGTTTGCAAAGTATTTTCTTTATTTAGTGTTTTTTTATTCAGTAACAATTCATTGACTTTTTTTGTATATGGTTTATTACTTATAATTATTTATACTAGATTTAATCCCCTTCGAGCGGCGACTGGCTGAATCTTCTTTCGGTGAGTGCTGTCCTTGCTTGGATTCCTTGATCCCTTGGCCGGATCACTGGTGGAAGAGTATTTCCAAAGATTATATTTTGGTGACTACGGGAACTTTATGGATACTATAATAAGTGTCCATCACCGTAGGTAAATACTCTGGTCACTTAAGGTGCCAGGAGGCCTATGTGGCAGATTATAATAAATCTTCCAGGCCGCTACGTGTAAACTAACTACCCTAAGACTACGGCTACTATAAGGATACTATAAAAAGTGTCCAGCACCGTAGCTACTTTACTCTGGTCACTTAAGGTGCCAGGAGGCCTATGTGGCAGATTATAATAAATCTTCCAGGCCGCTACGTGTAAGCTAACTACTCTAAGACTACGGCTACTATAAGGATACTATAAAAAGTGTCCAGCACCGTAGCTACTTTACTCTGGTCACTTAAGGTGCCAGGAGGCCTATGTGGCAGATTATAATAAATCTTCCAGGCCGCTACGTGCCAACTAACTACTCTAAGACTACGGATACTATAAGGATACTATAAAAAGTGTCCAGCACCGTAGCTACTTTACTCTGGTCACTTAAGGTGCCCAGGAAACCTTAGTGGAAGACTATAATAAGTCTTCCTGGTTGCTACGTACACTATATGGATACTATAAAAAGTTTCCAGTGCAGTAGGATAATGTCTCTGTCACTTAAGGTGCCAGGAGGCCTATGTGGCAGATTATAATAAATCTTCCAGGCCGCTACGTGTCAACTAACTACTCTAAGACTACGGACACTATAAGGATACTATAAAAAAGTGTCCAGCACCGTAGCTACTTTACTCTGGTCACTTAAGGTGCCCAGGAAACCTTCGTGGAAGACTATAATAAGTCTTCCTGGTTGCTACGTACACTATATGGATACTATAAAAAGTTTCCAGTGCAGTAGGATAATGTCTCCGTCACTTAAGGTGCCAGGAGGCCTATGTGGCAGATTATAATAAATCTTCCAGGCCGCTACGTGCCAACTAACTACTCTAAGACTACGGATACTATAAGGATACTATAAAAAGTGTCCAGCACCGTAGCTACTTTACTCTGGTCACTTAAGGTGCCCAGGAAACCTTCGTGGAAGACTATAATAAGTCTCCCTGGTTGCTACGTACACTATATGGATACTATAAAAAGTTTCCAGTGCAGTAGGATAATGTCTCTGTCACTTAAGGTGCCAGGAGGCCTATGTGGTAGATTATAATAAATCTTCCAGGCCGCTACGTGTCAACTAACTACTCTAAGACTACGGATACTATAAAAAGTGTCCAGCACCGTAGCTACTTTACTCTGGTCACTTAAGGTGCCCAGGAAACCTTCGTGGAAGACTATAATAAGTCTCCCTGGTTGCTACGTACACTATATGGATACTATAAAAAGTTTCCAGTGCAGTAGGATAATGTCTCTGCCACTTAAGGTGGCAGGAGGCCTATGTGGTAGATTATAATAAATCTTCCAGGCCGCTACGTGAAAACTAACTACCCTAAGATACCTAGTATATACGAGGCCTTTGCACAATTAAACAATTCTTCGATTGCTACTTCTATCAAGTGCTTGGCAATTGATGTGTTCGCATCGGTTGTCTGGCTGTGACTGCCTGCCTTCTGTGTTTGCATTCGTGCTTTTATAGTCGCGAGCCGCGACCAGACTGGTTTGTAATTTCCGTTGTGTGTGTGCATATGTGTGGCAACAGTATATTTGTTGTTGCTTTCATGCACATGAATCAATTAATGTGGCTGTGGTTATTGTTTTAATTGTTTTAGGTTTTTGTTTGTTTGTTTTATCATATATTTATTATATTATATTTTATAATATCGTGACGTCATTCGGGACGTTACAACAGATATGAACTGTGGGGCATTGTTTGTTAAGCAATGGAATTGCGTTGCCAACTACGGGGAATTTATCCCTCCTTTTGGGGATTATGCGTGCTCGCATAAACAACTGTCGTTCCGACTTTGAGGTGATGCGTGATTTGGTTGAAAGAAAACAAGCACCTGGTGAGACCAGCGCCACATTTTTTCAGGCCATGTTCAAGCTACGGTCAAAATTAAGAAGTCCTGTAAGTCAGCATGATATGGTGAAAATTATAAAGAGAAATTTAAGGGAAAACCTGGCACGTATTGTATACCCCATGAAAGTTTATAACGTTGATCAATTACGTGATGAGTGCATCGAAGCTGAAATCCATTTCTTGCGTCGTGATCCTCGTGGAAATATTTCCCCGTCAGCAAGGTATCAAACTCGAAATCAACACCTTAATGAAGTTATAATGATGGAAGAAACAGGCGAGCGACAATTCTCACTGGATGAAGACTTCGACGTGGAAGAAGTGCAACCATTGCGTCATTATCGAAACAAACAACAACAGCAATCCCGACAACAACAGAAGCTATCGTATCAACATCAAAATTTGCATAAATATGCCAAAAATAGCAAACAGCAAGATGCACAGCAGCAGCATGAAATTGATTTGTTGGAACTGCCATCAACACGGGCATGTTTTTATGAAATGCCCATCTCCTCAACGAACACTATTTTGCTACAAATGCGGTCTTCGAGATGTGATTACACCAAAGTGTCCAAACTGCACGGCGAGAAACTCCATGAAGGACATCATGACGACGGGAGTGTCACGCCCCAATCATGGTCCCGTGGAGAAATAAATGAATCTCAGCCCAAAGATATCAAAACGAACGCAAAACCTAAAGAAAAAAAATCAAAAAATTAACATATTGAAAAGAACTGTAGAAGTTAATAAAAAATTTAAAAACATATCAAATCAAATGGATCCAGCCCCTTTAGAATCATACGCACTCCACTGAAAAAAAAAAAACAAAAACAGCCATGGACTGCACATCATGCCAAAATAAAGATGAAAACATGGTAGAATGCGTTAAGTGCCAAAAGTGGTATCATTTTACATGCGTGGGCGTTGATGAAAAGGTGGCGGATGTGGATTGGATATGCAAAAACTGCCATAAGAAGCAACAAAAAACAGCACCACTACAAAATTCAGCACAGTGTTCAAGATACATCAAAGTACCGAACGTTGAGCAAGGAAATTCCAAAAATTCAAAGGTGTCATCTCATACATCCGATAATACAGTGTTGCAGTCTCAAAATTTGGTGGAAGGAAAAATGCTTAAAGAGCAGCAAACAAATGCTCAAAACTTATGCTCTTCCAAGGCGAGTTCTAAAAGCTCAAAAGCCTCATCCAAAGGACTAAAATTGCAACTTAAAAAATTGGAGGAACAAAAACAGCTTGACAAATTGTATCTCGATCAAAAATATTCAATTTTAGAACAGTTTCAATCGGATGACGTAATTGAAAGCGAACAACCAAATCCATCTCATCGAGTCGCTGCCTGGGTAAATGGCCAAAATCAGAAGCTAGTTAAAGAGAAGCCTATTCCAAAGAAATTTCAAATAGGTGAGTGTGCTGGTCAAACACTGAATACGTCGCATATTGCTGCAAGACAGGTGATGTCAAAAGACCAAATAATATTCAGTGGCCGGCCTGAAGAGTGGCCTCTTTTCATAAGTTTGTTTGAAAATTCTACAATAACTTGTGCCTTCAACAATCAAGAAAATTTATCCCGTCTGCAGAGATATTTAAGAGGCGCTGCGCTTGAAGCAGTTGGATTCAGACTGGTGCATCCGGATCAAGTTCCTGGAATAATTGCACGTTTGAAAATGTTATTCGGTCGACCTGAAACAATTTTGAACTCGCTGATAGAAAAAATTCGTAGTGAACCAGCGGCAAAGTCAGACAAGTTGGATACAATAATAAAATTTTCACTTTCAGTACAGAACTTGTGTGCCACAATGGAAGCAAGTGAGATGCGTGATCATATGGTTAATCAATGTTTACTTCAAGAGTTAGTAGAAAAATTACCGCCACAATATCGACTTCAATGGGGAATGTTTAAACAGCAAAGCGTAAGTGCAGCGGATCTACCCTCGTTCAGTCGTTGGCTATTCGAAATAGCAGAAGCAGCATCTTCAGTCACCATATATCCATTAACAGGTTCCTTTGAGCAAAAAAGGCACAAACAAGACAAATTTGTCAATGTACACAATGATTCACAAAATTCGAATCGAAAAAAAATTTGTGTAATATGTAACGCTTCTTGTACCTCAGTGGACAAATGCAAAAAATTTATATCAATGTCCATCAATGAAAAGTGGGCTATGTTAAAAAAGAAAAATTTGTGTAGAACATGCTTACACTTACATACAATAAATAATTGTCCTTCCTTTAAAGAATGTGGTGTTGACGGTTGCACTTATAGGCATCATCCTTTATTGCATAAAAACAAATCAGAACAAACAAATAATTTGCAAAAAGCAGTTGAACCATATTCAAGCTGCAATTTTCATCAAATGAAAACAAATGAAATGCTGTTTAAAGTTGTTCCAGTGACTATGTATGGACCAAATGCCAAAATTGACACCTTTGCATTTTTTGATGACGGCTCATCAGTAACATTGATCGATAATGATCTAGCAACCATGCTTGGTGCAAAAGGCGAAAAGCATCCGTTGTGTCTCAAGTGGACCTTAAACACACATCGTACTGAACATGACTCCCAGAAAATTAATGTTGACATTTCTACAAAAGGATCATCAAAAAGATATACCATGTTCAATGTACATACAGTCGAATCACTTAATCTTTTTAAACAATCAATGGATGCCAAAGAGTTGGTACAAAAGTTTGAGTACCTGCAAAATATTCCATTGCAGTCATACAGTCAGGCACAGCGAAAAATTCTGATCGGGCTTGACCACTACAATTTGGGGTTGCCATCGCGAATAAAAGAAGGTGGTTTAAATCAACCAGTGGCATTCTAATAATCCTACAGCTTCGTCGAATCCGCCAAATAGTGTCCATCCAACTGCTTCATCATCAACCAATCCACAAGTTGTTGATACTGTTGTTATCCCTGTTTCTTTGCGTGCATTGTCTAAATCGAAATCAATTTTTATTTCGCGGCTGCACCCTGATACAACTTCTGACAGTATTAAAGAGTTTTTAAAGCAAAATAATATCATTCCTCTTGACGCATATGTTTCATGTAGGAAGCTTGGCAACAAAGCAACTCATGCTTCTTTTAAATTATCGGTGGCTTCTTGTCATTTCGCTGCCGTCTGCAATCCAAAAGCATGGGTTGATAATGTCTTATTTCTGAGTTCAAGGAAACAAAATCGGCTATCCCTTTACTACCAAAATGTAAGGGGCATACGTTCAAAGACGCATGATATATTTTTAGCAACACAGAATTTTTCTGATGATGTTATCGTTTTTACCGAGACTTGGTTAAATAACAATATACTTAACTCAGAGTTATTTGACAATAGTTTTAATGTTTTTAGAAGAGACAGACACACAAACGATCTTTCTCCAGTCGGTGGAGGCGTCTTAATAGCCATAAAAAATCACTTCACGAGTTCTTTGATTGACATTCCCTGTGCATCTGACATTGAACTAATTTGCATTGAAGTTATTATTCGTAAGTCAAGTTTTTATATCCTTAACGCTTATATTCCCCCTAATAGTAGCACAGAAGTCTACGATAGTCTTGCACAGGCTGTAGAATATGTTACTCAAAAACTTGACGTTAATGACGACATTTTACTGTTAGGTGATTTTAACTTGCCTGACTTAAAATGGACATTATCGGACGATGAAACATATTATTATGCGTCTTATCCCAAAACCCGACAGCAACAAATATTTGTTGACGACATTTTAGCGGATTTACAACAAGTTAGTTGTATAACGAATTCTCACGGACGACAACTTGACTTAGTTTTGGCTACAGATAATAGTAAAGTTGTTGTAAATAACGCCTCCAATGCCCTTAGTGTGGTTGATACTTATCATCCACCTTTAAATATTTTGTTTCAATCAGATAATAGTTATTTAAATGACAAGTGTTCTTCTATGAAAATTTATGAATTTAATTTCAAAAAAGCTGACTTCTTGAAATTGAATAACATGGAGAACAATATTAATAATTTTTTAAACTTTTTTGAAAATAATTCTTTAGATAACAGTATTAAATATTTCTATAAAGAACTTTTTAAAGCTATAGCTTTGGCAGTGCCATATACTTTTAAATACATTAATAGCTCTTCATACCCTTGGTATACAAGAGACTTAAAGAAAATTCGTAATAGTCGCAACAGGGCCTGGAAAAAATACATCTGTCGCCAAACCGAAATGATTTAGTTAATTATAATAACCTGTTTCAGGAATTTAAGTTAAAATCAGCTTCGGTTTATTCTTAATATTTGAATAAAATGAAGTTGAACATTCTTCAAGACCCCAAAAATTTTTGGGGGTTTATTAATTAAAAAAAAAAGTCGGATGGTTTCCCATCTGAGTTCAAGACTGGTGATGGGCTTACCAGCAACCTTGAAATAATAGCGGGGTTGTTTGCTAATTTATTTAAAAAATCCTTTTCAACTAATTTATTCAGCCCTGATGTCCCCTATTTTGAATACATGGAAAATGACCCGAAAGTTTCGTTCAATGCAATATCTTTCTCTCCTGAACTCGTGGAGAAATATATTGCATCTATTGATGACGACCTGGGAAGTGGACCTGATGGCATTCCAGCAACATTATTAATTAATTGTAGTTTTAACTTGAGTCATCCACTCAACTTTTTATTTAATAAATCTATTAACGATAATTATTTTCCTCAATTTTGGAAGGAATCATTTATAGGTCCAATCTTTAAGAAAGGATGTAAAAATTATGTTTCAAATTACAGGCCCATTGCCAAGCTATCATCAATTGAAAACAAGAAATGCTTAGCGCAAAAATGAAATGTAGAATAAGCTAGCACGAAAGAGGGATGAACGTGTTTTTTTCGTTCTTGCGCGCAAAAATTCTTCATTGCGTTTTTGCGCTAAGCATTTCTTGTTTTTATTTTTGTGCTAAGTATTTCTTGTTTTCATTTTTCTCATATAGGGAAAAACTTTTATGAAAATTTTTCTAAGTCCAAAAAATTTTTTCAATGAAAAATTTCAAAGTTTAAAAATCACTTTGTGCGCATTTTCGTGTTCCAATTACGCAAAAAAACGACATAAAAAAATTTTACTTCTTTTTGTATGGGAACATATTTTGTGCCTTGTGCTCTTGCCTCACAACATGCAAGTAGGATGTAGAATTTGCAAAAAATTTGAAAATATGAAAATTTTTCTAAGCCCAAAAAATGTGAAAAAATTTTATTGCACCAATCGATGGAAAAAGGTCGAAAATGGATTTTGGACACGACCAGAGGAGTCCCCGACCTCTTTAAGTGACCGATTTGGGCCCATTTTTGAAAAAATGTTATTGCACCAATCGATGAGGAAAGGTTGAAAATGGATTTTGGACATGACCGGAGGGGTCCCCGACCCCTCTAAGTGGCCGTTTTGGGCCCATTTATGAAAAAATTTTTATTGCACCAATCGATGGGGAAAGGTCGAAAATGGATTTTGGTCATGACCAGAGGAGTACCCGACCCCTCGAAGTGACCGTTTTGGGCCCATTTTTGAAAAAAAATTTTATTGCACCAATCGATGGGGAAAGGTCGAAAATGGATTTTGGACATGACCAGAGGAGTCCCCGACCTCTCTAAGTGACCGTTTTGGGCCCATTTTTGAAAAAAAAATTTATTGCACCAATCGATGGGGAAAGGTCGAAAATGGATTTTGGACTTGACCAGAGAGGTCCCCGACCCCTCTAAGTGGCCGTTATGGGCCCATTTTTGAAAAAAAATTGTATTGCACCAATCGATGGGGAAAGGTCGTAAATGGATTTTGGTCATGACCAGAGGAGTCCCCGACCCCTCTAAGTGACCGTTTTGGGCCCATTTTTGAAAAAAAATTTTATTGCACCAATTGATGGGGAAAGGTCGAAAATGGATTTTGGACAAGACCAGAGGAGTCCCCGACCCCTCTAAGTGACTGTTTTGGGCCCATTTTTGAAAAAAAAATTTATTGCATTAATCGATGGGGAAAGGTCGAAAATGGATTTTGGACATGACCAGAGGGGTCCCCGACCCCTCTAAGTGACCGATTTGGCCCATTTCTCAAAAAAAAATTTATTGCACCAATCTATGAGGAAAAGTCAAAAATACATTTTGAACATGACCAGAGGAGTTCTCTACCCCTCTAAATGACCGTTTTGGGCCCATTTTGCAAAAAATAATTATTGGACTAAAGGATGGGGAAAGGTCGAAAATATATTTTGGAAATGACGAGAGGAGACCCCGACCCCTCTAAGTGACCTCTTTGGGCCCATTTTTCTAAAAAAAAAAATATTCCACTAAACAATGGGGAAAGGTCGAAAATATATTTCGACATGAACAATGGTACTTGCGGCCACTCTTGTGAGCGTTTATTGCCATATTCTTTAAATTTCGTTACACTTGACAACAATCAGCATGTAAGAGTTCGCAAAGCATATTTTGTAAATCAATTTAATTTATTTCCAGAAACCCAATTTTGATTGAATCTATTATTTCACTATTTTAAAGAAAAATTTACAACGCTTCCAAATATGAATCAGTAATTAAGAACTGATTAATATTGGATAAGTTACAAAAGTAGCCCAAAAATCATTTTTATAGTAGTTTTTACAACTTTTCACATGAGAGCCAAATAAAACACGATTTTTTGGGCCTTTCTTTATACAAATACACTTTTTTGTGCCCTTACTTAATAGTGTATTTCAAGCAAATAATTTGAGCCATAGTTTAGCAAAATCGGTCATATTTTTAAAAGTTATTAAAGTTTCAATGAAGACCATTCGATTGACGTAGATATCGTTCTTAAGCATTTTTCAACGGCTATATAACCTTAAAAATCTAATGCTTCGATTATCTCAAGAATGGCACCTAGAAAAAAAAAATGGACTTTCCGACTCAGCGACCTCAAATTAGTTTAATAAATATTGTTTGCGAAATGTTACAGAATTTAATTATTTGTATTGTAGTGTTATTCTATATGACAAACAAAAAAACAGTCATTCAGTATTCGAAATGTGCGTTCATTCGGCTGCATTTAACACTTTGCACATTGAAGGCGTCTGCTGCAATTCTATTTTTTCGATTTCATTCGCGTAAGTATAAGTAGACATTTTTGGTTTTTATTCAGCTATGCATTTTATTTCTCATTGACTGTGTAAGAAAAACCAAAAATAACATTAAATAAAAAAATCCGTAAATTCGCACAAAAAACCACTTAATATAACCCTTTAATTTTACAGGTAGCTTCAAATTTGGAATGTATACCTGTATTTTTCACCAAAAAATGTATACCTTAACTGTTCATTCTCTTGTTACAGAAAAAGGGGTGTTTAAAAAATTATAAGAAAAAATAAAGAATTACGAAAATCGAACAAAATCTAGGCCTGTCAACTGAATTTACTTAACATGCAAAAGTTTACATGCTGCTAAAAAAAATTTGGTTTTTCTCGTTGCATCATGTAGAGCTATCCTTTGTCTTCGAACTGCGAATTTAATGGAATATTTTTTGTTCAATTTGATATGTACCTATGTTAGACAGATTAAAAATAAGAAAAGGATTTGTGGAAATTCCACAGTACCCCTAGAAATGTGAAAGATGTTGTGAAAAAGTGAGCTAAAAATTTTTTTCAACTATTTTGAAGCTCATTCAGAGGTCGCCAATTTATGCAAAATCTCGCCATGATACAGTTTTTATTTTATAACGATCTCATGAGTATTCCGAATAAGTCGTGCGATATACGAAATTTTTCGTCTTGACTCAAGGTACCTATATAAAAAAAAATAATATTTCGATTATTAAAGCAATCACATACTGTTTTTTTACTTAAAATACCCATAAAAAACGTGTTTTCAAATTTCAGCTTACTGTAAAACTTTATCGCAATATCACGGATAATTGTCTCAAGGTCATCATGAAATCATGCAAGGAACAATTTTCTTGGTCTTTTTGGCACCGTTTTGCAAAAATTTGCTTACAAATTTTTTTAAGTGTTCCACAAAAATATTCTGCTGAAAATTTGACTAGGGACAATAAAATAAAAACCGTATCAATTTCAGAAATTTCCATTTAATGTATTACAAAAACCAGGTACAAAACAAAGAAGAAAACTAAAGTAAGTGCCAAATGGGCCAAATCGGTCACTTAGAGAGGTCGTGGGCTCCTCTGGTCATGTTCAAAATCCATTTTCGACCATTCCCCATCAATTGGTGCAATAAATTTTTTTTCAAAAATGGGCCCAAAATGGTCACTTAGAGGGGTCAGGTACTCCTCTGGTCATGACCAAAATCCATTTTCGACCTTTCCCCATCGATTAATGCAATAAAATTTTTTTTCAAAAATGGGCCCAAAACGGCCACTTAGAGGGGTCGGGGACCTCTCTGGTCATGTCCAAAATCCATTTTCAACCTTTCCCCATCGATTAATGCAATAAAATTTTTTTTCAAAAATGGGCCCAAAACAGTCACTTAGAGGGGTCGGGGACTCCTCTGGTCATGACCAAAATCCATTTTCGACCTTTCCCCATCGATTGGTGCAATAAAATTTTTTTTCAAAAATGGGCCCAAAACGGCCACTTAGAGGGGTCGGGGACCTCTCTGGTCAAGTCCAAAATCCATTTTCGACCTTTCCCCATCGATTGGCGCAATAAAATTTTTTTTCAAAAATGGGCCCAAAACGGTCACTTAGAGAGGTCGGGGACTCCTCTGGTCATGTCCAAAATCCATTTTCGACCTTTCCCCATCGATTGGTGCAATAAAATTTTTTTTCAAAAATGGGCCCAAAACGGTCACTTAGAGGGGTCGGGTACTCCTCTGGTCATGACCAAAATCCATTTTCGACCTTTCCCCATCGATTGGTGCAATAAAAATGTTTTCATAAATGGGCCCAAAACGGCCACTTAGAGGGGTCGGGGACCCCTCCGGTCATGTCCAAAATCCATTTTCAACCTTTCCTCATCGATTGGTGCAATAACATTTTTTTCAAAAATGGGCCCAAATCGGTCACTTAGAGAAGTCGGGGACTCCTCTGGTCGTGTCCAAAATCCATTTTCGACCTTTTTCCATCGATTGGTGCAATAAAATTTTTTCACATTTTTTGGGCTTAGAAAAATTTTCATATTTTCAAATTTTTTGCAAATTCTACATCCTACTTGCATGTTGTGAGGCAAGAGCACAAGGCACAAAATATGTTCCCATACAAAAAGAAGTAAAATTTTTTTATGTCGTTTTTTTGCGTAATTGGAACACGAAAATGCGCACAAAGTGATTTTTAAACTTTGAAATTTTTCATTGAAAAAATTTTTTGGACTTAGAAAAATTTTCATAAAAGTTTTTCCCTATATGAGAAAAATGAAAACAAGAAATACTTAGCACAAAAATAAAAACAAGAAATGCTTAGCGCAAAAACGCAATGAAGAATTTTTGCGCGCAAGAACGAAAAAAACACGTTCATCCCTCTTTCGTGCTAGCTTATTCTACATTTCATTTTTGCGCTAAGCATTTCTTGTTTTCACTTTTATGCAAGACATTTTACATTTCGTTTTTGCGTACGCATGCTGTACATCGCGTTTTTCTTCTGAGCCTCTCATTTATAGGTCCAATCTTTAAGAAAGAATGTAAAAATTATGTTTCAAATTACAGGCCCATTGCCAAGCTATCATCAATACCGAAGCTTTTTGAAAAAATTATATATGACCAAGTCAAAGTGTGCTGTGGTGAAGTCATTACATCATGTCAGCATGGTTTTGTTAATGGCAGATATACAGTATCTAACCTTCTTGATTTCACTTCTTTTGCATTAAACACTTTGGACTCTGGTGGGCAAGTTGACTGTATCTACACAGATTTCAGTAAAGCATTTAACAAACTACCACATAACTTAATTTTATTTAAATTAAAAAAGCTTGGATTTCCTTTAAATTTTGTCAGTTGGATCGAATCTTATTTGTCTGATCGTTCATATCAAATAAGATTTCGGAGAGTGTTGTCCTCACCATTTACTGCGTCTTCAGGTGTTCCGCAAGGAAGACACATGGGACCTCTCCTGTTTATTTTAGCTATAAATGATGTTACTCACATTATTAAAAACTCTCATTTGCTAATATACATATACAGTGTGAAGGCCCAAAATTTCCCTCTTAAGGAATTTTTGGGTCACAAGACCACGGCCCGGCCAAACCATCCAGCAACTGTAGCGGCCACGCGTCAAACCAACCTATTGCAATAAGGTCGGGAACAACTTTTTCTTTGAGAGGTGTTCAGAATATAACATCTGTCAAACGAAATAATGGCGAATTCTCAAAATGAAGACCGTTCAATAGAATTCCGGTTTTGAGATCTTCCTTTTCTATTCTGACAGCTGAACAACGAGGTTCGACACAAAAGATCGTAACAAGTAAATTTTACCTTAAATAACTAAATAACTAAAAAAAAAAGAAAAGAGTCTCTGGCAAACGAGCAACAAAGTTGCATAAGGCTAAGCAATCATACCGCTTATTTTGAACAGCGCCAGAGAAATTGGCACGTCAACGAATTCTGACGGTGATGCTGCAGGGGCATGTGCAGAGGAGCGCCCCTTTTTGTGCAGCAAAACCAGCACGCTAAACTAGCTGGCAACCAACTGTATGACCATCACGCTCAACACGCTTAAACCAAAGCCAACATCAGCGAGGGAAGCCGACAAGGAGTCTGGGTGAGATTTGTGAAAAATCAAGTTGACAATTGGTAGTAAAAAAATGTGCTGGATATAAAAAACAAAAATTTTATTAATTTGCTAAAAAGAAAAGATAGAAAAATTAAGCTAGTTTGCTGAAAAGAAAGAAAGAAAAAAAAAAAGGTACATTAAAGTGTGCTGGAAAAAAAAAGTACATTAAGTTGAGCTGAAAAAAAAAAGAATATTAAATTTAGTTGCGCTGTAAAGAAAAGAAAGAAAAATATTAAAGTAAGTTGATCTGAAAAGAAAAAAAAGAAAAAAAAGAAAAAATGTAAAATTAAGACCTGAAAAGAAAGAAAAAAAAGGTTAAGTTACGCTAAAAAGAAAAGAAAAAATATTTAATTAAAACCTGAAAAGAAATAAAAAGAAGAGTTAAGATTTGCTAAAAAGATGTAAAATTAAGGTGTCCTGAAAAAAAATAAAAAAAATCAGTTATGTACTAAAAAATATAAGGTTAATTATGTTAAGCTAAAGAGAAAGAAAAAAGTTAACTACCTGAAAAGAAAGAAAAAAAGTTAATTATCTAAAAATAGAGAAAAAAGTTAAATAATTATCTGCAAAGAATGATTAATTGTGACCTAAAAAGAAAGAAAAATTAAATTAGCTAAAACTTAAAAATTTATGGTTAAGAAAAATTTAAAGAATAGGGTGTTCCGAAAAGTAAAAAAGAAATACAAAGATTTGTGATAGGTTTCTTTTTTTGTTTAAGTGCGGATTTCTTGAAGAAAAAAAAAACTTTATTTTAAAAAAGGCTAAAGTTGATAGCTAATGAAACTTAGGAACTAAAATTTGGCGCCAGGTATTAGGTTCGAGTTAGTAAGCAAAAAGTTAAAAACCAAAATTTGGAAATAAAAAATTAGAGAAATCAGCTAAAAATGAAAAGATTAAAAAGAAAAACCTAAAAATAGAAAGATTAAACAAATATTAAATAAAACTTTTTATTAATTCATGCCCTAGAAATTGTAAAATATTATTATTTTCATACTTACCTAGTAGTTACCTATATATAAAAAAAGAATAAGATCATATGTTTAGAGAAGAAAAAGAAAAATCAAAAATGTAATTTATCTAAAAGAAAAAAAAAAAAAAGAAAGTTAAATTAAAAGAAAAAAATTTTGAGAAAAATTTAAATTTAGAGATAAAGAAAAAGAAATAAGATTTGAAAATTAAAAATAATGTTAATTTGATTAGTTGCATAACTTACCTGTGAATCTAAGTACACTAATTTTAAGTAAAATGAAACGAAATTGATTGTCTTAGATAGTTTTTCTCTCAGTGTTTGTGACACTTTTTCATAAAAAAATTTCTGTTCTATCTTGTACTTTACCTTGTTCTATATTGTTTATTACAACATATGATTACATAATCTTATGTTAATAAAATGTTTATAATCAAATTTAAATTGTGATTGTGTGATTTTTTGTGATGGAGTAGTTAATTTTTTTTTGAAGGCTAAGGACATGCAGTGAAGGAGTGATGACGTTTGGGGCATACATAAAAATACAGAGCACGCGTATGTCAACGGTGACCTCAAGGTCAAAGGGTGGGCTGCTCAGTGCATTATTGATTTAGATGCACCATGGATAGTTTTAACTGCTGCCTGTTTCTTGTCATTGTTTAATGTCAGATGGTTTTGTGTTTCCTTGTTTTTTTTTGTTCATGTAAATTTATTTTTGGAATTCGAAGCACGCACTTTTTTGATTTTTTTGTAATGAGGGCTGGAGTGCAACGAACCACCAATTTCCGACGAGCCTTAGCCGAGCCTGAGTCAGCGTGCAGCACTCCTCAACACGAAAACCCTTGTTTATTACAAAAATGGCGCCCAACGTTCAGGCAGTTTATGTCTGACTCTTGCGCTTGAGTCAGCATTCGAAGGCTAGGTGACCGTAAGTCCCTGAAGGCTACACATATATATGTAAAGCCATGCATGTGTTGCGACGGTTACTGAGCTGGAGAAAGTTGAGCCAACCGCAAGAAAATACGATGACGGTGAAGAGTTGGAAGGAGTCCTAAGGTATGTCATGACTTGGCGATACTCTATCGTAGGTCATTTGCGACACATGGGCAAGTGCCATATCTTACTCCGGATTCGTTTGGTAGTTTCTGTATTTTTGTTTTCTTGTAAATTCATTTGTATAGTATTTCTTTATGTTGTCTAAATGAGATGCATTCGCAGTTTTCTTTATAGTTTACTCGGTTGGTCGGTCAGTTTTTTTTAAATATTCTTATGAAATAACTTCGCGACCACCGAATAAACATCCAGAAATTCAAATTGATAACCGTGCGGAAAATAAGATCAAGTTTCGTTTAGTTCAATTAATTTATTTTTTATTTTTCCAACATCTACAACGAACAATGCGGGCAAGAATAAAATGGATAAGTACATTTTTTTCTTTTAAAAATTTTACTTTTATCTATTTTTATTCTAAGTTAACTAGAGTATTTATTATTCTAAATAAAATTAGAGTAGTTAAAACAATTTCTATGTTATAATTCGCTCCATAATATACTGCAAAAATCCTTACCTTTGCTTATTCAAATTTTTGAAAAACGTTTCGGAAATTTCTTTTGATTGAATTCAATTCGATTAAATACAAAATTAATTTTTTTTTTTTTTGGCAAATTCGAAATTTATTATTTATAATTCGAATTTACTTTTTTGCGAATTCTCATTTTGTAGATTTGTTTTTTTTTCTATTGTTTTAGTAGCTTTGTATTTATTTAAGTCTAGTGTTATACGTAATATAGTGCGTTTGCTTGTCGATTATACACAATTTCGTTTCTTTAATCATTTATTTATACTATATACATACTCTTAGATATATTGATTTTTTTTTAACATATACATATATATTATTTATTTATTTAAACTTTATTTATTAACATAATTGATACATTATATTTAAATTTTGGTTATTTTGGTAACATAACTGTTGGCATCTGATAGAATTCATTACCGCGTTTTTTTTTAAACTTTTCTTGGTTGGAACTGATATGCTTTTGAGATCTGGGAATTTAAGTGAAGGAAGTTCAAACTCCACGGGGAATAGTAGGTTAGCTCGAGGGAGAGCCACATCGATTCCGAACTTAAGACGAGAGTTTTTGGGTCCAGACAGTCAGAACATAGGATTAGCTGAAATGGCGACAACAGCCACTACCACAACAACAACTGCAACAGCTCCTACTGTTACAAATCAATTGGTTACCACGGCTAGCGCAACTTTTCCCAGTTCCAATGTGCTTGATACCAATGCAAGCACAAGTTCAGGCTCAAATACAACTCATAATACTGTACAATCTCCACCGTACAGTAGTATTACTGCACAAGGGATCAGGGAAGCATTTGGTCAGGTCCGTCCGAACGAGTTTCAGACTCAACAACTTCTCAAAGAGTAACACCGAATACTGTTGTCAATGAACAAGGCTTAACACTTCGCGACTATCTTAGTGCAAGCTCTGGTATGGTTCAAGCGACGGTGATGCAAGAAGTCGAGGCATGCATTCGACGACTTGTGCCACGAATTGTGACTGAATCCATGAGAGCAGAAAGAGAACGTGTGCAAGACAACATGACATCACCGTCTCTAAATTCTTTTTATGAACGAGAGCATATTGCTCAGGGAAATCAAAATGGTCCCAGTGTTAACCCTTCGCATACTAATAATGTCCGACAACCACGTTCGAATGAAGTACCACAGCCACACATCCAGCAAAATAATAACGTACCGTTCCAAGAACCTTTACAAAATCCGTATGGCCAACAGTACAATTATCAGAATCCACAATTAGGACATCGAAACCTATCTAATTTGTATTTCCCATATAATCATGCAAACCTGTTTAGGCACATAGATTTGAGCAAGTGGGGGATCAAATTCGATGGTTCTTTGAAGTCAAACACGGTTGATGACTTTTTATTTCAAGTTGAAGTACTTAGGCAAGATTTTGGTTGTACTTGGGATGATCTAATAAAAAATTTTCACCAGTTGCTTGTCGGTGAAGCATCTGAATGGTTCTGGGGGTACCGAAGGCAAAATGCTAATATAAATTGGGACTCGCTTAAGGCAACAATGCACAGAAAGTTCAGACGCTTTGACAGTGACTACGAGATACAGCGAAAAATTATGGAAAGACGACAGTTAGGCAATGAATCCGCTGAGGATTTCTGCAAGGCAATAAACATTCTTAAAAATCAAATGAGAGACCAAATTCCAGAATTTGAACTAGTAAAAATTGTGAAGGATAATCTGAAAGAGGGTTTGGCACAATTAGTTTTTCCAATGTCAATTCACTCAATGGATAGATTATTAGAGGAATGTAAACGGGCAGAACGCAACATCGCGAAACGTCACAAAGAACGCGAACATGTTCGCAGCAATTATCCTAGAAAAGTTCATGAGTTAGATTTTGAAGACCCTCAAGAGAGTTATTTTGATATAGACGCTTTGAGTACCCAACAACGCGAGCAGAAACCGAAGCAACAGTTAGTATGTTGGAATTGTCACCAAAGTGGTCATGGGTTTTTTGAATGCCCATCGACTCAAAGAAACATTTTCTGTTATCGGTGCGGTGCCGAAAATGTCATTACTCCGAATTGTGTTCGTTGCCAGGGAAACGGACAAAAGTACACGAAACGAGCTGGTGTTTCATGTCAGGAGCCTCAGAACCAGCAAAAGTAGACCAATGTAACTTTAATTTGAACTTAGATGATAAGAGAGTTATTTTGTTAGCAGATAGTGATAGAAAAGTAGGAATAGAGCGAAAAGAACCTAAGTTAAGGGAAATTGTGCCATACCATGTTAGGTTAGCAAAATATGAAGAAAAGAGAAATGAAATTTTTAGTCAAAAGGAATATGTTGTCAGTAAGAAAATTTTAGGTGCTAGAGAAAGATATGCAAATAGGAAGTGCGAAAGGAAAGAAATAGCTTCATCAAATATGCCTTGTGAGTTAGATGTGAGACCCTATATGGACATTCTAATTAACGGTTTTGAAATGAAAGGTCTTATGGACAGCGAAGAGCTCGGTCTTGACATATTAGATTTCAATTCCATTATTAGAACAGCAGATGGCAAGGGTCAGAAAATCATAGGAAAAGTAAAAGCTAAGATCACTTGTCAAAACAGAACTGAAGAAGTTATTTTATATTTAGTACCGTCACTTACACAGAAACTCTATTTGGGTATCGATTTTTGGCGCAAATTCAATTTCATACCATTCATGATCAGTAGTTTAGAGGTCGAATCAAATGAAGTCACTACTGTATTACCTAAAATGCACATCTTGACGAAAGAGCAGAAACAGCAACTCGAACTAGCCAAAAATGAATTTAGGTGTTATACGAAATACGGTCTGGGGAAAACGAATTTAGAAGAGCATAGGATCGACACAGGCGATGCTCCGCCGAAAAAGATGCGCTATTTTCCGATTTCGCCAGCCGTGCAAAAATTGACATACGCAGAGTTAGATAGAATGCTCAGTCTCAATGTCATTGAGCCAGCATCACAGGCAAGCTGGAATAACCGAACGACACTAGTTATGAAACCAGGGAAAAATAGACTGTGCCTAGATGCGAGGGAACTAAATAAGGTAACAGTAAAAGACGCATACCCATTACCTAATATAGACGGTCTTCTGAGTAGGCTTGGTGAGACGATTTTCATTTCGGCGGTAGATCTCAAAGATGCCTTCTGGCAAATACCGTTAGAAGAGTCCAGTCGACCAAAGACAGCTTTCACTGTGCAGGGAAGGCCACATTATCAGTTTACTGTAATGCCCTTCGGCCTTTGTAATGCCGCACAGCGTCTTTGTCGACTTATGGACAAAATTATACCGTCCGAATTGAAAGATCGTGTCCTAGTCTACTTGGATGACTTGTTGATAGTTTCAGCTGACTTTAAGACACATTGTGAGATTTTGAAGGTAGTAGGAAAGAAATTAACGGCGGCAGGCTTGACAATAAACATGGAAAAGTCTAAATTCTGTTTTACTGAACTGAAGTACTTAGGTTATCTTGTTGGAGGTGGTAAGCTAAAAACAGATCCAAGTAAAATAGAGGCAATAGTACGAATAACGGCACCAAAGAATGTTAAACAAGTTCGGCAGTTTCTTGGAACCGCTGGATGGTACCGCCGCTTTATTTCGAACTATGCCACACTTGCAGCGCCAATAACAGATAGCCTAAGGAAGTCGCCAAAGTTCCAGTTCAGTCCAGAAGCCCATGTAGCGTTTGAAAAGTTGAAAGAGGCCTTGATTTCGAGTCCTGTCTTAGTTAGTCCGAATTTCGATAAGCATTTCTTTGTGCAATGTGATGCATCTGACTTAGGCATAGGAGCTGTACTTTTCCAAGTAGATGAAACGGGAGAAGAGCATCCTATCGAATACTTTTCGCAAAAGTTAAACCCCGCACAGAAAAATTATTCCGTAACGGAAAAAGAATGTTTAGCCGTTGTAGCCGCCATCGCCAAGTTTAGGCCATATATAGAACTGATGCCATTTACGGTGATCACTGATCATTCTAGCTTAAAATGGCTCATGAAGCAACAAGATCTTAATGGCCGACTTGCGAGGTGGAGTTTGAAGTTGCAAGGTTTCACTTTTGAAATTCAACACAGAAAGGGTTCGAAGAATATAGTCCCAGATATGCTCTCCAGATTTGACATGGACGAACTTAACTTAGATAGTCATACAGCAATTATAGACTTAAACTCAGAAGCTTTTCAAAGCGATAAGTACCAAAAGCTAATACAGACTGTTGAAGAAAACCAGGATAGACTTCCGGACATAAAAATTATTGATGGTTATGTTTACAAGCGTACTTGTTTTCATGACGGAGACCCCCTTAACGAAGACCATTCTTGGAAGCTATGGATTCCAAGTGAGTTGACAGAGAACATAATAAAATATGCTCACACTTCAAGTATAGCGTTGCATGGAGGAGTAGCCAAAACTCTAGGTAGGATCAGGGAATACTTTTATTGGCCTGGAATGTGTACTGAGGTCCGTGAATTTGTTGGAAAATGTGCTGTCTGTAAAGAGTGCAAACCTGTTAATAAAATTCTAAAACCGACCATGGGTGCTGAGGTTAAAACCGATAGAGCATTTCAAAAACTTTATATCGACTTCCTCGGACCATACCCTCGTTCAAAAGGTGGCAACTCTTTTATTTTGATCGTACTAGACCATTTGACTAAATTTGTTTTATTGAAAGCATTACCAAAAGCTTCAGCGAAAGCTGTTGTAAAATTTTTAACAACAGAGGTGTTCCACAAGTTCGGAGTTCCCGAAACCAATCATTCCGATAATGGTTCACAATTTGTTGGCAAAGAGTTTGGTGAACTCATGGATGCATTTGGTATCAGGCACATGAAAACTGCGGTTCATGCACCCCAAGCAAACGCAAGCGAAAGGGTAAACCAAACGATTTTGGCTTCAATAAGAGCTGTATTAACTAATAATCAGGCTGAATGGGACCAAAATCTCTCGAGTATCGAATGTGCGATTAGGTCTTCCGTGCATGCTTCCACCGGTGTTACACCGTATTTTGCTTTATTCGGGACCAATATGATAACACATGCTAGCGCTTATCAAATTGCCCGAAAACTTAATTTGTTAGGTGACCCTGAGACTAAAATCTTAACTCAGCCACAAAAGCTTGAACTTATTAGAAATAGAATAAAAACGCAGCTGCACAAAGCTTACGAAAGAAATGTAAAAACATATAATAAGCGCAGTAGGGAAATCACTTTCAAGCAAGGTCAAGAAGTTTTCCGAAAAAACTTCATTCAAAGCGATTTCGCTAAGGGCATTAATGCAAAACTTTGTCGGCCCTGGTTAAAATGCAGAATCATTAAACCAATTGGAAAAAACATGTACGAGGTAGAAAATATGCAAGGAAAACGCACTGGGGTAATTCACGCACAACATCTAAAGCAGTAGTATCGATATAAAAATATTTAATTTCCACATCTCTAGATCTTAAAATATCACGTTCTTAACCATCTCTAGCAAAGTATATTTTTTTTTTTCCTCCTCAATAAAAATCTCAGAGATGCCACAGTACAAAAACTAAACGAAAAATTTGGTCAAATAAAAATACCTTAAGCAACTAAAAAATGTATGATTATATAAATACAAACATGTAAAGCCCATATAGAGATATACATATACAAACTTATGTAATAATAATTGTAATCGAACAACACCGTATTTTTTTTCGCACCACTTAAACATCGAAAACAAGCTTACATCGTTTTTTTTTGGGTCACATATATGTATAAAAGATATATATGTTTACAATTTCAGCACAATCTATAACACTATTACGTCATTGTTCGATTGCACTTATAACTTAAAAATATGATGTACAAATACCGTTAGTTAAAAACGCCGTCATTGAAAATATCGATGAGGTAGATTGTTTTTTTCTTGACATCTTAATCCGGGAGTCATAAAAAATTTCACATGTTTGAGTACACGAACAACTAAAACTGAAAAGAATTTAAATACCTAATAAATAACATGTCGCACAAAGTAAAAGTTTGAGAATACTTACCTTTTGATGATTTAAAATGTTTTAAATTTTATTGTTAAACCGATTACCTTCGATAACAATACTATTAAATAATGTTTAAATGACCGATTCCAGGGCGTCGTTACGGAAGCGCAAAGTTGGCACCTCTGTAATGTCGTCTTGAATTTGGCAACACTGCAAACTTAAAAAAAATACTTAAATTTAACTGAACAGAGTCATTTGGAGGTGGTCCGAAAGTTTTTATTCTTGTGCAATATTTTTACCGTGATTCAACATAAATTTTCCTCATCTGTGATATTTTCAACTGTGATATTATTTTAAGTTAAGGTTATAGGTATTAATAAAATTGTATGTATATGGTCATAATTTTCGTGCCCGGACTTCGTTTTTATCCCACCCATCGATGCTCATGAGCATTTGCATCTGATTGCTGGCTTTGTAGCGGCCACGCGTCAAACCAACCTATTGCAATAAGGTCGGGAACAACTTTTTCTTTGAGAGGTGTTCAGAATATAACATCTGTCAAACGAAATAATGGCGAATTCTCAAAATGAAGACCGTTCAATAGAATTCCGGTTTTGAGATCTTCCTTTTCTATTCTGACAGCTGAACAACGAGGTTCGACACAAAAGATCGTAACAAGTAAATTTTACCTTAAATAACTAAATAACTAAAAAAAAAAAGAAAAGAGTCTCTGGCAAACGAGCAACAAAGTTGCATAAGGCTAAGCAATCATACCGCTTATTTTGAACAGCGCCAGAGAAATTGGCACGTCAACGAATTCTGACGGTGATGCTGCAGGGGCATGTGCAGAGGAGCGCCCCTTTTTGTGCAGCAAAACCAGCACGCTAAACTAGCTGGCAACCAACTGTATGACCATCACGCTCAACACGCTTAAACCAAAGCCAACATCAGCGAGGGAAGCCGACAAGGAGTCTGGGTGAGATTTGTGAAAAATCAAGTTGACAATTGGTAGTAAAAAAATGTGCTGGATATAAAAAACAAAAATTTTATTAATTTGCTAAAAAGAAAAGATAGAAAAATTAAGCTAGTTTGCTGAAAAGAAAGAAAGAAAAAAAAAAAGGTACATTAAAGTGTGCTGGAAAAAAAAAGTACATTAAGTTGAGCTGAAAAAAAAAAGAATATTAAATTTAGTTGCGCTGTAAAGAAAAGAAAGAAAAATATTAAAGTAAGTTGATCTGAAAAGAAAAAAAAGAAAAAAAAGAAAAAATGTAAAATTAAGACCTGAAAAGAAAGAAAAAAAAGGTTAAGTTACGCTAAAAAGAAAAGAAAAAATATTTAATTAAAACCTGAAAAGAAATAAAAAGAAGAGTTAAGATTTGCTAAAAAGATGTAAAATTAAGGTGTCCTGAAAAAAAATAAAAAAAATCAGTTATGTACTAAAAAATATAAGGTTAATTATGTTAAGCTAAAGAGAAAGAAAAAAGTTAATTACCTGAAAAGAAAGAAAAAAAGTTAATTATCTAAAAATAGAGAAAAAAGTTAAATAATTATCTGCAAAGAATGATTAATTGTGACCTAAAAAGAAAGAAAAATTAAATTAGCTAAAACTTAAAAATTTATGGTTAAGAAAAATTTAAAGAATAGGGTGTTCCGAAAAGTAAAAAAGAAATACAAAGATTTGTGATAGGTTTCTTTTTTTGTTTAAGTGCGGATTTCTTGAAGAAAAAAAAAACTTTATTTTAAAAAAGGCTAAAGTTGATAGCTAATGAAACTTAGGAACTAAAATTTGGCGCCAGGTATTAGGTTCGAGTTAGTAAGCGAAAAGTTAAAAACCAAAATTTGGAAATAAAAAATTAGAGAAATCAGCTAAAAATGAAAAGATTAAAAAGAAAAACCTAAAAATAGAAAGATTAAACAAATATTAAATAAAACTTTTTATTAATTCATGCCCTAGAAATTGTAAAATATTATTATTTTCATACTTACCTAGTAGTTACCTATATATAAAAAAAGAATAAGATCATATGTTTAGAGAAGAAAAAGAAAAATCAAAAATGTAATTTATCTAAAAGAAAAAAAAAAAAAAGAAAGTTAAATTAAAAGAAAAAAATTTTGAGAAAAATTTAAATTTAGAGATAAAGAAAAAGAAATAAGATTTGAAAATTAAAAATAATGTTAATTTGATTAGTTGCATAACTTACCTGTGAATCTAAGTACACTAATTTTAAGTAAAATGAAACGAAATTGATTGTCTTAGATAGTTTTTCTCTCAGTGTTTGTGACACTTTTTCATAAAAAAATTTCTGTTCTATCTTGTACTTTACCTTGTTGTATATTGTTTATTACAACATATGATTACATAATCTTATGTTAATAAAATGTTTATAATCAAATTTAAATTGTGATTGTGTGATTTTTTGTGATGGAGTAGTTAATTTTTTTTTGAAGGCTAAGGACATGCAGTGAAGGAGTGATGACGTTTGGGGCATACATAAAAATACAGAGCACGCGTATGTCAACGGTGACCTCAAGGTCAAAGGGTGGGCTGCTCAGTGCATTATTGATTTAGATGCACCATGGATAGTTTTAACTGCTGCCTGTTTCTTGTCATTGTTTAATGTCAGATGGTTTTGTGTTTCCTTGTCCTTAGCCGCGCCTGAGTCAGCGTGCAGCACTCCTCAACACGAAAACCCTTGTTTATTACACAACAACATAGAATCACCAACACCCTATAGCCACATCCATCACACAACACATAAATTCACCAACAATAGTACAAACATGCCACACACCAACAACAACTCTCAGCACACAACAGTCACCAACAATAGAATCCACACCACACACTAACACCAACACAGCATCCACCAATATGCACACAACCCACATTCAACACAGCCACACAATACAGTCACACAACAACCACATAACGGTTTTTCCTATGGGAAAAGTGCGCATAGCAACAGCGTTCAAACACGTGGTTGACAACAGCATAGCCAGAGCACGTGGTCAAACCGGTTCTTAGCGGCAGCGCAGCAGCAGAGAATACCGTTACATTAGTATAAATGCAAGTGCAACCGGTCATTCGAGATCAGTCTTTGACAAGCCACCAACGATCAATGAAAGTGAAATTAGTGAGTGGAAGGAAATATATTCAGCAAAGTGCCGCAGGACATCAGTGCAAGGATAGTCACCAAAGTGGCGCAGGACATCAGTGCAAGGATAATCATCAGAGTGCCGCAGGATATCAGTGCTAGAATATTCATCAAACTGCCTCAAGCTATCAGCGGGAATAAAGCAAGCAACGTACTACAGGAACACAGTGCTAATACAGTGCCAGACAACAGTGTGCCAACAACGTACTGCAGGATCAAGCTTAGCGTGCTACGAGAAAGAAACAACAACTTGTATAGTGGTAATTAAGATAGCGAGCGTAGGTAGTAGAACCGTTAGACCAAGCTTCAGCAGGAATTCGTGACCCTAAAAAGTCTTATTCGAGCCTGAGAGAACCTTGTCAAACGAAGTAGTTAAACATAGCGAAGTCAGGAAGTAGAACCGTTGGACCAAGCTTCAGCAGGAATTCGTGACCCTAAAAAGTCTCATTCGAGCCTGAGAGAACCTTGTCACACGGAGTAGTTAAAACAAGATAGCAAGCATAGGAAGTAGAACCGTTGGACCAAGCTTCACAGGAATTCGTGACCCTAAGAAGTCTTATTCGAGCCTGTGAGGACCTTGTCAAACGGAATAGCTAAAAATAAGAGAACAAGCGTAGGCAGTAGAATCGTTGGGCCAAGCTTCACAGGAATTCGTGACCCTAAAAAGTCTTATTCGAGCCTGTTGGGACCTTATCAAACGAAATAGTCAACATAGCGAAGTTAGGCAGTAGACCCGTTGGATCAAGCTTCACAGGAATTCGTGACCCTAAAAAGTCTTATTCGAGCCTGTGAGGACCTTGTCAAACGGAGTAATTACCCCATAAGCAAAGATTAGGGCTAGTACTTTTCCTTAGGGACATCGAGGCTAGATTAGAGACCAAGAATAGCTAGGGACAAAGAATTAGCTAGGGACAGAGAATTAGGTACATGAAATAAATAATTTTGTAACGCATCACAAACAAAGTCAAATAAAGAACAACATTAAACTGAAACTGTCGTGTTCTAATTTGCAAGAACCCTGGACACCGGCGAGTTTAATCCCAGGCATAAGGAAAGTTCGTTACAGCAGATGATATGAAAATATACAGGATCGTGAAGGGTGATGAAGACATTTTCCCACTTCAGTCTGACTTGAAATCTTTTGAAATTTGGTGTTCTAAAAATAGCTTACATCTTAATTCTGATAAATGCCAAACAATGACTTTTTCTAGAAAGAATTATATTATAGAGTGCAATTATAAATTCAATGATAAACAAATCAGTCGTGTCGATTCAGTCAAAGACCTTGGTATACATTTTGATGCTAAACTAACGTTCAATGAACATATTAATCAAATTTGTAAAAAATCATCATCACTGCTTGGCTTTATTAAACGATGGGCAAAAGAATTTAATAGCCCTTTAGTAACGGTGACTTTATATAACACAATTGTGCGTCCTCACTTAGAGTACGCTAGCCAAGTTTGGTCACCATTTTATAATATACATATCGATAGAATTGAAAGAATTCAAAAAAATGATGTTCGTTTTACTCTTAAAGGCTTTAATTGGACGGATTCTTTAAACCTTCCTCCTTATGAGGATCGTTTGAAGTTGTTACGTATGCAGTCTTTGAGTACGCGTAGAAATATAGCGGATATACTTTATCTGCATCAGCTTATTACAGGGTCTCTTGCCGCACCAGAGCTTCTTAAATATATTTATTTTAATACTAACCGAAGAAGTAATCGTAACTCTAATCAATTATTTTATCAAACGGTTAGTAGAACTAATTATATGGCTTCAGCCCCCTTTAATCGCATGACAACTCTTATAAATCATTGCGAAATATATAGTATTAGCTTGTCAAAAGGTCAACTCAAACTTAGATTGAAAAATTATTATAATTAAATTCGTTGGTTATTGGTTGTTTTTTATTTAATTTTTGTGTTGTCCGAGCCCCACAGCATGCAGGGTTAATTTTCTCTAACATTCATTCCTTGGATCATGTTATTACATATATACAACTGCATATATGCATTTGTAGTTATGTATACGCGTGATCTGAGTGGGTATATTGAGAAAGTGCGAAAAAGCTAAGAAAAAATTATAAAAAAACAACACATAACTCATAATTTTTTCATTTTCATAATATTTAATAAGCTTTACTTGATTTAAAGCTTGAAGCTGAATAACAAAGAAGGCTAATAGCTGTAGTAGCTAAACTCTATTATTATAAACTCTGATACAAGAGAATACAAACGTTTTGTCGCTTATCGAGTAGGAGGAATACTCGAAAACTCCGAAGCAAAGAATTGGAGGTTTATTCCATCAAAAGATAATATTGCAGACTTAGCTTCTAAGTGGAGAAATATAAATAAAATGAATTCGCATAGTTCCTGGTTTACAGGACCAAAATTTTTATACA
The DNA here is from genome assembly GCA_951812925.1 of Calliopum simillimum. Classification (NCBI taxonomy): domain Eukaryota; kingdom Metazoa; phylum Arthropoda; class Insecta; order Diptera; family Lauxaniidae; genus Calliopum; species Calliopum simillimum. Next base: position 73,607,219 of record OX638369.1, read on the forward strand.
ACCCAAAAACAACTTGGCATAGACAACAAGAAAATGAGCATATATCGCTTGAAGAAATGTTGCCGAACTACATTTGAATCTGTCATTTTTAAAAGGGGATATGTGTCGCTCGGCCGAAAATTGTTTTTCTGCTTTTTTACCGTTGTAGCAATGGCGTTGGTTGGTCCATCCTTTTTCCAAGTATGCAGACTACTACTTAAAATCTATGTTAGTTAACCCTTATCACTTAAATCGCATTAAAATAAGATTTACCAAACTTATGAGAGTTTTTCTTAAATTTGCCACAAGCTTAAATTTTTTCACATATCCCCTTTTGAAAATGACCGATTCATTTGTTTTGTATACCGTTCCTTGTCAACTTTGCAGGATAATCTGTAGCACAGGAAATAAGTATCCGCTGGCTGCATGGTACTCCAAATCACCTTTAAAACTTTCCTTGAATTTGCAGTGCGAATAAAACACGAATTTTCTTCTTTTACGTTACAAATTTAATTATCAAATTTTAGACATTTTACACGTTGATATTCGAGGTTAAAAGTTTACTTTTTTACACGTTGGTATTCCCGATCAAAAAAACTTGTCAAGTTCTTGTCATTGTATCAGAAATGTATATCAAAATGATATCAAAAATGTGTCAGCCGCTGATATCCATTTTTTGTATATCATTTTGATATATTTTTGATATCATTGAAAAACATGTCAATTTTGTATCAGAAATGTATATCAAAATGATATCAAAAATTTATCAGCTGCTGATATGTCAAATTTTACGTTTTCGTTTGTGAATTTTATGAAAAGATATAGTTATAACTATAGAACGCGCAGCCAATTTTAGTGAAGAAGTGAATTTTCTAATGAAATTAGTGCAAAGTACACAAATATAATTGAGTGCAAAAAAACCGACACCCCATTCAGTTGCTGCATGCAGCCTGTGGTTGGGAAAACAAAAATTATGGAAGCGGACGCGCAGCCAATTTTAGTAAGAAGTGAATTTTCTAATAAAACTTTACTTTACTTGCAGAAAAAATATAATTGAGTTCAAAAAAACCGACACTTCATTCATTTGCTGCATAAGGGCGATTTCTAAAAACTTGTTGCCGACGATCAACCACAATATTGCAAAATTTCGCCATTATCTGCGTCGGTTTATTTATCAGACCCAAAATTGGTTATGTCAATTTTGTATCAGAAATGTACAAAAATTGTATATCATTTTGATATCTTTTTTTGATATCATTTTGATATCTTTTTCTGATATCATTTTAATATCTTTTTCTGATATCATGGTGATATACGAAAAGCGTTACATTCCGTATATCACTGTGATATCCTTTTTTTATCAAAATTTAGTATGTCACTGAAAAATTTGGATATCATTTTGATATATTTCTGATATACTTTTTTTGATCGGGTTTGAGATTATGTTTTACAAAAGAAAAATGGATTCTGAAAAACCGCGGGCTAAATTTGTTCTGTTTATAACAAAACGTCAAAACTATAAAAAAAGCAAATCAGCACTGCCAACGCTGACAACTAAAAATATAATTTCATTTTCGAATGTTCCGGATGAGATATCGATATCAAGGCTGCGTTCAGAATTCTTGTTCCGATGGACCTTTTAGATGATCAAATTATGTTCGCCTGAACATTGCCGACCGCCTTGCACGGCTACGCTGCAAAAGTGTGTCCATTGAATCCATGAAAAGAAAAAGAAAAAAATTAGTTTTGTTCATACTGAATTTTTGTGCCATAATAAACAAAAAATTCCTTGGAATTTGAGGTATTTATTGCGTAAATTCAGTAAACGATACATTTCAAATGTGCATTTATAATGTAATTAAATGAAATAAGTGTGAGTGGATATATGTTTAATTGATGTGCGTGATCAAGTATGGGAAATTCAAATAAACTTATCATCTAATAACTTCAAAATATGTATTAATATGAAAAATTAAAAAATTAAAAAAAAAATATTGGAAATTAAGACTAGGTGTGATAATGAGCTTGAACTACGGTGACTCATGTGAGATAGTTGGTGAGTTTGTTGGTACAGATTACCTAAGGGGTAAATATATGTTGAAAAATTCAGTCAGTAACGGAAAAAAAAAATGTGAAGCTGTTACCTTAAACATCAAGGTCCAGAAAGGATGTACCCAAAAACAGAACTTTGAGCCAGTGGTTGTCCTGGCAACTGAACGAAGCTATGGTGAGTTAACCAAGTATGGAACTCAGCTCCTAGTACAAAACTTCGTTCACTCTAACAATTGGAGAGTTCTGAAGCTCTTCGTAACTTATTTTTGCGCTCACGTAAATGTTGATTGTACTGTCTGTTTCTGAAAGTATGTCGAAGATGGCAACGCGGTTTCCATTAATCATCGACTGCTTCAATCTATGTCTTCTCACAAGGCTTATATGTATCCAAGTGTCTTCTGAGGGACTAAGCATTGCCCTGACGAGTGCAGCAACACCTGACGACTTTACGACCACCATCGCCGTAGGTTTCAGGATAACCTCTGTTGGATTCAGAGGAAGTGGAGCGTTTCTTCGTAGATTTTCATCTCGCGACGGGAATGAAAGTAGCCTACTTGTGTGGAGAAGAGTATGATGGTCCTGGCCACAGTATCTGCAAAGCGCACCGCTTCGACAATTTCGAATGAATTTGATGCGACAGGGCTAAGCAATTGGAGCAAACGCCAGTTCTGTTCACCAACTCCCCTCGCTCCTCCACATTCATCCCAAGAAAGCGTCTGCAACTCCTGAGACCATGCCAGTTGTGACACAAGAAGCAAATATACAGGTGCTCAGAACGTCTGATTGATATCATGTTAGCTAATTGGTTCAATATTAGGGTTAGATAGAAAATGAAGGTGAATTTTAATCGATTATTTGAGCCTATTGGACAACACGAACATACAACGACTTGCTAAGAACAAATTTTTGGGTTATAAGCGAGTTAAAAGCCATTGGCTTTGCACGTTCCAGCAGGCCACTGAGAACTTTTTTACCTACCAGCATGGCTGGTGAGGCTCAGATGGGTACCTTTTAAGGCACAACCGCTTGTGTAGTGGAGTTTCCCATTTTTTCAGATTTGTGGATAGACCACATTTCGCACGTTCTAAATTGTATCAGAACTTTTTACCCACCACGCTGGTTGGGCTCTGATGAAGGTATAGGAACTTTGCTCAATTACACAATATAGGCGGTACGAAGAAAAATACGCGGAGCTCCGGGCTAGCTCATAACGAGAAAATATTTTTCAGCAGCCAACTCGTGCACACTGAAAATATTGGGAAAAATATACACTTAAAAAAAAATGAGCCTAATGCATGTAATAAATTTTTTTTTTTCGTTAGAAAGACAAAACACGGTGAAGGAGATTGATAACCACGAGGCTGTCGATAGGTGAGCCTGAAACTAAAACACGAATTGAAACTAAATTTTTTTTTTTTTTGAAACTAAAACGCGCCTACTGTGCATTGGGAAGCACAACGAGTTTAGTAATGGGTCGAGTGATGATACCTTTTTGGGTTTTTAAATCCGCCACGCGAACGCGACCATCAGAACCTTCATATACTTTTATAACGCGACCTAAACACCATTCATTTGGGCAAAGAATCTCACGTCTAACTACGACTAAATCATTTTCTTTCACATTTTCTTGAGGATGCTTCCACTTGTATCGTTTGTGAAGCTCTTGAAGATATTCATCCTTCCATCTACAGCAAAAAATCTGATTGAGACTTTTTAATTTTTTCCAACGATTCAAATATGATATTTTGAGTTCGGGTAGTTCAGGTTCTGGTGGAGAAAGTAGTGCACCACCAATCAGAAAATGTCCCGGGGTAAGTGGCGCTAAATCTGATGAATTTTTTGATGAGACAGTCAAAGGTCTAGAATTTAAGCAGGCCTCAATGCGGGATAAAAGAGTCGCAAACTCTTCAAATGTGAATTTTATGTCTCCTGCTACTATTTTGAGGTGAGATTTGAAACTTTTTACGGCTGCCTCCCATAGGCCGCCCATATGAGGAGCACCTGGAGGGGCATGAAATGCCAAGCTAATTGCTGAAAACCATATTTATTTATGAGATCATCATGGGATTGATTAAGATATTCTTTGAAATCCTTCTGAAGGGTTTTCTCAGCACCTACAAAATTCGTCCCATTGTCGGAATAAACTTTTGATGGGCATCCTCGCCTGGAGACGCAACGATCGAAAGCTGCCAAAAAAGCAGAGCTAGAGAGATCACTAGTGGGTTCCAAATGTATGGCTTTGGTAGCAAAACACACAAAAGCACAAACGTACCCTTTGGTGATGAGGCAAGCGCGGCCAGTATAATTTTTAATATCATAAGGGCCAGCGAAATCTATCCCTGTGTTTACAAAAGGTCGAGATAAGGCAGTCCTTTCAGGGGGTAAAACACCCATTATTTGGGATTGTTGTTTTTTACGAAAAACTACGCAAGGTTTGCAGTTGAAAATTATGGTTTTTATGAGAATCTTTTTTTATTTATTGAACTTGAAGGCCAGTTTTTCTGCTCTAATAAAAGCCAAGATGGCCCATGCCACCATAAACTGTTTGAAATGAGTTCCCCTGGGGATAGCCCCCGGGTTGCTAGATCGGCAGGGTTTTCATGAGTGTCTATATGTGCCCAGTTTTTGGCACCAATCTTGGATTTAATTTTTGACACCCTGTTGGCTACAAAAGTAGTCCACGTACTCGGATCTTTGTTCAACCACGCTAAAACTATGGTGGAATCAGTCCAAAAATACGTTTTTTCAGACTTAACACTAAACTGTGGGACCAAAGAAGTAACTAAATTTGCCATAAGCTCGGCGCCATACAATTCTAGTCGAGGTAAAGAGATGGTTTTCACAGGGGACACTTTAGATTTTGCAACTAACAGATGAGACGAAATTGTACCACTATTTAGAACACGAATGTAAACTGTAGCCGCGTAAGCCTTTTCTGACGCGTCACAAAATGCGTCAAATTCTACATAAGACCCTTCCGAATAATTTACCCATCTAGGAATTTGAAGTTGATTAATTGTATGATAACTGGAAACAAAATTTTGCCAATGACGCAAAGTTAAGGGTTTTAAGGATTCATCCCAATCAACTTTGTCTAACCAGATTTGTTGCATAATGATTTTTGCTACAATTACAATAGGTGCTAGCCATCCTGCTGGATCAAAAAGCTTTGCTATTATAGATAAAACTTCTCTTTTTGTATATGAATTTTTTAAATCTATCGGATGGGCTTGGAAATAAAAGCAATCACTTTTTGCATTCCAAGAAACCCCTAGAGTTTTTGTGGAGCTTTTCTCGTCAAGCTCCAAAAATCAACATCAAGAAGATGATCAGGTGGAAAATCCTTCAAAATTTCTTTAAAATTTGAAGTCCATTTTCTTAATGAAAAACCTGCAGATTCCAAAGACTCAATAAGTTGATTTTTGGCTAATTAAGCTGTAGCCAGATTGTGAGCTCCTGCTAAAACGTCATCTACACACATATAATCATGTAGTATAGACGCACCCTAATTAAATACAGAACATTCTTTTGATTGCACATCGATTGATCGAGTTCCAGCTAAAGCCAAACCGTGGGATACCAAAATGAAATGTATCCAACATCGTCAATCGTGTGATTTAAATTTTAGTCAAAACAAATTAGAACACTAAATACACAAACAACATGCTTTTGCTATGGACACCTGAATGGAATGTGTCTGGCAAAAGCATGGGAATCGGAAATCGCGTACGTGATAAATCGTGTGATTTCAATTTTAGTCAAAGCAACTTAGAATACTAAATACACAAACAACATGCTTTTGCTATGGACACCTGAACGGAATGTGTCTGGCAAAAGCTTGGGAATCGGAAGTCGCGTACATGATCGAACCGATTGGTGTTTAGCTTTGCAAACTCACAGCGTGAACTCTCCCCCGGAAGTTAGAACGAGCTCAGGTATGAAACGAGGAGAAAAGCTCGGTTCATGCAACTAAAAGCTCTTTCTAACTTACCGTTGATAATTAATAAATAGCGTAAGTAAATGAAGAACGGTTGTAGTATAATTTTTCAAGTGTGTGGAAATAAAACGTAATAATTTACCAAGAAGTTTAAGTTGAAGTGTTTTCTTACTAAAATTGGAATAGTGGAGCAGCAGAAGTTTAAAGTGTTGGTAAAGTGCAGCAGAAGAACGCCGCAGCCACCACTACGGAGAATATATTACCAACATGGGTGAGTTTCCTTAACATCATTGCCTAACTGATGAAGGGTTCGAATAGCTAAATAAGGTGCACAGTTTACACCGAAAGTAACCGTTTTTAATTCAAAGTCGCTTATTTCACTTTCAGAAGACTCACGGAAAAGAATCCTTTGAAATGGTATGTGGGCAGGATTAACCAAGATTTGACGGTACATTTTTGTGATGTCCGCATTGAAAACATATTGAAAAAATCTCCTTTTGAGAATTAATGTGGTTAAATCTGCTTACAAGACAGGACCAGTATGCAAGATGTCATTGATGCTCAGACCATTTGCGGACGGACTGGAAGCATTGAAAACAACTCTTATTTTCGTAGTTTTCCTTTCAGGTTTCACAATCGCATGATGGGGTAGATAATAGGTTTGACCTAAACTGATCTGGGATTTTTCTACTTTTGACATATGTCCAAGAGTTAAGTAATCTTTAATGACGTTATCATATTCTATCTTGAATTCTGGATTGTTCAAAAGATTTCCCTCAGTACTTCGAAACTGCCTTAGGGCAATGTGTCTAGAAGGGCCAAGCTGAATTCTATTTGAAAATTCGAATATAAATGGAAGATCGACCACGTATCGACCTTCCTGGTTACGATAAGTTGTCTTTTGAAACAACTGTTCGCAATATTTGTCTGATTCAGAGAGGATTTTACTTTTAGGTACTTCTTCTATTTCCCAAAATTTTGCAATTTGCTGATCCAAAGATATTTCAGTAAAAAAGGAGACTAAACGCGTGGTTTGACGATTTGTGGATGGGATAGGACCAGTGAGAATCCATCCGAAGACGGTCTCTTGTGCCACGAGTGAACCTAAAACATTCTTACGAATTCCATTTAATAAAATATTGGGATAAAGATCGCCACCTATTAGCAAATCAATTTGGGAACTCTTATAGAAATTAGGGTCAGCTAGTGGTATTTCAGGTAAATCCCTTAGACATTGAGAGTCTAAGGCAAAAGAGGGTAAATCGCCAGTAAGATTTGTTAGAATAAGTGCAGTAACGGACATCTGGACAGAAGAATCCCTTCTTGAACTTATAGTAAAACTACACATTTTGTGTGATCGAGCACTCACAGTTCCATTTAGACCCGAAACTTGAGCATTTAAAAGATTACAAAGACGTTCAGAAATAAAGGTACCCTCAGACCCAGGATCTATAATAGCACGAATAGTATAAACCACGTCTAAGTTTGATAACTGCACAATTGCAGTACCTAACAACACATTTTTAGGTGTAGTTACAAAAAAATTCTGCAAATTAGTTGCAGCCGGTAAAACAGATGACTGTATTTGATTAGAATTAGTTTGATTTGATACATTATTAGCATTATACCGATTGTCGTTAGATGCTCGATTAGTATTTGAGGTTTGATTCTTCGATTGATAACTATTGTTGGATGCAAATGGTTGAACTTGATTATTTGATCGATTTTGAAAATTAGTATTAACTCTTGTATCCTTATGAAGCAGAGTATTATGGCGTTTTTTACAGACGAAACAATTGTGGTTACTTTGACAATCTCGGACTTGATGGACAAAGGCTAAACAATTTATGCAACAATTTAGTCTTTTTATTGTTTGAAGTCAATCAGATATACTCATTTGTAGAAAACGCGTGCATAACCGCAGAGGATGTAATCCTTTGCAAAGTTTACACGGTGAATTGGTATTTAGATTTGCGTGAAAAGATTTCACTGGTTTGGGTTTAGAAAATTGTGAAGACTGGGATTGATTGGGTTTCACATTAGATTGGGACTTAGGTAAATTTAATGGAGCCCGAATGTCCATTACCGTTTCTAAACTGTGGTACCGATCGGTTAGGAATTAATCCATATCGGTCCACTTCGGAATGTTTGGTTTCCTACTGATGGATTGTTCCCACAATGAAAGAGTGTTTTCAGGTAATCGAGTCGAGCACAAATAAACTATAATAGCATCCCAGTTGGAAATGTCTATTTTATGTAACTCGAGAGCAGCAATACAATTATTAATTTCTCTTTGTAAGTTCTTAATAGCGCTACCAGATTCAACCGAGATTCGATTTAAATTGAATAAAATTTTTAATTGATTGTTAATGAGAATTCTAGGATTCTCATATTGGGTTTTTAAATTTTCCCAGGCTAAATCAAACCAATCCTGTGTTAAGGGAACCTTTTGCACGATTTCTTTTGCTTCCCCACGAGTTTTTTGAAGCAAATGGTATAAAATTTCAACTTTACTCAAACGGGAATTATTTATGAAAATGGTGGTAAATAGGTCGCGAAATGTCGGCCACAAAAGATAATCGCCCGAGAAAAAATCAATGTCGCACGGAGGGACGTGAATATGTGGACCACGAAAAATTTCTGTAGAGCTACCTGAGGACGAATCATTCTTTTTCTTTTTATTTTTCAATCGGTCTATGTATTCCGAGATAATTGTGGAAACGCGTACGAAGGTTTTATGTGACTCTCTATATTTCGATTTAATAGCGCCCACGTCAACGCCTTCGTCCGAGTCGTCATCTTTAGTTTTGCTCTTTTCTTTCTTATGGGGTTGCGCGAGAGATTTGAGGCACTTGTCGTAAGAACCTTTTTATCCTTGTCCAGATTTCTTGGAGCTCGAGGTTCTCCAGTTCTAAAGAAATTATTTTATTGAATATGTGTATATCGACCAATATATTAAATATTAATGAAAATTTCAGGCTTAATGGTCAAGTTAGTTTGAATAAATTAAAACATTTATTTTATTTTATTTAACCAACGTTTCGTGGGTAGTTCCCCACTTCTTCAGGGTTTATTTTATTTATAAAACACTGCAACGAAAAATAAATATAGAACGAACGTTACATTTTTCTCTTCTTTAAAATTAAGTTTAGCAGCTATAATAAGTATAGCTTTGTAAAACACTTACAATGTTACATTTAAAATCAAACAGTGATTTTCCACCGACAAGACAACATTAAGTAATAAATAAATGAATTTCAAATAATCTTTTTAAACGACACAAGTTATTGCACAAATTGACATGAAATTTAAAATTGTAAAAATTGAAATAAATAAATAAACTATTGCCTCTTCCCGATCGCTAACGAATAAATATTGCTGATTTTGTCTTTGTCTTCTTTGAAGTTGAGTGAAGTCGTCGTTTGTTTGATACGAAGGCTCTCCAACGTAAATCTGGTGTTGTATCGTCTCTCTTTGTCTAATATTTTTACGTCGTCTAATGCCGCAAAATGTTGGTTGTCTAATACATGTTGTGCTAGTGCTGTTGTGTTTCTTTTGTTCTCTATGTCTGCTTTGTGTTCAGTAATTCTTGTGCCTAGTGCTCTCTTCGTAGTTCCAATGTATTTGAGATCACATTTTTGGTTTTCTTTACCCATGCATTTAATTTCATAGACAACATTGTTTTCTTTCTCTTTCTCAATTTTGTCTTTTGTGTTTGTAAAAATCGTTTGTAGTGTGCTGTTAGATTTATGCGCGAAGCTTACACTCTCATTGTTTGTGATAGTTTTAAGTAGTGTGCTGTCCGTTAGTCTAGGAATGTACGTAACCGCGAAGAATGTTTTAGCGTTACCATCTAGACTTTTTTCCTTACTTTTGCTTATTTGTGGGGATGTTTTGTAATTTTTAATTAATCGTCTAATTAAATATTTAGGATAATCGTTTTCTGTTAAGATTTTCCATATCACTTTTAGATTATCATCTAAAAATCTGCTGTCACTTATTCTTAACACTTTATTTATCAAATTGTTGGCTGTATTTATTTTTTGCTTTAGAGGTTGCGTAGATCTAAAGTTTATCATTCTTCCCGAAGCTGTTGGTTTTTTGTACCAATTAAAAACTATCCTGTTGTCTATTCTGTGAAGTTTCATGTCTAAATAGGCTATACTTTTGTTGTTTTCGTCTTCAGCAGTAAATTGTAATTTGTTATGAAATTGATTAAGAATGGCTAAAATAGCTTCTTTGTCTTGTTTTTTAATTATGGCTAAAATGTCATCAACATATTTAACCATAAATTTGATGTGAATTTGTTTTTTGTTTAGTTCCTCTATCGATTCGTCTAATAAGCTGTCCAATATGATGTCAGCGATCGTTGGGGATAATGGATTTCCCATCGGCATTCCAAAAGTTTGCTTGTAGTATTTGTCATTGAATCTGAAGTAGTTGTTTTCCCTTAGGCAGAAATCCAGAATTTTTAGAAATTTTCCTTTTGGTATCTTCGTTAATTGTGTCAGTGCGTTCCATTGTTTCATGATGGTTTTTATTGCAGTGTATGTTGGGATATTGGTGAATAATGAAACGGCGTCAAATGATATTAGTACGTCATCTTCCTCTAAGGTTATATCTTCTAATTTTTCTTTTAATATGAATGAGTTTTTTATGTTATATTTGTCCGATATAATGTTTTTTAAGATATCTCCAATGTATTTCGATAATTGGTAACAAGCTACATTAGTCGACGATGAAATTGGTCTTAGGGGACAATTTTCTTTGTGGATTTTTGGTAATCCATATAAACGTGGTGTTACAGCGGTTGAACAAAATAGCTTATTTTTTAGATCTTTGCCTATGTGGTCATCTTTGTAAAGTTCGTTGACAATTTTGTTGTTAGTTCTTTGTAGTGTAGCTGTTGGGTCATTGCGTATAATTTTATAAGTGTGTTTGTCTTCTAGTAACATGTTCATTTTGTTCAAATAGTCTTGTTTATACATTACGACCGTTTTGTTTCCCTTGTCTGCGTTGGTTATGACTATGTCATTCTTGTGTCTTTTTAGAAATTGTTTAGTGTTATTGTAAATTTTTATAATCAGTTTTTCTTCTGTTGTATTATGTATTTTTCTTTTAAATGAGATTATACGGTTTGCTGTTTTACATCTAGCAACTTCCTTTTCATCATCATCATCTATGGTTTGTATGAATTGTTCCATTTCGGCGATTATGTGAATAGGTGAGAAATTGTCGTTATTAGTAGGAAGAGCAAACTTTTTTCCCAGGGAAAGAAGCCATTTACTCTCCTCTGGAAAAACAATATTGGTTTTGTTAATAAACCAATCTTTGTTGCTAATTAAATCTAATGATTTTAATTTGCGAATCTTAAGATCTTCTATTTTGGATGAATGCGTCTGTTTTGATTTTGATGTTATGTATTGATACATATTATCTTGAGTCGTAAGGAATAGGTTGTATTCTTCGTCATTAAGTGTTACCCTTATTGTTGATAGCGTGTTTTGCATGTTCTGTTTTAATCGTTTGATGTTGTCATTCGTTTCCGCGATTTCTAGGTTGAGTATTTTGATTTGAAATTTTTCAATATGTTTATTTAGAAGCAATTTAGTTCTATAAGTTTCAAAAAGGTACGTTATCCCTATAGTTTTATAGGATATGTGATTTGGAGTAATTCCATATTCTCTACACGTCAGTAAAAATTTTAATCTAGTATTCATTTTTGCTATTTTTTCATTTTGATTGCAATAGAACTTCAATTTCTTGCTGGTGTCAATGTTGTACTTTGCACTGATGATATTGAAAAAATTCTTCTTCATTTTTTTGTAAGTGTGTGTTTTATGATAATAAATAAAAATTCTTTAATTATTAAAATTAAATCGGCAGGCCCTCCGATCGTAAATATTGAATATGTGTATATCGACCAATATATTAAATATTAATGAAAATTTCAGGCTTAATGGTCAAGTTAGTTTGAATAAATTAAAACATTTATTTTATTTTATTTAACCAACGTTTCGTGGGTAGTTCCCCACTTCTTCAGGGTTTATTTTATTTATAAAACACTGCAACGAAAAATAAATATAGAACGAACGTTACATTTTTCTCTTCTTTAAAATTAAGTTTAGCAGCTATAATAAGTATAGCTTTGTAAAACACTTACAATGTTACATTTAAAATCAAACAGTGATTTTCCACCGACAAGACAACATTAAGTAATAAATAAATGAATTTCAAATAATCTTTTTCAACGACACAAGTTATTGCACAAATTGACATGAAATTTAAAATTGTAAAAATTGAAATAAATAAATAAACTATTGCCTCTTCCCGATCGCTAACGAATAAATATTGCTGATTTTGTCTTTGTCTTCTTTGAAGTTGAGTGAAGTCGTCGTTTGTTTGATACGAAGGCTCTCCAACGTAAATCTGGTGTTGTATCGTCTCTCTTTGTCTAATATTTTTACGTCGTCTAATGCCGCAAAATGTTGGTTGTCTAATACATGTTGTGCTAGTGCTGTTGTGTTTCTTTTGTTCTCTATGTCTGCTTTGAAATTTTCATTAAGAAATTATTTTATATTCTTCGACGGAAACCATTTAAAAATATTGCTCATATTCAACAAGCTCATCAGATGGCCGGACAAACGTGTCAAGAGAAGCCATTTTGTGTAACGAGATAAAAATGTATTTAAGAAAAAACGGATTCGACCGACAAAAAAATTATACCGCAAAAGGAAAACGCGGCAAAATTCAAAAACGAAAAAAATTATTTAAGTAATTTTAATTTGGGTAAAAATAGCTAACGATAAAACTTTTCAAGAAACCCGTAAAAATCTCTAAGGAGAACTCTTAAAATCAGTTGGGTGAAGTTCAAAACCACAAAAAAAGCCAAATTTTAAAATGGTTGGCTTTAGGTTGAAAAAAAAAAAAAACAAAATCTTTGGCAAATTTCAAAGTAAGAATCTTTTATAGATGCACATACATATTATATAAAAACTTTTTCGGTAAAGTTAGCACTCAAAAGTTATCAAAGTTTTCCACGTTCGACCGCAACAGCTTTCCTAAGGTTGATGTATCATCAGCAATATTCCACACTTCCAGAAAAATCGATTTGAAAATTAGTTTCAATATGGCTGCAACTGCCCAGCTACCATCAGATATTCAGCAAATGGAGTAGTGCAAGAAAAACAAATTGGCTGGAAATCTCCGTTCACGCGTTAGCCGTAACAGGACGAACCTCCTTTTTATGATTCTGCAACACACCACTTTTTTCACTTAAAACAGTTCTTTTTTTTTTTTAATTTGCTGTTTATTTTATTTTCTTTTTTTTTTTCTGCGGTTAATTTTCACTTGTCACGCACTTTCTCACTGGGTTTACATATATACACGTAAATGTATATAATGTAGGTATATATGTAATAACTGTAGATAACTGTATAAAAATTTTTTTTTTCCTTTGGGCTCAAAATGTATGGATTAATATATGTATGCTATTTTTATCTTTGAGTCTTACCAAATACAATTAAGAATGTAAATTACATTAAGTGGAAAAAAACTGAGGTGTCTACCAAACGAATGAAAAACGACTACGAAATTAACTTCTTTTAATTCTTGAAGCCAAGAATTCAATAATTCAAGAACCGTTCGCGACTCGTTTAAAAATGGGTTAAGCACAAGTAAAACATGGGCTGAAAATGCGCAGACTATGGTGTAAATTGTCGCTTTTTGTTTTTAAAATTTAGAAAAATATCTAATAATTTGAGCTTTGTAAAAAAAAATTTTTTTTTTTTTTTTAATAATATCTACTTTACTTCGAAAACATTAGTTCAACGCTCTTTTAAATTATTTAAATTAGTTCACGCCACGATTTACACCAAAAGCCCGCTGAATAAAATTAGCACAACACTGATTACCATATATGTACGTATGTGAATTGCCATAAGCAAATGGAAATGGAGTTAGTAAAAAAAACGTATTTTATAGAAATTTATGAAAATTGATAGGTAGAATTGCATAAAAAATGAATATATATGCAGATATGCATACGTATATGATTGCAGACTGGGAAAAACTTTACATAAATTTATATGAGAAATGCAAAAAACCTAACCTTTTTTGAAATAAGGTGCTCCCGCGACGTTTAATGGTATTTAGAATTAAATGATGATGGATGATGAGTTGCCGAGTTGCTGCAGAGAAGATGATGACGATTATGATGGTCGATGATGATTATGGTGGACGGATTCTCCCACGTTGACAAAACAAATGGTTATCCGGCTCGTGGGATCAAAAAATGTTTTGTATACCGTTCCTTGTCAACTTTGCAGGATAATCTGTAGCACAGGAAATAAGTATCCGCTGGCTGCACGGTACTCCAAATCACCCTTAAAACTTTCCTTGAATTTGCAGTGCGAATAAAACACGAATTTTCTTCTTTTACGTTATAAATTTAATTATCAAATTTTAGACATTTTACACGTTGATATTCGAGGTTAAAAGTTTACTTTTTTACACGTTGGTATTTGAGATTAATAGATCTATGTTTTACAAAAGAAAAATGGATTCTGAAAAACCGCGGGCTAAATTTGTTCTATTTATAACAAAACGTCAAAACTATCAAAAAGCAAATCAGCACTGCCAACGCTGACAACCAAAAATATAGTTTCATTTTCCAATGTTCCGGATGAGATATCGATATCAAGGCTGCATTCAGAATTCTTGTTCTGAGGGATCTTTAAGATGATCAAATTATGTTCGCCTGAACAACATTCATCAAGACAAAGCTGTAGAATATCTTATTGACGTGCACCGATTCTCCAGCTGGAATCGTCTTTTAAGAACAATGGCTAATGTTTTTCGATTTATTCGAATAAAAACAGAAAGAATTATAGATGGATTGAATTCATCAGATTTTCAAAAAGCAAAAAATTATTTAATAAGAAGCTGTCAACGTGAATCTTTTCAAGCCGAAGTAGCTACGTTACAACGTGCGAATGGTTAAATTGGTACGCTTGCCAAATCAAGCATACTTTACAAATTTTCTCCATACTTAGACGAAAATTCAATTCTTCGAGTAAAAGGTCGCATTGATGCAGCATCATATGCATCTAGCAGTACAAAAAGACCAATTATATTACCGAAAGCACATTGTTAAGGAATTATTACATTTTCAATCCATTTCTCTTAGCATTAAAAATGCATAACTTCTAACTGGCCGTTCAGGCAAACTTACATCCAAATATACATACATAATTATGTACTTGCATATCTTTGTTATTTTTATAATTTCATATTTTGCTTTGTTCCTATATAACTTCTATTAATTTGTACTAAAATTATGTTACGGTATTTCATATACAATTTCATACTGTAAATTATACACTTGTTCAAGGCCATATGCTATGACAAAGAAATTTGAATATTAAAAGTTTAGTTTTTTGTTAACTCTTAACTTGAAAGCTATCGGTATTTTTTATTTCGGAACAAAAGTGCAGCAAAAACTCTTGCTGTACCCAACATTTTTGGTGACCCCGACGTGATCGCGTATATTGGACATTTTCGATTCGTTTTTGCAACTTATTTCGTAATTTATTTCGCAATTTACTTCGCATAATTTCGCTAAAAATACGCGTTTTCTTTTTCGAAATTTATATAAAATAAAATTTTATAAATTAAAATATCGTAATTTAATATCGTAAAAACTTTGCAATGACTGAAGTGGAGAACCTACGGCGACGTCGCGATGCAGTTAAGGAGCAACTGCAGTTACTCCAAACGGATTTGGATAATGGATCTTTTAATGCCCTAGATGAAGTCGAGCTAACAATTCAATTGGAAGTTCTTGAGCGCATATACAAAAATTTTGAGAGTGCACAGCTTAGCTTGGTTGAAATTGATGCAACGGATCTGAATAGTGACGTATATGCGAGTTTTACTTCTGGACTTGTGAAGATTAAAGCGGCTTTAAGCAGATTGCCGTTTCGTCTAAGTCACGTTTGCCTATTTTTAAGATTCCAGCATTTAGTGGAAAAAGTACTGAATGGCCAGACTTTTTCTCTATTTTTAACTCCATTGTCGGTTCTGACGCTGAATTGACAAAAATTTAAAAATTTCAGCACTTACGCTCATGTCTTGTTGGTTCGGCTCTGGATGCGGTGAGATCGTTGGAAATCAACGATGCAAATTATGATAAAGCAATTAAATTACTTGAAAAAAGATATGACAATAAACGTCTTAATTTTCAGGCGCACATACGTGCTATTTTTGATTTAGATTCGGTGGGTTCGTCTTCCAATCTTAGACAACTTGCAGATAAACTTACATCGCTTTTTAGTGCGCTTCAAACAATGGGCTCAAAGCATCAAATAGCAGATTGTCTTTTGATACATATTGTTTCACAGAAGCTTGATATCGAATCCAATACTAAGTGGGAGGAAACCACGGCCATCGACCAGATACCAACGTGGGACTCTATGATTACTTTTCTGGATAGACGCTGCCAAATGCTGGAGACGGTAGAAAGTGTTATGGTAAAAAATAACACTTCGCAGGTGAGCAAAAAACTTCATTATAATCGTTCCAAGGCGCTAGTAGCTGCTGTATCAAATAATTGCGTATTTTGTAATTCATCGGAGCATGTAATTTCAAAATGAAAAATTTTTGATCTTTGTCCCAGAGCAAAGATATAAAGAAGCAAAGCGTTTAAATTTATGCATCAATTGCCTTAAAGGGGGACATTCAGTAAAATTTTGTAAAGCCAGCACTTGCCGTCACTGTTTGTCGAAGCACAATTCATTGCTGCATATTACTAATTGGTCTAATCAAACCAACAACCCTGCTCCCACATGTGGACAAATCGTAACTTCGCTTTCGCCTTCAGCTGCAAATGTCAGCTCTCCACTTGTTTCTACTATACAGAAACCTCTGCAAAGACCAGCACTTGTAGTATCAGCCCCCACTGAACCCAAATCAGAAACATTCATTTTTCTAGCCACAGCAGTAGTACTTGTGGACAACAGCGCAGGAACACCAATCACCTGCCGTGCTATTTTAGATTCTGCATCACAGCTAAATTTTATTTCGACCCGTTTTGCAAACCAACTTCAATTGAAGGCTACAAAGACCACTACTATCATATCAGGCATAGGTGAGTCTGAGCTTGTTTCAAACCAAATGGTTGATATTAACATTCACTCTCGAGTCAGCTCTTATCAAACTACATTATCGGCAGTAGTTGTACCTAACATTGTTGATAACCAGCCGAGTTATGATCTACATAATTTGAACTGCACCATACCTTCAAATATACAATTAGCTGATCCTTTCTTTTTTAAATCTCAACGAGTTGATCTTTTGATTGGAGCTGGAATATTTTTTGACTTAATATGCGTTGGTCAAATTCGCCTAAGTCCCGATCTGCGCACATTACAAAAAACCAGAATAGGGTGGATAGTTGCAGGCACCAGTAAAATACTCGCTGAAAGTCGTTCATGTCTCATGGCTTTGGAAAATTCATCCATAAACGCTTCTGAATATTCATTAGATAAATTGATAAGAAGTTTTTGGGAAATAGAAAATTGTGGTCAGTTTGCAAACAAATTTACTAAGGAGGAATTAGAATGCGAAAAGCATTTTGTCAACAACCATAAGCGACTAAGCTCTGGATGTTACACAGTTTGCTTGCCAATGAAGGAAAACACTGCGGTTCTTGGAGACTCGTATACACAACCACTACGTAGATTCAGAAGATTAGAGCAGTGGCTTCAACAGAATGAAAAGCTTTCAATGCAGTATTGTTCGTTTATTAGCGAATATTTAGCTATAGGTCATATGTCAGAGGTTTATACAATTCCTCCTGAAATGCTTACATATTTTCTACCTCATCACTGCGTATTTAAAGAGGACAGCACAACTACTAAATTAAGAGTAGTATTTGACGGCTCCGCTCGCACTTCTTCAGGTGTTTCTTTAAATGATGTACTTATGGCAGGGCCAACAATACAACAATCGCTATTTTTCATTTTACTACGTTTTCGCTCATTTCGCATTGCTTTAACTGGTGACATATGCAAAATGTACCGTTGCGTACGCGTTCGCATCCATATAATTATTTACAATGCATACTGTGGAGGGATAATCCAAGCCAGCGTATTCGTATATACACGCTAGATACTGTCACTTATGGCACTAAGTCAGCTTCCTTCCTAGCCATTCGTTCCTTGCAACAACTCGCTTTTGATGAATCTAAATCATTTCCAATCGGTTCCCAAATCACATGTAGGGATTTTTATGTTGATGACTTGATTTCTGGAGGAAATACACAAAAAGAAGCGCAAGAAATTTTAAGGCAAACCACAGCATTGCTTGCTAAGGGAGGCTTTAAACTTAGAAAATGCTGTTCAAATGATCCCGCTATTTTAGATGGTATTGCAGATGAAGATAAAGAGCAGCTTCTAAAATTTCATGACGGTACTGATATCATAAAAACCTTAGGGCTCGTCTGGGATCCTAAATCAGATCAATTTATTTTTTCGTTTAGCTCTATGCCAATAAATCAACGATGCACCAAGCGAACAGTTTTATCATTTATTGCTCGAATGTACGACCCTCTTGGTTTAATTGGCCCAACCATTGCTAAGGCAAAAATATTTTTACAAAGATTATGGAAGGAAAAGCTTGAGTGGGATGAGAGCTTACCCCAAGCATTGCATACTTCGTGGAAGTCTATACTTTTAGGATTCGAAGTTATAAATAGATGTACATTTCCAAGATTGGTTTTATTGGCTGACGCCAGCATAGAAGTTCATGCATTTTGTGACGCAAGTCAGTTAGCATATGGAGCATGCATTTATATCCGCTCCAAACTCAATGGCATAGTCACCACTCAATTATTGTGTTCAAAGTCTAGGGTGGCACCCCTAAAAGTTTTGACTATTCCAAAATTAGAACTTTCGGCTGCACTGTTATTAGCAGAACTTTTGCACTCAATATCAGAACAAAATATGTATACATATCCGTTTCATTGCTGGTCTGATTCAACCACCGCACTCTCATGGATTCATGATGAATCTTCTAACTACAACACATTTGTATCAAACCGGATTAGTCGCATTCAAACGCTGACCCACAACATGTCTTGGCATTACGTCCCTTCAGAGTTAAATCCTGCAGATATTCTATCCCGAGGAGCACTACCTCAAGATCTATGCGCTTCTTCACTATGGAGATATGGCCCACCATATCTTAAATTGGAAAAATCAGAATGGCCGTGCCGTCCTGCACCTCAATCTATTTTACCTGAGCGTAGAGGAACCGTTTTAGTTACTTCTACTAAATTTGAAGATTATTTAATAGATTGCAAATATGCCAACTCATTTGGCAAAATGCAAAGAGTTTATGCCTACATATATCGTTTTGGTGCTGCTAGGGGAGAGGATAGGCGATCTGGTCCACTGTCTACCAATGATATTCAACGCGGAACATTTCTTTTACTTCGTATGATTCAACGTATACATTTTGCTGCAGAGTATAACGCTTTAACTGCAGAAAAAAGTATAGAGCGATCAAGTAAACTTATTTCCCTCAATCCTTTTATTGATGATCATGGTCTATTGCGCGTAGGCGGACGTTTACAGAACTCGGAGCTGAGTTTTGAGGCCAAGCATCCAATAATTTTGCCAAAAGGACACATGCTGACTAATTCAATAATTGCATACTTTCATCAAAAACTACTTCATTCAGGACCTCAATCGTTGTGTGCATCACTTCGTCTTCAATACTGGCCTATTGGAGGCAAAAAAGAAGTCAGTCGCATCATAAATAAATGCATTCGTTGCTTTCGCATGTGACCAAGAGTAACGCAGCACATCATGGGAAGTTTACCACCCGAGAGAGTACAGCCAAGCAGAGTTTTTTATACTACCGGAATAGATTTTTGTGGCTCGTTTCTTTATAGATCCGAAATTTGTAGCAAGGCGCCGATAAAATGTTACATCTGCCTTTTTATATGTTTTTCAACTAAGGCCGTGCATTTAGAACTTGTGAAAGATCTATCAACATTATCATTTTTAGCTGCTCTCAAACGATTTTTTTCTCTTCGAGGCAAACCAAAAACAATATGGTCCGACAACGCTACAAATTTTGTTGGAGCGAAAAATGAGCTTAAGGAACTAAAACAGCTATTTGTCAACCAGAATCATGTTGCTGAAGTTCATCAGCAATGTTTGGAAGATGGCGTGGATGGGTGCTTTATACCTCCAAGATCACCCCACTTTGGTGGTCTTTGGGAGGCTGCTATTAAAACAGCGAAGTTCCATCTACGTAGGGTGGTTGGACTCACAATTTTAGATTTTGAGGAGCTTCGCACTCTAATATGTCTTGTATCTGTTATACTTAATTCAAGACCTTTATGTACACTTTCAGATATACCAGATGATTTATCAATTCTCACACCAGGTCATTTCCTTATTGGTTGCTCGTTTACGTGCCCACCTGAACCAGATGTTACAGATCTTAATTTGCATCGACTTGGAAGGTGGCAAAAAGTATGCTACATGCAACAAATATTTTGGGCTAAATGGAGCACTGAGTACCTGACACTTCTTCAACAGCGCGTTAAATGGCGCACTGAATCACCAAATATTCAAATTGGTGCGCTGGTTTTACTAAAAGATGAGATTACACCGCCTCTTAAATGGCCATTGGGCAGAATTATTCAATTAATAACAGGGAAAGATAATACAGCACGTGTAGCAGTCATTCGCACAGCAAGTGGTGATATTCGTCGAGCAGTATGTAAGCTTTGCCCACTGCCTAACAACGATGCTACAGTTGAAGGCTGATCCTTCAACGGGCGGAGGAAATGTTAAGGAATCATTACATTTTCAATCCATTTTTCTTAGCATTAAAAATGCATAATTTCTAACTGGCCCTTCAGGCAAACTTACATCCAAATATACATACATAATTATGTACTTGCATATCTTTGTTATTTTTATAATTTCATATTTTGCTTTGTTCCTATATAACTTCTATTAATTTGTACTAAAATTATGTTACGGTATTTCATATACAATTTCATACTATAAATTATACACTTGTTCAAGTCCATATGCTATGACAAAGAAATTTGAATATTAAAAGTTTAGTTTTTTGTTAAATCTTAACTTGAAAGCTATCGGTATTTTTTATTTCGGAACAAAAGTGCAGCAAAAACTCTTGCTGCACCCAACACACATCATACAACAACATTAATAATTGAACATTTTCATCAAAGATACCACCATCAAAATAATGAAACTGTTTTAAACGAAATACGACAATCATATTGCATTCCATCCTTGCGAGCTTCGCTAAAAAAGGTTAAGTTTTTGTGCCAGTTTTGCAAAAACAAAAGAACTGTTCCTGAAACACCATTGATGGGAGACTAATCTCCGGCTAGACTTCAAGCGTTTACCAGACCGTTTTCGTTTATCGGAATAGATTATTTCGGTCCTATGCAGGTTGCAATTGGTAGACGGGTGGAGAAGAGATGGGGTGTTCTGATAACCTGTCTGACAGTACGCGCGATACACATTGAAATTGCAGCAAGCTTGTCAGCTGATTCCTGTATACTGGCGCTAAAAAGGTTCATGGCAAAACGAGGTACACCGATGGAAATTTACAGTGACAACAGTACCAACTTCCGAGGTGCAAGCAAAGAATTAATAGAAGCAGAAAAAAGCCTGGATACCAAAAAATCGCTATGGAGTTCAACAGTTCCGAAATTAAATGGAATTTCATACCACCTGCAGCCCCGCATATGGGCGGAAGCTGGGAACGTATGGTGCGTTCAGTAAAAGATACGCTGTCGGTTATTAGCACAACAAAAAATCCTACGGACGAACTGAGGTGGAGTGTGTAGTTAATTCTAGGCCGTTAACATATGTCCCTATCGAAATTGAGAGTGACGAGGCCCTAACGCCGAACCATTTTCTGCTAGGTTCCTCTTGTGGAACAAAATTATTTGGCGAGTTTACCGATGAAGGTTCGGATCTTAAAAAAAATTGGAAAATAAGCGAGCAGTATGCTCATCAATTTTGGAAGCGTTTGGTGCGGGAATATCTCCCAGACTTGACAAGGCGCACAAAGTGGTTTAAGTATACTAAACCGATTCGCGAAGGTGATATCGTGATCATAGTTGATCCAGCTAATCCCAAGGGGACTTGGCCCAAAGGCAGAATCATCAAAGTTTAACCTGGGAAAGACAACAACATTAGAAGTGCTGTCGTTTAAACCGCTTCTGGTGTATACACAAGACCAATATCAAAAATAGCAGTGCTAGATGTCGCCATATTTGACGGAAATGTCAAATCAACCGACGAGGTTGATTTGCCAGGGGGGAGTGTTGCCAAATATGGCAGCACTTCGTTTGAGATGTAACATCCCTGTTCGAATGACATCACTGTTCGATAAATCGATAAAAAGTAATGTCAAAAAGAAACTAAAACTAAAAAGAATCTCGCAGAAGAAAAGAATGAGGTTGGTGTATTTAAAAGTATTTATTGTTAATTGTTATTTTCTTATTTTAATTTCTAACTATTGCATTTTTTACTAGAAATAAAAGTCTTTCTTTTTCCACATACAAAAAGGATTCTTCTGTTTTTGAATACCAGCAAAAGTTACGTAAACGTAACATATTCAGGCATATTCTGAAATCCGATTCACTTCGGAATCGGAATGAAAGCAATTTTCGAGGGCTCCGCATTTCGACAATTAACACCAAATTGGATTTATGTTTCGGTAAATCGAATAGGAACCATTAGCAAATTTTATTTGTTGAAAGACAAATCTGATTCCATTTTATTTGTCACAATGCAGAGCTCTTGAAAATTTCTTTCATTCCGATTCCGAAGTGAATCGGATTTCAGAATATGCCTGATTAAATCGACTACCTGAATCAATCACAGCTTTGACATCAACATTGCCCAATTTGCACAGTACTTCATTGCCATCAAATTCATCATCAGATTCCAAACAAAAAATGTAATGCTTATCATTTGCTATATATTTGACCATTTCATGGCTTACACATTTAACATCTTCTGTTTTTAGCTGTTTGCTTACCGGTGCACTGGCATCAGTGTCTTGTCTATTGATGACATCATGAAAACGTTTCTTTGACCGATATTTCCGCATAAAATGATCTCGCCCATTACATTTATGGCATTTTTGTCCTTTGGCTGGCCATGTAGGATCATTTGCTTTATGGGTCGAGTAACCACATTGAGTACATCACTATCATACTTTGTTTTTTGTTTTGACCATGGTTTTAATTTTTTAATTTTATTCACCTGTTCGTTCATTGCTGACAGTGTATTATTCTTTTTAAATGGTTTTTCTTGCTCAAGTAAGCTTTTAGATGCCTTTGCAATTTTCAAGATATCATCCAGTGTGGTTTCTGTCTCTCACATTATCGTGGCTCTCTTTAATTCACGTCGCATTACATCTGAACGACAATTTGAAATTAGCATCTCTTTGACATTTGCTTCCAAATTGTCACCATATTCACATTTCTCTCCTTGAATACGTAAACGAATTGCAAAATGTGCTAATTTGTCGAAACATATGTCTTTCATACGAACTACTTTTTTTGGCAAGAAAAATTAATTTAGTCGATTTAGTGCTTGATTATATTTATTGGGCAATATATAACCACTAGCCCATGGACCACGAACCGCATTTTCAACTTCGGCCTCATTTTCATTACATGGTAATGCATTGTAAATTTCCTGTATATTTTGTCCAGCTAAATGTAACAACAATGAAAATTTTTCTTCGTTGTCGGCTATTTTCCCAGCCCTTAAGAAATATTCGAAAGATTTCACCCAGCTTTTCCAACCATAATCACTGTTTTCATCATAAATGAAGGGATGAACTACTAATCCAAATTTATTTGAATCTGAAAATATTTTATAATAACTTGATTAGTCTTTTAATTTTAATTTTTTCCCGATTTTCGAACTCAAATCCGAATACAAAGATTTTTATTCATTAATATTTCCAAAATATTTAATAACCTAAATATTCTTAGGCTAAAGGTACGGATGATTTAAGTTTTATTCTCCCTAACAATCAAATTATATTCATGTTCTATATTTTGTAAAAATTTAAGTTCACACAACTCATTTTCACTTAAAAATTTTCATTCGAATTTAATCATTTAACCACAGTGCGAATTGAATCACTCAACTTGGTCATTTTTTTTTTCATCCAGTGTTCGAATTTAATCACTCAACTTGGTTATTTTTTTTTTTTTCAACCACTGTGCGAATTTAATCACTCAACTTGGTTATTTCTTTTCAACCACTGTGCGAATTTAATCACTCAACTTCGTAATTTTTTTTTTTCAACCACTGTGCGAATTTAATCACTCAACTTGGTTATTTTTCTTTTCCAAACACTGCGCGAAGTTCAATCACTCCAATTGGTTAATTTTTATATAGTATTTTCCATTACAAACATTTAAATTCGCACTATTTCTATAAAAAATTTTACTTTCTTTCTGTGTTTTCGTATTCTTACAGCTTACAGTACAAGTACACGCTCCAATAAAATAACTGAATTATTTATTATTATTTCTCATTTAAAATTTATTAAAACTAAGTAATTAGATTCGGAAATGAAAACAAATTCATTGTAGAATACGACACACAAAGCAATTTCTAACAATCTTTACAATATTTTTTTCGTTTTGATATCCTTTTTCTATCAATTAATATATTAAATATTGTAAAAATTTTTAAATGCTTCATTTCAAGATTCAATTATACAATGTTAACGCAGTTTGTCCAACTTTAGAGACAACAACAACTACATAGATTTACAATTATAAAAAACAGTAAAGACCCAGTGTGCCAGACGGTTCATATCCGTTACTGATCCGTTGGCGGGAGAGATTCCCAAAAAAAAAGCGAATCGTTACTGATCCGTTGGCGGGAGAGATTCCCAAAAAAAAAGCGAATCGTTTTTTTTTTGGAATTTCTCCCGCAAACGGATCAGTAACGGATCCGTAACGAGTAAAAAAGCGAAGATATGAACCGTCTGGCACACTGGGGAGGGACGTTTTTCCGTTTTATAACTGTGTATACCACTAATTGATTATTGTATCACACACCTTATTGTGCGTTTTCACCGGAAACTTTATAAATCTCAGCTGGGCTAATAGAGCTGGTTCACACAACAGAGAGGATAGTTGCGCAACTATGTGATTCTCCACTGCGGCATACGAGAGTGCTCAGACGAGCTATTTGCAAGCGCCTGTGTGTTTGCTTTACAAACACGATTCAGTCAAGGGAGTTGCGCAACTGCTCTGTCTGTCGTGTGAATCTGCTCTTAGTCTTATAAGTTTTGCGTCTATTATGACCAGACCAGAATAAATATTTGCTCAATAAAATTGACCGTGTGAAAACCCTGTTGTGTATAATAAGGTATTTCGATTCTTTCATTATCGATTGCTTTATTTTTGTTTGTAGTTTGGCGCCGTTGGGATTTTTTTAAAAGTTATTATAAGTGACATGGAAGATTTTCAAAAAATTGAAAAAATAGGTGAAGGTACTTATGGAGTCGTGTACAAGGGTCGAAATAAAGTAACTGGCCAAATTGTTGCAATGAAAAAAATCCGCTTAGAGTCTGAAGACGAAGGAATTCCATCCACTGCAATAAGGTATTTTCTTATGCTTTATTTTAAAGTTTCAGCCGCGGAGCTAATTGAGCAAAACTGATTAGAACAGAAATGTTCTGGATTAAATAAATAAAGATGAAACAATTTTAGGAACAAGTTTACTTTACCGACTGTTGTTTTTTTTTATTTTAGCCCAAATAGGGCTCGAACCTACTTTCGGAGATAAAGCCATCGGATGATCGGAATATATCTTTTATAAAAATCGGTATAAGTTAAGAAACCCTAGATGGATTTTAAAAATATTGATGTAACATGAAAGGTATTTATTTTACTGGACTATATAATTGCTGTACAAAATTTTTCAATTTGAGTGAAAGTTTTGGAGATATGACAATTTTTCAAAAATGCACTCCATTTTTTCCCAAAAATCCGTTATTTTTTCCCAAAAATGTATTATTGACCTGTAATTTTTATAACTAAATTAGGAAGTCCAATTTATTTCCTTTCATTTGATATGCGACATGTATCTAAAATTGCATCATTATTAAATTTTTATAGAAAAAAACAAAAATGGACCAAATCAATTTTCTTGAAATTATGAACTTGAAACAACAATAATGCCTAGTGTCCGACCGAAGGTCACTTTTTGGCCGAAGCCGTAGCCTATTAATCGGTTTTTTTTATAACCTTCGGCCGTAGCCGAAGCCGAAGGTTCATTTATTTTATATTTTTATACCCTACTCTCAGGGTATATTCAATTTGTAGCATTATCAGGCCAAATATAACACACTTAGGATCTTGAGAAGTGGTCCCTTTGTGAGATATTAGGTGCAAAAGGTTTTTGCAAAATGTTTTCCCTCATTTGATCCACGATTTTTTAGCTCAGAAAATTTGCATAAGTTGTTTTCGTACAAATTATATTCTATTTAAAGGTATTTTCTTGACCTTTAGCGCTCGATTTCTCAGGAAGGCACAACTTCTCAAGGTATGACTAGAACAAAAGATCAAACCTACTATCGGAAGACCAAAAAACTGATTTTCTCGACCTTTTGTATTCGATATCTCACAAAGGCACCACCTGTCTTAAATAAAGCGGCTCTTTAATTTTTCGGTCCGGAAAAATCCTTTGTATCTTATTGACAGATACCCTTATTTTAATGGCTTATAACTCGGAAAGTAGGAATAGAATTAAAACTGTAGAGCGTTAAAAGTGATCTTACATATGCAAATGCAATAACAAAATTAAATTTTGCCATTTACTGTTTTTGTTACATAGCCCAAAGTATATCTCAAGGCAATGATTTTTGCACTTTTGAGCAAGGATAACTCAGGATTCTGACATAATTGAAAAAACAAAGTTTAGATTCGTAATTAGAAAGTCCCAATCCACTATAAACGGCCATCATTTTGTTTTAAAGTTTTTTTTTTAATCAACAAGTTGCTTTATGCTTGAAGTTACAAACATTCGGCTTCGGCCAAAGGTGGCCGAAGCCGATTAATCGGTCGGACTCTAATAATGCCAGAACAGACAATGACAACAACTTTACTACTACTACAACAATAACTTTACTACTACTACAACAATAACTTTACTACTACTACAACAACAACAAAAACAACAAAGAGAACCAGCTACTTGTACATGCGCAGCAGCTACTTATTATTTAAAAAAAAAATTAAAAATTACAAACTATGTGTTTGATATATTATAGACTGAAGTCCGCCGCGAAGCCAGTGTTGGATGTCTGACAGTATTAAATCCTGAGCAGCGGCCGCAGGCCGCCCAATTACCCTTACTCTTATGTAAATTACTGTTGTAGTAGTTGTAAAGTTGTTGTTGTTTTTGTTGCTGTCTGTCCTGGCATTGTTATTTAAAGTTCCTAATTTTCAAAAAATTGATTTGGTCCATTTTTGTTTTTTTCTATAGAAATCTATTAATTATGCAATTTCAGATATATGTTGCATATCAAATGAAAGATAATAAATTGGGCTTCCTAATTTAGTTATTAAAATTATAGGTTAATAATACATTTTTTGGGAAAAATAACGGTTTTTTGGAAAAAAATGCATTTTTGAAAAATTGTCATACCTAGAAAACTATCACTCAAATTGAAAAATTATGGAAAACAATTATATAGCCCGGTAAAATACCTTTCATGCCGATTTGTATAAAAGATATATCCCGACTATATCTCCGAAAGTAGGTTCGACCAGAAGTTGTTGTTGTTGCTGTTATTATTAATTCCCAGAGCCCTATTTGGGCAAAAAAAAAAATAAAAATAAAAACAACAACAGTCGATAAAGTAAAATTGTTCCAAGTTTTTGAATTAATCACCGAATACAAATATCTAGTTTAGAACGCAAGAAATCATTAGTGACGTTTTAGGGGACATTCGCTTTTGTAATTGAAAAGAAAAACACTTTAAAAATTTTATTATGAAAAAACTTATATTTATTGACAAAATTTCTTTTGGACATTGTTAAACACTGTTTAAGATATATGAAAAATTTTTTTTTTATTTTTAGTTTTTGTATAGTTTTGGGTCTCAAGAATAAAATCAATTTTGAATTTTTCAAAAATCTGTTACAGGAGGTCTAAAATATTTCCTACCGTTTAAAAAGTAACTTTTGGATGGCGCCCTCTACAGCAGCTAAGGGAAACTAAAAATAAAAAAAAACTTTTTTCATATTTCTTCAACAGTGTTTAACAATGTTCAGAAGAAATTTTGTCAATAAATATAATAGTTTTTTCATAATAAAATTTTGAAAAAGTGTTTTTCTTTTCAATTATGAAAGCGAATGTCCCCTTAAGAATTTTCAAAAAATCTCGTGCCCGCCAAAGGGTTAAAAAAATGAATTACAACAACAACGATAAGTGTCGGAAAGATCGTGTTTCGGAGATTAGTCATCGGAAGATCCGGCTTCATATACTAATAGCAATTATTATATTTATTTATTTAAGTATAGTACAATAAGATAAGAAACAGATATAAAATTTTATGCAATATGGCGTATAAATCATACCTTCATAAGGTAAAATTAAAAAAATGCAACGCCAAGTCGTTTTTGAAACGAAAAATTAATGCTTTTCCAACTGCAATGAAATATTATGAAGTAGATTCGGAAATGAAATTACGATTTGCAACCTCTGCAATATTTTTCAATTCTCATCCACCTCCTATAATCACAATGAATATCCTTTTCATATACCTTCAGGAGTACGAATGCCTCACATTGATAAAGACAGTGGCGTGCTGTGGTGTCTTCAGCAGAGTGTTCAGTACTTGTTTATTGTTTTACTATGGTTGTCTATACTTGGTTTTTTAGGACCACGACGTGGAGGTGATAGATTTTTTTTTTTCTTTTTAATTTTTTTTTTATATTTTTAGGGTTTTTATTTTATATTTTTTTTTTATATTTACAAAACTACCAACAAACAAAACTACAATTTCATTAACAAAAAAAAAAAAAAAAAAAAAAAATCCACTAAAATAATTTCATTGTTTCAATTGAAAATTGAACTCACGCCATCAAGATTATAAGTTAGAGGTCTTCACACTGAACTTCAGACGACTTCAAATAATGTCGTCTAATTGCTATTTAAATTTTACCGGTCGAGTTCAATAAATAAATAGAACCCAGAATTCTCTATCGAATTTTTTAAAAAGACTGATTTTTTTTTTGTTGGATGGCAGAATTCATACTGTTTTCAATATAAGATTTTTGAACTGAGGATGAAAGAGCACTCGAACACCTCGATCAAGCAGAATTTAACGTCAAATTATGTTGCGACCGAAAAACGTTTTAGTATTACGTATGTATGTAAATAAACGATTTTCATACATTGTACGCTAAGAGATGGTTTGACTATCGAATTGATAATATGTACTTGAATTCATTTTAAAAATATCAAATCGCAGATATGAAAAAACAGATATACAAAAAATTGTATAGGTATTGCTAAGGGTTTCAGTTGGGTGTGCGGTGACAATATCCTTAGCAAATTCAAAAATATTAAAACATCATCTGGTGCAGGACCTGATGGTATTCCATCTTGCATTCTTAAAAATTATTGCGAAGCACTTGCTTTTTCAATCACGATAATATTTTAAAAATTTTTAGCTCTTGGTATTTTTCCTGAAGTATGGAAACTTTATTTATAAATCTTATATCTAATTATAGAAGTATTGCTAAATTTTTCGAGCACATTCATAGCTTCAACCCATATTTTTCTCCTCACCAGCACGCTTTTTTACAAGGTAGATCAACTGAGTTCTCTACTTGCACGATTAAACAATTTGAAAAGGGCTACCAAACTGATGTTACACTGATTTCAGTAAAGCATTCGATGTTGTTAATCATGATTTGTTGCTATTAAAAATCTCCCTGATTGGATTTCCAAGCCAATGCTAGAATGGTTTAGGTCATATTTACGTAACAGAACTCAGAGTGTTATATTTAAGGGTAAACGATCAAAGGAATATCCCATTACGTCCGGAGTTGCCCAAGGCAGCCACATCGGACCATTATTATTCATTATTTTTATGAACGATATGCCATCTGCCATAAACAAAGGTAACCTTCAACTCGATCTCGATAATTGTACTGCTTGGTGTATAAATTATCGCATGACCTTGAACTTAAAAAAATGAAATTTCATGACATTTTTATGCAGGCCTCCCATTTCTTATAATTAAAAAATTGGCAACTATATTCTTGAGTGTCTTGAATCTTTCGAAGACTTGGGCGTAACCATAGATCCCAAACTGAGTTAATTTGCATATTTCTAAAATTGTAAAGAAAGTTTGCAGTGTTCTTGGCTTTATAAAACGGTGGTCTAAAGAATTTTCCGACCCTTATATAACGAAATTATTATTCACATCGCTCGTACGATCGATTTTGGAAAATGGCTCTGTTTTTTGGAGTCCTCAATATGATTGCTATATAAAATCTATTGAGCCAGTACAAAAACAGTTTCTTATTTTTGCCTTAAAAACTCTACCTTGGAATCTTAGCATCAACGTACCTCCTTACGTTCATCGACTCAAACTGATTGACCTACCCACTTTAGAAAACCGCAGAACAATGCTTAATGCTTGTTTAATCTTAATATGACAATATGTATTTATGGCTCGAAATCACCAAGGTGAGAAATTTGCTTCGGAAGCAAATAAATTACTTATGCCATAATTTTATTGAGTAAATGAATATGGGCACGGCCACGTAAGACGAAGCTATACAACTTTTTTTTCTTCTTTAAATCTCCCACTCATTTGCCCATATTTCATAAGTTTACATCTAATGCTGTCAAAAAATACCATTTTCAAGCATATAAGTTGATTTTAGGGGTGCTTTTTTCATAAAATCTTACCAAAAAAACAACTCCCGAAAAGAAGGTAAAAATTTGCTTTATTTTTATTGTATCAATGCAATTTTGATTTCTTCAGAGATCAAATGTTTGAAATTAAGGATTTACATTGATATTTTGAAGGAAAACCAGTTGCTTATGCATATTTGTTGGCGATGAATTCTACCGCAAAAAAACATAACGTTGCCAACGAAATATATTAAGAAGTTTCTTGTAGCGGAAGTTAGTGGGTAAAATATTAAAATGCAATCACCTTTTTCGAGGGCGTTAAGAAATAACGCCCAAGGAAATAACGCCCAAGGAAATAACGCCCAAAAAAAAAAACGAAATAACGCCCAAAAATAAAATGACGTAATAACGCCCAAAATAAAAAACGAAATAACGCCCAAAAGATATGAAATAACGCCCGAAAAATATGAAATAACGCCCAAAAACAAAAACGTTTGGGCGTTATTTCGTTTTTAAAAAAAAAGGAAATAACGCCAAAAAAAAACGAAATAAAGCCCAAATTTTTGGGTGTTGAAAGGAATAAAAATTCCTTACAATAATTTAAATCAACCAATAAGAACTAGGGGATTGAAGAGGATGTTATGAACATAAATCACGCTAATTGCTATTTTGAGAGGAGAGAGAGTGCTAAGAATATCACAAAAATGTCGTTCCTTATAGGCTTTTTGAAGCATCTCAGACAGCCTAGTACTATTGTACCAAATTTCAGACTGGTGGCCAGACGGATTCAGCTACATGAATGAATTAAGTTACCTGAGACTAAAATTGGACGTGATCGGTTAACCTTCACGCATACTTCCCACACAATGTTTCAACTAGCCAATATGCGAGGTAGTCGTGAACATTAACCGATCAGGCTCATTTTTAATCCTGATCAGAAGATGGCTCTCAGTATTATATGTACCAAGTTTCACGCAGACAGCGTTATCCGTTTGGGAGAAATCGTAATTTAAAAAAAAAGATGTATCGAGGTCTTGCAGCAAAAAATTTGTAATGTAGTGTAAACGGGAACCTTCCAAGGAATGGAATTTTCACATATTTTTCATCTTTATCGATGTTTGGACTGTTTGGCTGTATTTGCCCTCAATTTATTTATGAAAATTCGTATGCCTAACGTTACCAACGCTATTGCATAACGCAACCAACGTTGCTTTAACGTCTATAAATCCACCAAAAATAACACAGGTTTACAAAAAAAAAAAAAAAATATCCTGGCGTTTTGACCAGACTATGTGTTCTAGGGACTTTGACGTCCTGAATCTGAATCCCGGGTCCGTTTTTTTCCAGAACGTCTGAAAAAAAAAAGATTTCAAGGTCGTATGGAGTTCAAAATGGGGTTCATGTGTCGTTTAGTGATAAATTCGCAAAAATTCTAAACTAATTTTTAATCATTGAGCTCTTAGGTCTTAAAAAGAATATGTGATCAAAAAGGGTATCTCGGACCTAGTTTCGGAGATATAGCCATCGGAATATATATCTTCTATGAAAACCGCTATAAGTTGGGAACCCCTGGATGGATTTGGAAAATATTGGGGTCATATGAAAGGTATTTTGTTGTTGTTGTTATTGTTGTTTTTGTTGTTGTTGTTGTTGTTGTAGCAACTCCAAATCCAGGGCTGTAAATTGAAAAACAAGATTAATCCTTTCACCTACTAGTAATTTGGGATGTGGGAAATTGAAAACATGTCGGGCCTAGTCCGGGAGGCCCAGAAATTGGGCTACCTCTAATGGGCGGGACCATAGGTCAATCGTAGAGAGGTTGGTGGGACGGGAAGGACAGTTGAAAAGGTGGGAACTGTCGTGCGGACTTTCACTACATGATGGGCACCGATCCGCGGTCCCTTCAACGATCCGGGCTCTGTAGCTCATCAAGATAAGCAAATATCCTGAGCGGAGTTGAGCCAGTATGCACCTTTCCTCCCTCGAAAGTGATTTTTCACTAGGATTGATTAGTGGAGAGGGCTATTGAGCACTTTATTAAGTGACAGTGATTCAATAGCCGTAGTAGCAAGGTGCATATGCAGATCATTGAGGGCCTCGCGGACCGGTCCGGGACCCCAAGAGTCAGGCAGGAAGTCTGCTATGGCTTCCCTGTAGCACCTGAAATCCACCCTTATGCACCTATGCGGTGACGGCATGCTAAGTGCCGGAGACCAGATGGGGGTGGCGTAATTTAAGATGGATCGTCCGATCGCCTTAATTTGGCGATCAGGGTCTCCTTGTCCTTACCCCATGAGGTTCCTGCAATGGCACTCTGGACACTGTTTCTTTTGCTCAATTTGGAGCAAACCTCACTTGCGTGCCTTGAGAATTCGTATAGGCTATCGAATGTCACCCCAAGGATTTTCGGATTCTTAACCGTCGGGATTTGGTCTCCGTTTATATGGATATTGAGGAATTTATTAACCTCGCTAGTCCATGAAGTGAAGAGCGTTGCAGAGGACTTCTGCGTAGCAAGTTGCAGCCTGCGGTCCTCAAAGAACCGCATTGATCCTCTGCTCAGCCTCCGAAACAGTTTTTGCTGATGCCACGATAGTGCGTATGAGACCAAAGTGACCTCGGAAGGATGGGGTGGCATGGTGGAAAGATAGAAGTTGAAAAGTAGAGGCGAAAGCACGCCCATCTTCAATTTTCGGAATTTAGAGCTAACACTTCTGAATTCCACGAAGGCCCGTCTACCGTGTAAATAGGCCGCTAGAAACCTCTTGGTGCTGACGCACACTGGTCGGAAAATCAAAATAGCTGGTCAAAATCGAAAAATAAAGTTGTTTTTTTACTTTTAATTGTCGGTAATGGTAGAATTTTATAAACTTTGATCGTTTCAGTGGTCAGAAAGACCTCTGTGCCTAAAAAACTCTTCTCGTTTGAGTTTGAAGTTCACCTATTCTTGCAAAGAATTTTTTTATTTTTTTTTAATAAAAGCGTCTCAGTAAAGAAGTGAAAAAAATAACTTCTATTCATCTTTTTGCAATGTAACGAAATGGAGTCTCTCAGTGAATGTTTATTTAATATGTTTCTCAAATCCAAAGCGTTTTATCTCGTTCACAGTTTATGTAAATAGGCAACTGTTTCGTGAAAATATATACACAAAAAAATTGTTGAAGTGGTTTTTAATATGATAAATGTTATAGCATCCACGGCCATCCGTCTAGTTTCTACATGCATCTTATTCAGGGTATATTTTTCTACAAACCTGTAAAAAAATTAGCTGCCCCGAGGTGCCTCTGAAAAAGATATTAGGACTTTTGTAAAGTATTTCATTTTCGTAATAATTGATCCCAGAAACAAAACTTTCGTAGATAAAGATGCTGTTCAGCATATTTTGACCGAAATTTTGGATGTGCCAGTTTGTGTTACAAAAATTATTTTCATATTTCCAATTAGCGACCTCAAAACCCCAATAATTCTCTTCTTATTGATTAATATAGTTTTGCACTAAACGGTTCGTCATTGTGGATCCGCCATTTTGTATTTCGTAAACTAGGTTTCAGATTCATTATAAGCACCATCTGAAACTCCAATGTACCGTTTTTGGTGGTAATAAATGCAGCTTAGCAGTTTTTAGTCCACCATTTTGGATCCGCTATTTTGTTTTTTTTTGAAAATAGATTTCAGATTCGTAATAAGCATCATCACAAACCTAAAATTACCAACTTTCGTGAGAATATGTTTGGTTAAGCATTGTTTGTGCACCATTGTGGATCCGCCATTTTGTTTTTTTAAAAATGGATTTCGGATTCGTAATCAGCATCATCAAAAATCCCTTATTACCGACTTTCAGAATTTTGGCCAGCTTTTTCGATTTTCCGACCACTGTGTGACGGGGAGGGTCGTGTTTTGAATATCCGCAAGGAGGATGTTGAGGTCGACAGTATCAAAAGCCTTTGAGAGATCTAGGGCCACTGCAATCGTACGCTGGTGCGGTCTTTTACAGTTAAGCCCTTTGTGATCACAGCCGTGATCTCGGCCAAGGCAGTGGTGGTGCTATGGTTCAGTCTAAAACCGTGTTGGTGGCTAGCAAGTTTAAGATGCTGTTGAAGTTCCGGCAGGAGAAGTGTTACCAACACCTTCGCCGCAGGACATAAAAGTGAAATGGGCCGATAAGAAGTGCCCAAGTCAGCAGGCTTGCCCGGTTTAATTATAGGGATTACACGGGCATCCTTCCACATAGTGGGTATGTTCCTGCGAGCGATGGTGAGGTAACTTCAGCATCACCATGGCAATACCGTCAGGACCAAGGGCCCTGGACAGTTTTGCTTTGCGAACCGCAGCCACCACTGCATCCTGAGTGAAAGGCTCAGAATCTGTCGACTCACGGAGACTCTTGAATCTCCTGAGTATTCCTCTACTTTCTTTACTTCTATCTGTGGGATGTTCTATGAACTGCCTACAAAAGTGGGAGGCGCACTTTTTACTGTCGCTATACTGACAGCTGTCAAAACTTATAGCGGTGCACGGGGGGGTTTTCCTCTGCCCCGAGAGATCCTTTATTGTGGACCAGAGCTTTTTGGAGCCGATGGATATGGCTACGAATATCTCTGGTTAACTGCGGGATTCTAGGATCACTAGGGTGGGCCGCCCGGAGTGTATCTCTTTCCTCCGACAGTTGTATGGCAGCAGTAGGGTACCCCGGCTTAATCCGGGGGATTCTGCCTGCAGGGATAAATCTTTTGGTAGCCATGAGGAGGATATCACGCAGTTTTCGCTCGCCAGTTGCGGAATCAGGTGGAAGGGGGAGACGTGTAATTTTATCGTCAACATACTCTGCGAACCCTGAGAAATGTTCGTTTCTCAGCCTCTACAAAGCCGCATGGCTCATGTATCGTTATAATTATAGGGATATGATCCGAACTGAGCGCTGTGGTCGCTTGCCAATCAGTGGAGTCGACCAGATCTGCACTTACTATCGTGATATCAGGGGAACTACTGCACGCCGCCGTCACCCTGGTTGGGGTATCGTCATTGAGCGTAATAAAGCCCGCGGACTCAATTTGGTCGACGATATTAGTACCGCGGGTCGTTGCCAAGAGACGAATACCAAAGCTCATGGTGTGCATTGAAATCACCAAGGACCAGATGATTATCAAATTGAAGCAAGTGTTCAATGCAGGGGTGGTAGCTGGCCCCAACACTATTCACAGGGGGAATATAGACATTAGTCAGACGGATCTCCTCATCTGGGGTGGGGGGTTGGGGGATGGTGACTGGTCTATAAGAGACACAGTTCTTAAGGACGAAGGCTAGACCGCCTCCGCCTCTGTTTGGTCTATCACGTCTAACTATGCTATATCCTCCGTGTGTTGTAAGGTCGCATGAGCTCGGGAGTTTCGTCTCCTGGATTGCCGCAACCAGGATACCGTTGCGTGTCATGTAGTCCGTAATTTCTTGAATCCCTGGATAGGCGACGTCGGTAAGGGGACTCGCGTGGTAAACGGAGCTTGGACAGGGGAAGGGGGGGGGGGGGGCGCGAACGGACTGCGGAACTTGGACAGGTGGACTGCTAGCTGTTGTGCAGCAACTACCCAGCCAGGTAGCTATGTAACCTTGAAGACTAGTAAGCCCGGAACAAGGGGTAAAGTGGCGCCAGTTAAGGCAACTGTTGCAGCGGACAGAAGCGGACCCTTTGCGAACTTGCCTCCCGCATATAGGGCAGGTCCAAATTCTGGGTCCCGGATTCGGCTCGATTCCGGCTCTAACTAGTAGGATACGGAGCAAGTTGGCCGGGAGAACTTGCCCCATAAACAAAAAGGATAAAATTGAATTTCAAAGTACAAACCTTTTGTTGTTGTTGTTGCGATTCCTGGCCTCCCAAAGGGAGGGTCTCTCCGAGACGTAGACCCGATCGCAGTAAGAGAGTGTTTTGTTGTTGTTTTTGTTGTTGTTGGTGTTGTTGGTTTATTTGTAGTTGTAATTGAAAAATTTCAAAAAAAGCTCATATCTCGAAAACTATGAATCCAATTGAAAATATGCTCAAAACATTTTTATAAGCTATATC
Organism: Calliopum simillimum; assembly: GCA_951812925.1. Taxonomy (NCBI): domain Eukaryota; kingdom Metazoa; phylum Arthropoda; class Insecta; order Diptera; family Lauxaniidae; genus Calliopum; species Calliopum simillimum. The sequence continues at coordinate 73,644,219 of OX638369.1, forward strand.
TCCGAAACTAGGTCCGAGATATCCTTTTTGATCACATATTCTTTTAAAGAACTGAGAACTCAATGATAAAAATTAGTTTCAGAATTTTAGCAAATTTATCACTAAACGACACATGACCTCCATATGACCTTGAAATCTTTTTTCTCAGACGTTCTGGAAAAAAACGGCCCCGGGATTCGGATTCAGGACGTCAAAGTCCCTAGGAAACAAATGTATGTATTCTCCTTTAACTCCTAGGAGGAGCATAGGGCCAATATGAAATCTCTCCATTTGTCACGATCCCTTGCGATGACTTTGATCTCTTGCCACGATTTTCCCGATTCTTGGATTTCCTTTTCCAACGACCTTTTCCAGTTGGTTTTGGGTCTACCACGTCCTCTACTGCCTTGTGGATTCCACTCAAGGGCCTGGCGACAAACTTCGCTGTGTGGTTTCCGGAGAGTGTGACCAATCCATCCCCATTTGCGCAGCTTGATCTCGTTTGCTATAGCCTTCTGTTTGCATTTTTGATGTAGCTCGGCATTTGATATAGTGCGAGGCCACCAAACCTTTAGTATACGTCTTAAGCATTTGTTGACGAATACTTGCAGCTTGTTTGTTAGTTGTTCAGTAACAAGCCATGTTTCGCACTTATATAACAAAACCGATTTCACATTCGAATCAAAAATGCGTACTCTCGTTTTGGTGGATATAACGGATGAAGACCATATTTTGTTCAGTTGAGCAAACGCGCCTTTTGCTTTTGCTATTCTTGAGTTGATATCCTCTTTTGCTCCACCATCCATAGAGATAATGCTGCCTCAATACGTGAAGCTATCTACGTTTTCGATGTCATCACTGCCAGCTCTAAACGTGATGTCATCCCTGATTGCGTTTAACTTCATGCTTTTAGTCTTGGACACGTTGATTTTCAGGCCGGACTTTTGTGATTCCAAGACAAGGTCTTCAATTTTGTTTTGCATATCTGAATGTTTGGACGATAAGAGGCAGATGTCGTCAGCGTAGTCGAGGTCTTCTAGATGTTCAGTAAAGTTCCATTGGATACCCCTTTTGGCCTTATTAAGAGCTTTATCTAGAATATCGTCAAGAACGATAAGGAAGAGAGATGGTGATAGTAAACACCTCTGCCGTACGCCTGAATTAGTGGTGAATGTCGGTGACAACAACCCGTTGTGTAACACACTGCATTTAAAGCCTTCATATTGTGCACGTACTAAGTTTATGGCCTTTGCGGCAATACCTCTTCGTTGCAGTGACGCCCAGATGTTTTTTATTGGGAGACACTGTCGAAGGCAGTGCTATAGTCAACGAAGACAAGTTGAAGTGCAGCACGCCACTCGCATGATTGTTCGACAATTATTCTGAGCGTGTTGATTTGATCCACGCATGATCTGTTTCGCCGGAATCCTGCTTGCTGCTTTCGAATGGCCGAATCAAGTTTTTCGCTTACCCTGCTCAGAAGCACTTTCGTCAGTACTTTTGATGGTACTGAGAGCAAGGCGATGCCTCTATAGTTTCGGCACTCGCTTAGGTCACCTTTTTTCGGCAATTTGACTAACATGCCATGTAGCCAATCTTCTGGCAAACGCTCTTCACTCCAGATTTTGGTGAGCAGAGGATGGAGAATTTTAGCTGATGTTATGGGGCATGCCTTTAGCAGTTCAGCTGTTATTTGATCTATACCGGCGGCCTTGTTGTTTTTCATGCTTTGGATAGCTTTCACTATTTCATCAATTGTAGGCGGCTGTGTTTGTATTCGACTACTACTGCGAGTCACTGCGGCAGTTGTAGTTGGTGATTCTGGTTGCAGGGATGAGGTAGACATGGGATTTAGTATATCACACATCTGTTTAGTTGGCCGTCCGCAGATGTTAAGAGATTTCCACTTTTGTCTTTGATAGGGCGGCTCTGTTGGAGTTTTCTGCCTGATAATCTGCGGGTGATATCGTAAAGCTGCCTGAGATTTTGAGCATTTGCAGCGCTTTCGGCTTCGCTCGTGAGGTCGTTATACATTCTTCTTTTGTCTTGTCTGCACGATCGCCTGACTTCTTTATTGAGAGAGTTAAAGACCTTTTCGGCGACGTTCTTTTGCGCTCTAGTTTTAGCGTCGTCTCTCAGTTTTTTCGCGCTTCTTCTTTTTTCGACAAGACCCCACGTTTCCTCGCTCATCCAGTGCTTCTTGTTCGAGGGTCGAAGCCCAAGTATTTTTTCACTGGAGTTTAAGAACGCAGCCTTAGCGGCCCTCCATGATGTTTCAATACTTCCACCACAATCGAACGGAACTGTTTTAAGTCCTTCTACGAAAGATCTGCGTACCTCGTCGTTCTTAAGCTTAAGCACGTCGAATTTTTTTGCTACAGATTGTTCGCTGGGACGTTTATTAGCGGCGAGTTTTAGTCGAATGACCGCGACGAGAAGATGGTGGTCGGAGCCTATGTCAGCGGCCCTCTTTACTCGTACGTCCAGAAGACTCCCTCTCCATTTTCTGCTAATACAGAAGTGGTCGATTTGGTTTTCAGTGATGTTGTTTGAAGACACCCAAGTAGCTTTATGGCATTTTTTGTGCGGGAATAGCGTACCACCAACGACAAGACCGGCTGTATTGCAGGCGTCAGTGAGAAGCTCTCCATTGTCGTTTCTCGCACCCAAACCATGTCTTCCAATCACGTGCTCTAGGTTAAGGTTTTCTGAGCCTACTTTGGCATTCAAATCGCCCATAACCATTATGATGTCGTTCTTGTGAGCACTGTTTATTGCTGCAGCGAGCTGGCTGTAGAATTCATCTTTGGCTTCTCTCTCTGCCAACTCGGTGGGCGCGTATGCTTGGAAGATGGTAATATTTCTTGCGGGGGTTCGAAATCTGCACCAAATGAGCCTTTCGTTTACAGGTTTCCATTCCATTACTGCCTTTACTGCAGTTTTACTTAGCAAAAATCCAACTCCATCCCTGTGGATGTCATCTTGCGATCTACCGGAGTATAGAAATTTTTCGCCGTCAGGAAGTACATATTCGCCGGCACCGTTCCATCTACACTCGCTTAATCCCAATATCTCAAGGTTGAAACAGGAAACAAATAGTCTGGTCAAAACGCCATGACTTTTTTTTTTGTAAACCTCTAATTTTTTCAGCGCAATTTTTAATTCAATCGTAACTTTGATCCTTTATCTTCAAGTTATAGAATGTGGCCAGGAAAATACATTACTAGATTTGCAGACTTTTTAGAAAATGTGCACTGACCTCGGAAATCGCTTGCAAAAAAAAAAATAACGTTCTCAACGGCACTTAAACTCTTATAACTCCAAAGCCATAGACAAAAACTTTCTGCCTATGTAATATTGGCCTTAGCGAGCCTTATTACATGCACTTAAGATATCATGATGTTTGATTATTTTTCAAAGAGATATGGGCAAAAATGTGCGTGCAAACGTTACGTTGCCAACGGTGGCCGTGCCCATATGACAAAACATTATAATTGTTTTGCTTTAATGGCACATTGCATTATATATGTTAAAAGTCAATTATATTCGATATTATTTGATAGTCTATACACGAAATATCATTCCGGGAACGCGTCCCAAAGTGTGAAATTCAAAATCAAACTTAAAAAAATCATATAAATTTACCAATATTAAACAGATCAAGTAACCTATTAAGAGCATTTTTTATCAAAGAATTACATTTTGGGGATTTTATTTAAAAAAAACTTTGTTTACGGATAGAAATATGCTAAAATATGTTGTCCGAAAGTTTGTGCATCAATTCAGGGAACGCAGATGTAATTGGCCAAAAACTATTTAAAGTAAAGGCATCCGCTATGCACTATTGCTCAGTGGAAATAAGAAAGTTATTTAACCCAGAGTGCTTTTTGGCAAGTAAGCGTTATTCCGGGAACGCCTATATTTCTTTGAAATGATGAAAAATTATCTTTAAGGGTACAAAGTTAATGTACTATACTATCATAAAATATTTTACATTTATCATGTCAAAAGACTCAAATTATAACTGTAAGAATAAATCGCGCTTTTAGTTGAAATCGTCCTTCCGGGAACGCTTATATCGAGCCCTAACCGTCAAAAAGACATAACCGATACGATTTCGGATTTGATGAAAACCTATAGTTCGGGTCCATACGCATCTTCTCTACAAATTTCATAACTGTAAAAAGTACCGTTACGGAGTTATAGCGAAAGCAATTAAGACTTAACCGACATTCGAAGTACACTTAATTCTGTTTTTAAACGGCCTTTTTTTACACGGTTTTGATTTAACACGGTTTGAAAATATTTTTACACGATTTTATTCTACATATTTAACACGATTCAAAATTTTTTAGGCTTAAATTTTATTTGTCAGATTTAATTTTTGCGAAATGTGTTCATATCTGCCGTAAAAAATATAAGGCCGCAACCTAAGTTAAGGCATTTCAAACTTTATTTCTCCATCGGATTAAGCAATTTTTTATCTATATTTTAGTCCAATCGACAATTTTTAAAGTTTTCCACTTCTCTTGCAAATTGCAAATAAAGAAATGTAAACATTACACCCTGTTTTCATATTTTTCATAATTAAAAGCATAAAAGGCAGTAACTCCATACAAAAAAGATGAAAAATAAAATAATTTTTTTAAGAAAGAGAAGTTGCTGCCTTTTCTGAATAAAAATAAAATTTTGATTTTCTCAAAACTATGAAAATGAGTTGCTTCTTATTATAATTTTATGGCAGATATCACAAATTTAAGGGAATTCCCTTATTGTGCATTCAAGCAAATTTGAAACGTGTTAATATTTTGTGAACGTACTTGGTAAATACATTTTTTATAGACAAATTTTGTTGTTTTTTAATTTTTCACTAATCTTAATAGGTTTTAAAGATTAGGAACCAATCACCTATTTTTGTCTTTTTTTACACGGTTTATTTTTTTTTGTGACTGCGAGTTGTTGGTTAAGTCTTTTTTTTCTTTTTGTGTCAAAAATAATTTGCAAATAATGTAAAAAAAAGGGAAAATTTATTAAAAAGTCTTGATGCGGGTTACAAAAACTGAAGATCAGATGGGGAATCTGGAAAAGAAAAAAAGGCTTAACTGACAAAACACTGAAAAATTGTCGTTATATTATAAATAGGTGAATGAAACTAGTTGCATTGCATGTCTAACACAAAATAAAGCTTACGTACTAAATTTCACTGTAAAAGCTATACTAAATGCACAGATATTTAAAAAAACCTTCTCCTGTAAAACTTACTTTTTGTCAGTTAAGTCTTTTTGGCGCTTAGGGCTCGATATGATATGATGAAACGTTCCCGAAATGACGATGTCGTTCCCGGAAAGACGGTTTACAGTTTTTCAATAACTATGTGCTTCTTTGCTCAAATGCATCTCAAGAAAAAATTCTTTGCATAATAAAGCAAAGCAATTAAATAATTGCATGTCCCTATATCAAATATGTTATATATCATGAATTGATCATTTCCTGGAACGTTACTCAAATCAGCTTAAAACCTTACAATTTTAGATATCTTCCTAAAAAATACCGTAGTCATTAAAGAACCTTAGTTCTATGCATGTACAATAAATTTGAGCATTAAAGTCATTAATATAGTTGTATATTCTAAATTTCTTAATTAAAAAATCCATTTTTTTTTAAATATCATGCATTTTACTTCAGTAGCGGAATTAACAAACAAGTTAAAGACAATTGTGTTATCGTTAACTGCTGTTAGAAACATTTTCGTTAAATCGTATACTCAAACAATTGAAAAACAAAATTTTGAAGTTTGTCATCGTTACTTAACGGAATTTTTTGTTAAATGAAACGTGAAATTTTTTGTGTCTTTTGGATTTAAAGAAAATTTTGTATTTATAAAGTAAATGGACAAATTGACATAATATTAAAATACTCAAAAATGTAAATGCAGTATTTAGCAATGGATTTCGCAGTGAAATTGCAATGCGCGACAATGCAGCAGAGTGGGCTATACTACGCTAAGTTGGTAGCCCTTTTCATTTGGAAGGAACCACATTTTGTAAGCTATTTTGGCTTACACCCAATTTGGTCTGTTCGTTAGTAGACTTAATTGGTAGCTGTTTGAAAAAAAAAATAAAAAATAAAAATTTCCGCGTTATCGGCCGAAAATCAAGTAAGATATTTTTTGCTTCTTTAGTTCGCTTAGATTTTACGCAACCGGTTGCTACCAGCGACCTATTGCTGAGCAGTCTGCAATAACAATGAGCCAATCGTCGTTGTTTAGATCAGCTCCTGAGCCATTCAATGGAGCTATGGGTGCAATTGATTGCACACACGTTGCCATTGTTGGACCGCATTAGCACGAAGGAGCATTTGTCAACCACCATGGATACCATTCCATTAATGTTCAAATGGTACCTTAGTTTCAGAAGGCTTATCAAAATGAATAACAAAAACTTTATTTATGTAGATCTGTGAACCTAACCTTCGGATACTTAATGTGAATAAGATGGTTGCGCTGCTCGAAATGTAATGCAGCGAGCATATCAACGAGGTGACCGACAAACATTTCTTATTAGTACGTACTTATGTATGTACAGTGCTGGATTACCCATTAGGCCAGACTAGGCCATGGCCTAGGGCCCCCGACGAGCAGGGGTCCCCACGACAGTAATACCCTATTCTCACTTGCCTGGTTAACCAGCCTAAAATCAGAAAATCTTGATAATAACAGAACCACGTTCACACCTTTTACCTGGATGAGTCATCTATCATTTGAATGACACTTTTTTGGCGTTTACCAAATCACGACACTATTTTAAATTTAAAGTTATTTAAATTTTTTTTAAAACAATTGAGACGAACACATTTTTGATTTTAGCTTTAATTTGCTTTTTATTGAAAATGTTTTATTTGTTTACATTTCGCATTTGTCAAAAGAAAAGGAAATTTCCAAATTTCCCTGAGATTTTTTGAATTTGGAGATGCCACCTGCCGATTTTTTGGGTTGAATGAACTAATTATTTAAAAACTAGCTAATCTTTTCCATACAAATCAAAAAGCTTTTTATATGGAAAACTATCCTGGTTAGTGCTTAATCAGCATTCATCTGGTTAATCAGGCAAGTGAGAATAGGGTATTAAATGTCAAATTGTACAGGAGGTTATAGCCGCGCGATATTTAAGTCTTTCAGTCGATTCAACTCCAGATATCGCTCACGTTGATCAACTCAGTATAGTTGTCCGATATGTTGCGAAGAATGGAAAGCCTGTTGAAAGATTTTTAACATTTTTAAACTTTGATGGTCATAGAGGTGTTGAGATAGCTGAACATGTTTTAGAATTTCTTGATTTTAAATACTGCAGGGTCAATCTTATGATTGTCTGGTATTTACTCAGGTATTCAAGCGATTTTGTTAAATCTCAACAAATGCGCGATTTATTTACCGTGCGCAGCGCATTCGCTTAACCTAAGTAGTTGGAGAAACCGCAGTGAAGTGCTGCTTGTTCTCAGTGAATTTTTTTTTATCGTACAATTATTGTACACTTTTTTCTCAAGGTCGACACACGTTTTAAAGAAACCTATCGGAAACGAAAAGGTACTGAAATCGTTATCCGAAACTAGTTGGGAAGCTCATGCAAACGCCACTGACGCAGCTCTCAAATCTTTGAACGAAATCTTATCAGCATTATAGGAAATTGCTGATGATTTGTCACAAAAAACACGAAGCTGAAAGTATATCGGATAAAATTCAAACCTTTGAATTCGTTTTTATGCTTGTTTTGTGGAGCGATATTTTGAATAACGTTCGGGCAACGAGCAAAGGATTGCAGTCAGAAAAGATTGATCTGGACACCTGTGCGTTGATGTGCTCGTCAGTAGAAAATTTGTAAGATAGGATGAGAGATAAATTCGATGTGTTTGAAAACAAAGCCAGAACAAATTTACCTGAGACGGATTATGCCAATGTTACATCGCGAGTTCGACGAAGAACAAGACACCCAAACGATGGCAATGCTCCAGAAGTTGTATTAAATGCGCGAGACTATTTTCGTGTCAACGGTTTTCTTGTAATTTTTGATACGCTCAAGATCGAAATCAACAGCCGAAGCCAAGTGTACTTAGAGGTTTCGAAGAGATTTTCATTTTTGGCTGACTAGTTTGACAGGAAATGAGTATCCTGAACTTAAACAGTTTCACGATTTTATCAAATCAAAATTTCCATCAAAACCTAAGTTCACTCACACTGAACTCTATGAAAGTTTGATTCGAGATAATCTTGAAACTGTTTTCCCAAACGTGGACAATGCTCTTCGCATTTTTTTAACTCTTATGATTACAAATTGTACAACAGACTGCTCTTTTTCAAAGTTGAAACGCATAAAAAACGAGTAACGAAGTGTTATGGGTCAAGAACGATTGGACATGCTAAGTCTGATGTCCATTGAATCGGATGTTCTTCGTCAAATTGATTTTGATGATGTCATTAATGATTATAGTGATCTGAAATGTAGGAGAAAAGTTTTTTAAGGAGGAACGTCGTTTTAATATTTAAAAGAGATGTTCAAAGATTATTTTATAAATTACTATACTGTAAATTATGTAAAATCAAAAAAAAAAAAAATTTGTCAAAAAAAAACTTTTTTGATTGTTTTATTGTGTTTACAACCTTTAAATGATATGAATAAGCTGTTTAAAATCTATAAAGAGGGCCCCAAAATTTGAATGGCCTAGGGACCCCATTTGGCTTAATCCGGTACTGTGTATGTACGTTAGAGCGCCCACAAGATATATGAAATGTGTAAAGTTGTGAATATATATGTTTGCTCCCCGTCCATTTCCTGAAACTAGAGGTCAAAAAAATAAGACCAAAAAAAAAAAAAATTAGGAATCGGTAGTGGAAAAAACCCAGCCGGTTTTCGATCAAACTTCGAAACTATTTATTTTTTCGTAATGTTTTTGAGACAACTTTTGTAGAGAATGACTAAGTCAACATTATCCTCTAAGAAAGTTTTTGTCATAAAATTAAATTTGTTGCTGTTCCGGTACAAAAACTTAAATTTTTTAGGAAAATTTTCATGTCTTTTTTGATATTGTTTTGTGTGTTGTGTATTTCTAGTTTGAGCACATAAACCCAAACTAGTGTTCTTTTTGTAAAGTTGAAGATTGGTATATTCAAGCACTTTAACCTGAATATACCGTGTAATGCGAGAGACAAGTAACTAAAACATACATTCGTTTTGAAGTTTAATTGCTTCTGATTTATTGATTAAAATATTTTACTTTATATACAATTAAAAATGCTTAACAAGATATTACAAAATATTACAAAAAACATCAACAAAAAATATAAATTAGTACAATGGAAAATATTGCTGACTAAGCAACCAGGAATTAAATAATTTAATTTAGTAGTTACAGTAGTAACTGCAACTTAGCATAAACAATGAACAATTTGTTTATGCTGAGTTATTAAAAAATAGTTTTTACTTTAATTTTACAATATTGTGAAATTGATGAAAAATTGAATTACACTGTGAATTTAAAAGTAGTAAAAACGTGAAATGTTTTTAACTATGAACATTCTCCCCTCCGTTGGGCGTATGTTCGACCAACCTCTATGTGACCACAGTGAATTTGTTGTTTTGCTGGCGGGGTAGTGGTATGGGATCATATGGTTGATCAGTTGCGTTGACTGCAACTTCACTATTGTGCTGACAAGATATTTGGCTGGGAACTTCATCATGGCTGGGTTTAGGCTCAGACATCAAGGGTTTCCATTTGATTTTGTAGACACAAAATATAAGTAGAAACACAGAAATTGAAAGTGCCAGATAACTGACGGAATGATGATGTTTACTGTTTGATCGCATTTGTGTTGGAAGGTAGCTGAACTGTTCGCTGTTTAATTGGTGTTGTAGTGCGGTAAGTTGTTCCAGTTGTGTATCTATCATCACATCAGTTGTGTTGAGTATAGCTTTTCGTTCAGTTGAAGTCGTGATGGACAAGATGTTGCTGAATCTAGGAAATGAAATCGTAGTGATGCTGGAAACAGCATAGTGACCATGCAAAATGATTTCTTCGTTTTTAATAGTGCATGTCGGATGTAATGCGAGTAGTCCTGATCCATGTAGCGTGAACTGACTAAGTTCAGTATCACAAACTGCTGACATTTCGTTATCCTTGGTCGATGAATAAATTCATTTGTTTGGGTTGTTAAGTTGTTGTAAGTAAATGTTGCCGTCAATTTGTGATACATGGCAGTTAGAAGGTGTTTTGTTGTTGAACATTTGAATTTCACATGTATGCTGCGATGATTCTTTTCTGTGTTTTATTTGTTTGGTTGTACAAATATATATATCTTCTTTGGTCACAAAACAGTCGTGTAAATCAGCGGTGGTAAATGTTACATATTGATCACGATGCATGTTTACAGCGAGGAACGCAATTTCAGTACGTATAGCTACCATGGTTTCGTTTATTACTATTGGAATGGGAACCAGTTTGAACAAGCTGAAGTGTTGTTGGTCTACCAAAGGTATTTCAATAAGAAATAGCACATGTATGTATGTATTCTCCTTTAACTCCTAGGAGGAGCATAGGGCCAATATGAAATCTCTCCATTTGTCACGATCCCTTGCGATGACTTTGATCTCTTGCCACGATTTTCCCGATTCTTGGATTTCCTTTTCCAACGACCTTTTCCAGTTGGTTTTGGGTCTACCAAATGATGGCTGCTTATTGCTGTCTTTACATTCATAATTTTGTAGAATTCGACAATATTTTCTTCTGCTATTGGCAAGGATCGTGATGCTGGAAGATGGGTTCGTATGATGTTAATTTCACTCCTTAATTGCTGGGGTGAGAGCAGCATTGGACTAATTTTTCCATGGTGTGTGTCTGCGAGTACGTTCAGAATCTCAGAATGTGTACGTTGAAGATTTGCTGTTATGAGTGACAGTTCTGCTGCTAATGATAGTAAAAGTTGCGTCACCCGGATTTGTTCCGAATCTTTTCCAATTTTGTTTTTGATTTCATAAATTTGGCGTTGAAAAAGTGCGATTCTGGACTGGATCTTAACTTCGTCCCTTTTGATAATGTTTATTGTGGAGTCAATAATTGAGGTTTGGTTTCGAAGAAGGCTAATTGCGTAGTTGTCATTATCCTTCAGTTGAGTGATTGTGTTCGACATTTCCCCTGCGTAATCTGAATCCAAGACTCCAAATAATGTGTGCGCTACGTTCCCTATAAAGTTGACTGCTGCTCGTTTGTGTCGTTTTGTAGAAATTAGCGTTTGATCCTGAAGTAGCTCGTTACTTGTGTGTTCAAAGTGTGAGATAAGTGAATTGCAAGCCGATTGTTGTTGCCATTCGTTGCATAACTGTTGAAGAGCTGCTGTTCCATTTTGAAGAGCGTCCATTTCTGTCCAAAACGGTTTTAAATCATAATACACGATCATTTTCCATTCAGCTGTTGCAATTTTTGTGGATCCTATGGATTCGAAGAATATGCCAATGTCGTTGCCAAACTGAGTTATGTTTATTGGATTACATATAGCAAGAGGTAGTAACAATAGAGTCATAATAATTGTTAGTAACAACGGGCTTGTAGTTGTTCGGACTCTTTTGTTCGGTGGAGGGCTTAAATTTTCACCTTGACCGTTTCCTGGATCCGTGTTTGGTTGTGAATCCTTCTCTTCGATTACTGGGAACAGTGGAGCTAACCTGGTTATCGGACGCTTGATGGATCCTGCTGATGTTTTGACATCCACTACTCGAACTTTTCCATCGTCTCCCTTGTATACCTTGAGAATTCGTCCTAAGGGCCATTGAAGTGGGGGTACGTTATCTTCCTTGATGATCACCAAAGTATCTTCCTTGATGTTTGCATATGTATCCTTCCATTTGTTTCGATGCTGTAATTCACTAAGGTATTCGTTATTCCAACGTTTCCAAAACTCTTGCTTGATATGTTGTACCAGGTCCCATCTGGCCAAGGTTGTCATCTTCGTTTCTGTAATTTTTGAATCTATTGGAGATGTTAGTGGTTCTCCAATAAGAAAATGACCAGGCGTAAGGGCTGCGAAATCATTTGGGTTAGACGACATGGGAGTTATTGGTCTTGAGTTGAGTATTGCCTCCACTTCGACTATAACAGTTTCTAGTTCTTCATAAGTTAAGGAGGCGGTTGATACGCTGCGAATTAAGAGATGTTTAGCTGACTTGACTGCTGCCTCCCAAAGTCCTCCAAAATGTGGTGCCCTAGGTGGAATAAAATTGAAAGTCATCCCTCTCTCGCTGCATTCCCTGGTAATCTTGTCCTGTGCTGGTTTTGAATGAATTATTTCTGTTAAATCGGTTAGCTTGTTGCAGGCACCAACGAAGTTTGTGGCCTTATCACAGTATAAATTCTGGCAATGCCCTCGTCGACCAATAAATCTTTTAAGTGAACCAATGAATGCATTAGTAGTGAGATCACTTACGATTTCTAGGTGGACTGCTTTTGTAGCAAAACAACAATATACTGCAATATATGCTTTTTGCGGTCGCTTTCCTCGTACTTTGTAGTGTATCCATATTGGTCCACAGAAATCCACTCCGGCATTCAGAAATGGACGGGAAGGTTGTACTCGTGTTGCTGGAAGATTTCCCATGAGTTGCTGAAAAGTTGCAGGTTTACTTCTAGTGCACCTGACACAATGCTGAACTATTGATCGTGCCATTATTTTTAATTGGCCAAAATTGTGATCTTACTTGTGCCAGCAATGTCTGAGGTCCACAATGCATATGTTTTACGTGCATATTTTGCATAATACGCTTTGTTATTATGTCATTGTACGGGAGCAGCATGGGATGTTTGGCGTTATAAGATAGAATTGATGACTCTAGTCTTCCGCCTACCCGCAATAATCCATTATTGTCTATGAATGGAGCTAAACTTGATAATGTGCTGCTTTTGTTTACTGTTCCATTGCTATTGATCTGTTGAATTTCTTCCTGAAATTCAGTTTGTTGTACAATCTTAATAATGAGATTCAGTGACGATTCTAGTTCAGTTGCGCTGAGGACTAGAGATGATTGCTTATTTCTAGGATCCATTGCGTGTTTTATAAATCTGAGGACATACCCAACAATGCGTTTTAGTTTTGCGAATGAATTTCCTGATTTAATGTTGTAAATGATGTCTTCGTTGTTTGCCGAACCAATGGCTGCAACTGCAACAATTGGTTTTTGTTGTCTTCTTTCGATGTCACAATCAATTGTTAAATTGCGATCAATTGGTTTTGGCCATTGTTCTTCGTTTCCGCTTAAAAATAATGGGCCATAAAACCACATGTTGTTGTCGTGCATTTTCTCAGGAGTTAATCCCCGAGATATTATATCAGCCGGATTTTCTTTGGAACCTACGTGTTTCCATTGTTGTGTAGTGGTGGTTTCTTGAATTTTAGCTATTCTATTTGCAACGAATGTGTGAAACAGATTCGTTTTTGAATTGATCCAGGACAAAACTATTAATGAATCTGTCCAAAGAAATGATGGTTTATTTTCTAATTTCAGATCATTACGGACTCTTGTTGTGAATTGTGCACCTAAAAGTGCTGCACATAACTCTAATCGTGGTAGAGTTTGCCTTTTCAGTGGAGCAACACGACATTTTGAACATAAAAGTCTCACGGTGTCGGTGTTGTTTGTAGAGACTGTCCTTATATAGATTGCTGCACCATACGCCTTTTCTGATGCGTCGACAAATGTATGAAGTTGAATAGATTTTGGTTTGTCTTGGTTAAAAACATGCCTTTCTATCTTCTTGTTGTTAAGAGTTCTCAAACCATCTTTGAATTTTAGCCATGTTGTGCTTAAATCTGCTGGAAGTTCGTCATCCCAGTTTAGTTGAAGTTGCCATAATTGTTGAATGAAGATTTTTGCTGACACCACAACTGGACCTACCAAACCGAGAGGGTCAAATACCTTGGCGAGATCTGATATAACCGTTCGCTTTGTGATTTTTGTATTCTCCAAACTACCAGTTTTTATACAAAAAACGTCTGATTTGGGCATCCAGGTGAGTCCAAGTGTTTTTATTGAAGTTTCTTCGAAATCCAAGTTGACTTCTTGATCTTCTACTGGTATCCCTTGTAGTAATCGAGGATGATTAGCACACCATTTACGCAATTTAAGCCCTGCACTCCCCAAGAGACTTGTTAGCTGTTGCTGTATTTCTATGGCTGTACTGAGGCTGTCTGCACCACTAAGGCCATCGTCAACATAAAAATCGTCATGCAAGACTTGGGCCCCTAGTGGGTATGTGGCAGTATTATTTTCTGCAAGTTGTTGTAAGCATTTTGTTGCTAGATATGGAGCAGCTGAAATCCCGTACGTCACAGTTTTTAGCTTGTAAATTTTTAGTGGCTCATCCTGTGATCTTCTCCAGAAGATCATTTGGAACCTTTGATCAGCTTCGTCAACCATAATTTGTCTATACATCTTTTCCACGTCTGTTGTGAACACATATTTTGGTAGCCGAAAACGAAGAAGTATAGTAAACAACTCACTTTGAACGGTGGGTCCAGTGTGTAATATGTCATTTAATGATAGCCCAGACGTTGATTTTGCTGATGCGTCAAACACAACTCGTTTTGTAGTACTACTGTCAGGCTTTAGTACATAATGATGAGGAATGAAATATTGTGGATGCATTATTTCTTCTGGATTAACTTCAACCATGTGACCCAGATCCTCGTACTGTATCATGAACTTGATGTATTCTTTTTTTATTAGTGGTGCTCTATCTAAACGTGTTTCTAATGAAAGAAACCTGCGAAGAGCTTGAGTCCTTGAGTCTCCTAGAACTGATGGATTCTCTTGAAAGGGCAACTGAACCACAAATCGTCCTTCATTATTCCTTTTTGTTGTGTTGATGAAGTAACTTTCACATTGTTTATCGTTTGGTGATAAATTTTGTCCAGGATTTTCGGGTTCATCTAGCTTCCAAAAATTTTGAAGCATATTGTCAATTCTTTCTTCATCTAGACCGACTACCCATCCAAGTGCTGTGTTTTGTAACGTGGGTAGCTCTGTAGACAAATGTATTTGACCACTGGTTAATAGGTCAAAGTATAATTCTGCACCAAGTAAAACGTCTACTCGTCCTGGTTGGCCAAATGTTGGATCCGCCAATGAGATGTTATCAGGAATGGACCATTGCGAAGTGTCCACCTTACAAGATGGTTGTGCTGGAACTATTTGTGGTAAGACATATGCTTCCATTGTTGTTGCTTAAGAGCCTTTAGTTGATTCCAAGTTGAGGGTTATTCGTCGGGAACAATTTTGAGACCTTTTCCCTATTCCTTCAATGCATAGCGATGTGCGAGTTGGCGTTATCATTAGTTTTCTTACCAAGTGTTCTGTTATCAGGTTTACTTGAGAGCCTGAGTCTAAAATTGCTCTTACTTCACAGCAAATCCCATTCAGCGCTGTCACCTTTATTTTGGCTGTTGCAAGCATTACATATCCTTGTTGGCTTGTTGTTTGTTTAATTTTTGATGCCGTAAGTGTTACTGAAGTTCCCACAGGATCGTGCTTGGTATTTGCCTTCTCTGCTTGCGTGGATTCAGCATAATTTTCTTTTGATGATGTTGCAAACTGTTTCGTCTCTAAATGCAGCAAAGTGTTATGTCTTTTTTGACATTTAGAGCAGCTTCTTGAAGAGCATGTTTTTGCAGCATGGCCAAACTTAAGGCAGTTAACGCATATTTTTGCTTGTTGTATC
This sequence comes from Calliopum simillimum, assembly GCA_951812925.1. Lineage (NCBI taxonomy): Eukaryota > Metazoa > Arthropoda > Insecta > Diptera > Lauxaniidae > Calliopum > Calliopum simillimum. Next base: position 73,659,951 of record OX638369.1, read on the forward strand.
AAATTGAGTCGTTGGTTGGCTGTCATTTTCAGAAATGTTTCACAACCGAAAATTGGATGATTTTGGTTGCATACAGGGCAATTTGTTGATTGGCTATTTGTCCTAAACATTGTCAATGACTTGGCTGTTGGTGGGTTTGGCTTCACATGATTTGTGGATTGATTGCCTCCCAGAGTTTCTAAAGTTTGAAACCGATTTTCTAGAAAATGCAGAAACATTTTGATTGTCTGCATCTCCTTTGGATTTTCTAGGGCCTGCTCATACAATATATGAGTGTGACGATCCAGCTTCTTTACCAATATGTGAAGTAAGAGTGGATCCCAGGAATCTGTCCTGATGCCTAGATTATTGATAGCCAATAAATTTTCCTGGATACAATCGTGGAAATTTTTGATGGCTCTTGCGTCAGAGCTTGTTGACGGATGCTCAACTAATTTTTGAATAAGTGCTGATGCAAAAACCCTTTTGTTGTTGAATCTTTCTTGCATCAGTTTCCATGATGTGGAGTAATTAGCTTCACTCAGCGGGAGGTGTCGTATTAATCTCTCTGCTTCTCCTGTTACATTCGTTTTCAGGTACCACATTTTCTGGATGTCTGGCAATTCCTGTTCATGTATCATTTTCGTGAATAGGTCAGAAAATTGCTGCCAAGTTGCGTAATTGCCGTCATATTTTGGTATTGTAACCTTTGGCAACTGAAGACTAAGGTTGTTGTTCGTGACTGAAGATTGCTGACGCCTGATGACACTGTGTTCTGTGGAAGCAGCCTTGAATTACACTTTGAATTTAAAAGTAGTAAAAACGTGAAATGTTTTTAACTTTGAACAGATATAAATTGGTTTTTTGTAATTTTCAGAGGGCGGAATATTTGTTCTGAAATTCTTGTGTTGTAGGGAATTAAATGTTGATTAATTTAGAAAAAAAAAATTATCTAAAAATATTAAGTTTTAAGGTATGGAGCCGGTCTCAAAGTTTGGAAAAAAATTAAGTATGCAAGAAAATGTATTGCTGGTTGTTATTAAATGCATAATTTAGAACTGCTTTTTGCCTTCAAAATGAGCTATGAAATGGTTTAGTGGAATTTTTTTTTTAAAAAGTTATGACCATTTTAAAATGAAATCATTAAAGTTAAAAATCATGTGTGGATTCTCTATAGCAATTGCCATATTGCTACATCTTTTATGATGGTATTTTAAAATTTTTATTTTTAAAGAAAAATCATACAAGACCACTTCATAGGTCATTTTGAAGAAGAAGAACAGTACTAAATGATGCATTTAATAGAAAAGACCAAAACAATTTCGTGCGTGTTCTCACAAACCAGTTCCAGATTAAGCATCAATAAATACAATTAAAATGACTATTTTGGTATTGTTTTTTAGTATTCGATGAACCAATTTTGAAAACTTTTTTTTCTTATTCAGTAAATGCGCACGTGTAATTTAAGTTCACGACAACTTGATTTAAATTTTTGCCTGGGCTGCGTGCACGAAATTCGGAACTTTCGATTATCTCTGCTGGAACAGCCCAAAAACGCACTTAAACGAAAAAAAAAATGCTATTTTCGTGTTCAGCAACCCCAAATTAGTTTAGAAAATATGACTACCAAAATGGTTTCTTATTGGGTGCTATTATTGATTCCGTCGGAAAGCATTTTCCGCGCGGAAGCAAATTTTGCTATTCTTGATTCCGCGAAGTAGATACATCTGTCATCACTGTTCCGCAAAACAGATAAATTTGGCATTCTTGTTTCCGCAAATAATTTTACAAATTTAACAACCCTGACATCGAAGTGACGTTCATTTTTGTGTATTCTTGATTCCGACGGAAAGATATATTTCAGTATTTTCCTTCCGCGAAATTTTTGTGTCGGAAAGACTATAAAAAGTTAAAAATGCATGCTTTTTTGATAATTTTGCTCTTTTTATTGATAAGGATATTAAGCTAAATATTGAATATCAATTTTAAACACTTTACTACTACACAATAGTCGGTTTAATTAAAAATTACAAAATTTATTTTTAAAATAAAACTCAAAATTCATAAAACACATTTAATTTTATTTTATTAAAAAAAGAAAACAATTCATCTTTATTTTGATTAGATATACAACTAATATAGAAGAAGTCACTTTCACATCCAAACCTCGCTGCGGTGATCAAACGATGCAATGTAATCATGTAATCAATGGAAAAAAAAAATTTTTTCAACAAACTTTTTTTTACAAAAAACAACTTTATAGAAACACGCGACTTCACCGAACTCTAAAATGTATAGAGTATTAATCTTTAAATCGCACTGAAAAAGCTATTTTATCTACATGAAATTTACAAAAAAATTATCAAAGATTCATAATTTTTCTTTGTTGACATTTTTATTTATTTTTTATCCTTTGTCATCTGTCAAAATGTTAGAGATGTTCTTATTACAGGGTTCCCATTATTCTCGTTCGATATTCCTCTTCCGTCGGAATCAAGAATAGTAATTCTCATATCGAACGATATTTCTTTCCGCGAAAATTTCCTTATCGAACGGAATCAATAATAGCACCCATTAAATTAAAAATTAAGAAGAAAAAAATAAAAAAATACATTTTTTCTTAACTTTGAAACGGGCTCTTTTTCTTAAAAACTGATATTTTTTAATATTTTTTTTTTTTTAATTAATCAACATTTAATTTTCTACATTATAAGAATTCCAGAACAAATATTCTGCCCTTTAAAAATTACAAAAAACCAATTTAGAAAAAAGTCACGAAAATTTTCTTAAAAAATTCAAAATTTTTGTACCGAAACGGAAACCAATTTAAGTTTTAGACCAAAACTTCCTAAGAAGATAATGTTGACCTAGTCATTCTCTATAAAAGTTGTCTTCAAAACTTCACGAAAAAATAAAAAGTTCCAAGTAACGGGCAGATATACATAGAAAAGTATATATCTTCTTGATCAGCGTCACCTCCTGAGTCGATATAGCCATGTCCGTCTGTCTGGCTGGCTGTGTGTTGAAATACACTTTTTGGGAAAACTGAGCAAGATAATTCAATGAAATTTGGTACACGGACAAGCCTACCGCCCATACAAAAAATATATTCAAATTCAATCTAACACATTTACTGCCAGACCAATTTTTGTACTGTTTCCCAGGGTGCCAACAACTTTTTTTTTTATTTTCATGTTTTATATGAAATAACCGTCATTGTTAGGTGTTGCGTTTCTACAACTTTTGGAAGTCCTAGAAAAGATTTAGTCCTGGCTATTGAATATCACAGCCACGGCACCCTATGTAAAGATAAACGTCTATCTGTTTGCCAGTGCCATTTCTATTATTTTTAATAGCCATAGAGAAGAAAGAAGTGTTATAAAGTTAACAGTACTGTATATAAATATATATGGGACGTTTCATGTCAACCGACCACCTCCGTCGCGAGAATTTGTGGGGACGGAAAATAAAGTTTTGGATCCTAAAATTTTCGTTTTCTAAAAGCTTTCGAAATCCCAGTGGCGCTTTTAAAAATTTCAATAAGGCGACGTTGTAAAACGCGCCGAAAAGGGGCGTAAAATAAATTTTTTTTTTTAATATTTCGACGTAAATTTCATCACCCGGGGGTTTTGGGGGTCGCAGATCACGAATCTGAAGCCAGAATTTGAGAATTCTTAAATCCATGATGGCGAATGCACACTAGACCGGTGCGTTTTGGACGAAAGTTTAAAATTTGTCGCGCAACCGGCAGAATTGTAAAGTTTAACTATCGACATGAAGATTGCCGCCACCCTAGCTCTGAAAGATGACGGGAAGGGGTGTCGATATATTTTTGAAGGTTGAAAAACGTGGTTTAAAAATGCATGCTCATAGGTCCGAAGTGAATCAATTCTCAGCTTCGTAGTAGGTCGAAAACTGAAATCTAAGACATGGATTCTTATGTATTTTTTCAAGTAGAATCGAATGGCATCATTAGTTTTCTGATAAGACGTCCATTTTTGGCGTTAAGTGAACTTTTCAGCTCTAAAAAGTCGAAAAAGGGGTCAAAAAGACCCTTAAAAACTAGATATAATGGGTTAAGATGTTCACATAACTTAATGTAGAACCAAGCATGGAACAATATTTTAGAACGTCTTAACCCATTATAAACAAATTTTTGGAAAAGGGGTCGAAAAGACCCTTAAAAACGCGTTATAATGTGTTAAGATGTTCACATAACTTAATGTAGAATCAAGCATGGAACAATATTTTAGAACATCTTAACCCACTATAACGCGTTTTTAAGGGTCTTTTCGACCTCTTCCAAAAATTTGTTTATAATGGGTTAAGACGTTCTAAAATATTGTTCCATGCTTGATTCTCCATTAAGTTATGCGAACATCTTAACCCATTATATCTCGTTTTTAAGGGTCTTTTTGACCCCTTTTTCAAAAACTTGTTTATAATGGGTTAAAAAAATTTCCAAAAATATTCTTAAAAAATTTTACTAGGGGGCACTGAAAAGAAAAAACCGTCCGGACGTTGGGAACCGTCGTTGACTAAATATTTACGCCCGATTTCGTGATATTTTTTGATAATAAAAATCAAAAATTCGTTTTTCATGAATGAAAATAATGTCGTAGCGCAAAAAAAATGGTATCACTGGATTCGTCAGGAAAAATCCTAACAAAATATACATTTCAAATTTTTCTAAGATTTTTTCTGTTCAATTGTGGAGTGCTCAAACAGGCGATTTGGAAAAATTTCGACTTTTTTGAGCTGAAAAGTTCACTTAACGCCAAAAATGGACGTCTTATCAGAAAACTAATGATGCCATTCGATTCTACTTGAAAAAATACATAAGAATCCATGTCTTAGATTTCAGTTTTCGACCTACTACGAAGCTGAGAATTGATTCACTTCGGACCTATGAGCATGCATTTTTAAACCACGTTTTTCAACCTTCAAAAATATATCGACACCCCTTCCCGTCATCTCTCAGAGCTAGGGTGGCGGCAATCTTCATGTCGATAGTTAAACTTTACAATTCTGTCGGTTGCGCGACAAATTTTAAACTTTCGTCCAAAACGCACCGGTCTAATGCACACATTGTGGGAAAATCCTAATATTGACCAAGTCGAAAAAATAAAGCTAGAGTTGTTCGAATTCGTTCAAACTTACACATATAGCTTAGAAATATTAAGGTACGCATTGTTTGAGAACCCTAGCGTTATTTTTTCGACTTCTAGCTATTAGAATTTTCTCACACTGAAATAGTTTTTATTATTTCTCAAAATAAATGTCTACATATAAAATCTAAGCAAACCACAAACTCCTCAAACCAAGTTCACTTAGCACTAAAAGTGGTACTAGTCTTTCCATTTTGAATTGAATTTTGTTTCTAGAGGCTATGCATTTTTCACGACGAGGCAAAATAACAAAAACTACTGGCTATGGAAATCCATAGCCACAAGCCTGAATGAAACTGTACTGGCTATTGAAACCAATAGCCATGGCAGTCAATGTGTTAAATTTAATTAAAAAAAATAAATTTAGGTCTTGAAGTTCTTAAATAAGCTCTTTAAAAAATCCAACATATATTTTCAGAGTTGCTATTTTCTATAATTTTGCTTAAATCATACTTTTTGTGACTTAATTCAAATTTTTACTTAAGGACACGCTCTAGGTGGTTTTTAAAAAATTTTAACTTTTTGAAATACCACCCGCGATTTTTTTCAGGGATAATGTTGGGGGACCCTTCTAGTATCTAAATCCGCAAACCGCGAAATCGAACGTCCAGCCGTTTTTTTTTTCGACCTTTTAGTTTTTTTAACGATTTTTGAGTATGGCTCGGTGTGTATATACATATTATGTACACATATATATGTATATACGTACATATATATACTTGTATATGTATATATGTATAATATATATATATGGATATATATATACATACATACGTATAAAAGGTATCGTTTCCGCACCATTTATTTTAAAAAAAAATCGGTTTTTTCGTATTTAAGAAAAACACAAACAAAAACCGGAAATGAAAGTAGTCACTCCAGATGTGATTTTTGATGGTTAGTCCGATTCCGGTATTAGAATTGCTCTATTACGTCTGGACTTTGAGATATCCTTACATATATGTTTAAAGGACACCATTTTTTTTCCTATTTTTGAAGTTATATAACAAGATAAGGTAATATTATGCCGTAAAATCTGACAGTTAATAGACCTAGTTTTTTCCTTGAAAAGTCAATCAAACCGATAACGATATCTTTTTTTTGTCGGAGATATCTTTGCCTAAAAAGTTAAAAAAGTGCAAAAACACGATTTTTGGCTATATTGGATGTTATATGCAGGACACACAACATTTTTTTGGGAATTTCTATTACCAGAAACATTTGGCACTTTCTTCTGGCTTTAAATTGAGCTATCAAATGTTTATCTGCAATATTTCTCTGCAAAGTTATGTTAACTTTAAAATCACACCATGAAACTTTAAGCGAAAAATCTCGGTTTTCGGCTATATTTGAGGTTGTATACAGTACGGACGAAATTCGTCTGCTCTTTTTTACTAACCGAAGCATTTAAAACCATTCTTTATCTTCAAAATAAGCTATCAAGAGGTCTCTTGTGATTGTTTTCCACAAAGTTATGACCATTTAAAAATTACAATATGGACTGCAAATTCACAGTGTACGAGTATTCCTTATATTGCTGCATCATGTCGTCTTAAAATAGTCATAACTTTTTAGAAAATATATACAAGAGAACACTTGTTAGCTCATTTTGAAGATAAAGAATGGTATACTAGAAGGGTCCCCTAAAGTTAAAATTTTTTAAGAACCACCGTGCGCTCAGATAAATTTTTTAAAAATTATACAAAAACTTTTAGGGTTGCCACCTGATTTTTTTTGTAAATTTTGCTTAAACCATAAATGTATTTCGAAAAAAAAATTTAATTTTAGTCTTAAAATGCTTAGATAAGCTTTTTAAAAATCCAGCACATTTTTGGGTTTTTTTTTAAATAAAAATTTTCTTCCAAAAAATTACTCAAATCAACATTTTCTCTCTATAAATTAACATCTTGAGTCCGAAAACAACGAAACAAAAATTTAGGGTTGCCAGACGTTTTTTCGCAAAATTGCCTTTCTTTGCTAACTTTCTGTATTTAAAAGTTATAGGATCGACCCAAAAACTAATAGTAAATTTTTAGGGCTGTCACCTGGCTTTTTTTTTTAAATAAAAATTTTGTTTCAAAAAATTCCTTAAAACACCATTAAATAAATAAATTAACATATTGGGTCCAAAAATAACGAAACAAAAATTTAGGGTTGCCATATTACCCCTGCGGGTAAGGGGTCAGAATATGCCCGAGGTAAGCATGCCTGTCGTAAAAGGCGACTAAAAGCGGGTGACCAGCCAGGGTGTGGAAAGGTGTAGCGTTGGACAGCGTTGCGCCTCGAAAGAAAAACCCACAATGCCCGTAACTGGCACTGACAAGGCGAGTCGATGCCGCCTTAAAATAAGCATCTTGTCGAAATCCTGAAGCGTCTGATCCAGAGTGGGCGGCTTGCAGGTCAGCGTCTGTTCCAGATTGGGCGGCTGAAACTAAAAGTGAATTTGGCCACTATATTTGCAGCGCTTGCCGGATCCAGCTTTAAGCTTATAACTTACTGCGTGGGGCGTTGCCGAGAAGATTATACTAATGAAGCATGGATCGAAAAACGATGGGAAATAACTCTCCAAGTGGTACCCACCAGAGTGTGGTTAATCCACCTGCCTCGGCAGCATGCACATCGGATTTGGAGGTGCAAGAAACATGCATAGTTAGGAATGATTCTCCTATAACTGGAACCAATATGGTTTCTCAAAATTTTAAAATCCTTTATTGGCCCTATGCTCCTCCTAGGAGTTAAAGGAGAATACATACATACATACATACATATTAGGGTTGCCAGACGTTTTTTCGCAAAATTGCCCATCTTTGTTAACTTTCTTTATTGAAAAGTTATAGTATCGGCCCAAAAACCCATTGTAATTTTTTTAGGGTTGCCACCTGGTTTTTTTAATAAAATCAAAATTTTCTTCCAATAAATTCCTTAAATCAACATTTTCACTCTATAAATTGACACAGTGGGTCAGAACAAAAAATATGGCAACCCTAAATTTTTTTTCGTTGTTTTTTACTCAAGATGTTAATTTATAGAGAAAATGTTGATTTGAGTAATTTATTGGAAGAAAATTTTGATTTTATTAAAAAAACCAGGTGGCAACCCTAGAAATTTACAATGGATTTTTGGGTCGATCCCTATAACTTTTCATTAAAGAAAGTTAACAGAGAAAGGCAATTTTGCGAAAAACTTCTGGAAACCCTAATATGGCAACCCTAAATTTTTGTTTCGTTGTTTTTGGACCCAATATGTTAATTTATAGAGAGAAAATGGTGTTTTAAGGAATTTTTTGGAACAAAATTTTTATTTAAAAAAAACCAGGCAGCAACCCTAAAAATTTACAATGGGTTTTTGGGTCGATCCCTGTAACTTTTCATTAAAGAAAGTTAATAAAGAGTGGCAATTTTGCGAAAAAACGTCTGGCAACCCTAATATGGCAACCCTAAATTTTTGTTTCGTTGCTTTTGGACTCAAAATGTTAACCCTTAACAACCCACTGGTTCCGCCAGGAACCAACCAACTAAAATCAAAATTTCATTAAACAAATTTCTTTTAAACTTCCCACTGTAACTTCAAAAATGTATGTTGATCCAAGAGCCACCGTTTGCTTCCATAGCCGCTTGAAACCAACTACATTTGAGGAGTAATTTTTCAAAAGGGCTTATAACCAAAACGAGGCAAAAGTAATGTTATAATATTAATTGTCTGACACTTTGTTATAAGTTAATAAAATTAGGATCTGTTTTCACGAAAAGTTTACCAGATGGCGTGGAATTAATGCCATCTAGTTAAAAAAAATCATATTTATCCAATAAGCGATTATTATGCAAATAATGTGTATGACATTACTTTTGCCTCGTTTTGGTTATAAGCCCTTTTGAAAAATTACTCCTCATTTGACAGCTGTATATTCAGTTGAGAGATTCAATCTCAAGAAAAAACACTTTTGTAAAATTCCGTATTTTTGTGGTAAATTATTCACTATTATCAAAGATGTAAAAAATATTTTCTTGACCGTTAAATGGTCTAGAAGCTATTATAAGTTTTAGAAAAAAAATTTGGATTTTACTTTAGCGGATTTTTTTGCATTTATGGTTGGTTCCTTGCGGAACCGTCAGGCACCCGGAGTTCGAAATTCATACAACATATATCACTCATACATCTTGTGGTGCTAATTAAATGTGACGAAAATTTTTATATTTTACTAGTTGCCAGGGAGCGACTTCGTTCGCCCGTTCCCGATACCCTTTAAAAATGTACGTACTCAATCTCATCCATATCTATCACACAGTCTCAGAAGGTCTTTTTTTATATCGTTTTATTGAACAGTTTTCCAGCGGATTTTATTAGTCCCGGTGCCAGGTTTTTAATATTCCTACCGATGCCAAGGGTATTTCAAATTAGACTTTGCCCTGTAATCTCACCTGATAGCATGCCTTCAAAATCAAAAAATCATGCGAATGGGATATGGGATTTTCCAAGAACCCGGACGAAGCCGAGAGTATTTCGAACTAAAATGTATCCTTAAACCTTGCCATGCAAAATATCTATAAAGGAGAGAAAAAATCATGCAAATCGGACGATTGGTTCTCGAGTTATGGAGACAAAGACACACGTTGTATCTTATATATTTAGTAAGATGATTTTGGAATGACATTGCTGTACTGGTATGAATTCAATTTTGCCTAAACATCGTTGTATATTGATCAGAATATATGAAGGAAGGAAATCCGCGATGCAACAATCCGAATTGATTATTCCACACAAAGAATCCATGCCAAATTTGTGTTTTTGCCTGAAAAACGCTGTTTCAGTAAGATTTACCAAAACTAAATGCGGTTGCTGATAGATTTATGCTCATTTCTTTTCATTTTCATGCAGTTTTATTTAATATTTCTCTGGAAAAGTTCTTTGTTACAAAAATCATAATTTTTAATTTTGATGTCCGGGTGCCTAGTGGTTCCGCTAGGAACCAACCAGATATTTTTTACCTAATTCTGGTAAATGTCAACTATGCTCAATGTTGTAGAACAAAAGTTATCCGGAATCGCAAGTTTAATATGTTACATTTTTTTCAGCTCATTAAAAAAAATCAGGCTTTTAAGGGTTAATTTATGGAGAGAAAATGTTGATTTGAGTAATTTTTTGGAAGAACATTTTGATTTAAAAAAAAAAACCAGATGGCAACCCAAAAATGTGCTGGATTTTTAAAAAGTTTATCTAAGCGTTTTAAGACTAAAATTAACTTTTTTTTTCTGAATACATATATGGTTTAAGCAAAATTTACAAAAAAAAAAAACAGGTGGCAACCCTAAAAGTTTTTGTATAATTTTTTCAAAATTTATCTGAGCGTGTCCTGAAGTAAAAATTTGAATTAAGTCACAAAAAGTATGATTTAAGCAAAATTCCAGAAAATAACCAGGTGGCTACCCTAAAAATATATGTTGGATTTTTTAAAAAGCTTGTCTAAGAACTTGAAGACCTAAATTTATTTTTTTTTAATTAAATTTAAAAAAGTTCCATTTAACCAAAATAAAAATAAATAACAGTTGGCAGTCCTGAAAACCATTAAAAAATTTTAATTTATACATATATGTATCAATAACAATAGTTAGGTACTCGTGATTTTGCTACTTTTGTAACAAGTATCAACAATTTTTTGGTTACTTGTTACTTTTGTAACAAGTATCAAACATTTTTTAGTTACTTGTTACTTTTGTATCAAGTAACAAAATTTTTTTTTGATACTGATAAGTTACTTGTTACTTTTGTATCAAGTAACAAAATTTTTTTTTGATACTGATACAAAAGTAACAAGTAACTAAAAAATTTTTGATACTTGATACAAAAGTAACAAAAATGTATCAAGTTACAAAAGTAACTAGCTGTGCCCATCTCTGAGTACTTATTTGTATAATACTTGTTTATTTGTTTATTTAAAACAAAAGAAGGTCGAAATTATTTCATCATATATGAAATAATTTTTTCATTTTAAAATATTCAGAAGTCACCGAAACACATTCTAATTTTTCTTAGTTAATAAATTAATAACTATTTCACAAGAATTCCAAACCGCCTATTGATTTACCCAACTGGTCAACTTATAACATAACCCTAATTTATGGAGACGATATTATGCTTCTAAGTTCAAATGCTAGGGCCTCAACAGCAAATCTTAAATTGAATGACCACCTAGTGATTCTTAATAGGTCCTTCAGAAAATGGAAACTAAGGTTGAACATAGAAAAGTGTGAAAGCACAATTTTCACAGGCCTTAAAAAGAAAATATATCCTAATGCCAGGCAATTTATCCCTGCCATAGAAATAAATAGATATTCTATAAGGTATACCGAAAAAAATAAGTATCTAGGTGTTATTTTTGATAGGAAATTTACTTTTAAAACCCATGTTGATTACAACTTATCGAAATATCGAAAAAAATATTCTTCTGCTACTCGAACCTGTTTCGCAGAGCAAAAAATCTCAAACATGAGATAAAGTTAAATTGCTATAAGCAAATTATAGACCCATTTTAGGTTATGCGTTTCCTAATTGGTTCGATATCTCGTCAACCCAAATGGAAAGGCTAAGAATTTTCGAGATATACACTCTCAGGGAGTGCTTGGGTAAAAGGGCGCTACATAAATGGCACCTATAGAAGTACTCCTAATAAATAAGTTTATGACCAAAGTAAATTAATAAGAATAGATTCCTTCCTGGTAGGCTTAGCGTTGAAATATTTAGGAAAGTTGCCTTTTGTCAATAACAATCTGATTGATAACACTAGTTTACAGCCAAAATTCCCAGCGAATGCCGTTACTCATTTTATATGGAAAATGGGCTGCTGATTCCGAAAATCGAATTTTTTTTTTTTTTATTTCGTGTCGTTTTCGAGATATCGGTCATTTTCGGTTTTTGGACCAAAAAAAAAAGATAGTCCCATTAAAATACAAATATCTCAAGAACCAATGTTTGTATTTAAACAAATAATATGTCATATTAAAGGTAATTAAATTACCTACAAATGATATCCACATCACTTTTTGGTTGGTTCGTTAGTTTCGATGAAATAAACTGATTTCTAAAAAAAAAATTTTTTTTTCGAAAAAATTAAGAAAAAATCAAATTCAACTTCAAATTTATACAAGAAGACATAACTTTTTTATAATATTTATTGGAAGAAAATTTTGATTTTATTAAAAAAACCAGGTGGCAACCCTAGAAATTTACAATGGATTTTTGGGTTAACAGTTAACAGAGAAAGGCAATTTTGCGAAAAACTTCTGGAAACCCTAATATGGCAACCCTAAATTTTTGTTTCGTTGTTTTTGGACCCAATATGTTAATTTATAGAGAGAAAATGGTGTTTTAAGGAATTTTTTGGAACAAAATTTTTATTTAAAAAAAAACCAGGCAGCAACCCTAAAAATTTACAATGGGTTTTTGGGTCGATCCCTGTAACTTTTCATTAAAGAAAGTTAATAAAGAGTGGCAATTTTGCGAAAAAACGTCTGGCAACCCTAATATGGCAACCCTAAATTTTTGTTTCGTTGCTTTTGGACTCAAAATGTTAACCCTTAACAACCCACTGGTTCCGCCAGGAACCAACCAACTAAAATCAAAATTTCATTAAACAAATTTCTTTTAAACTTCCCACTGTAACTTCAAAAATGTATGTTGATCCAAGAGCCACCGTTTGCTTCCATAGCCGCTTGAAACCAACTACATTTGAGGAGTAATTTTTCAAAAGGGCTTATAACCAAAACGAGGCAAAAGTAATGTTATAATATTAATTGTCTGACACTTTGTTATAAGTTAATAAAATTAGGATCTGTTTTCACGAAAAGTTTACCAGATGGCGTGGAATTAATGCCATCTAGTTAAAAAAAATCATATTTATCCAATAAGCGATTATTATGCAAATAATGTGTATGACATTACTTTTGCCTCGTTTTGGTTATAAGCCCTTTTGAAAAATTACTCCTCATTTGACAGCTGTATATTCAGTTGAGAGATTCAATCTCAAGAAAAAACACTTTTGTAAAATTCCGTATTTTTGTGGTAAATTATTCACTATTATCAAAGATGTAAAAAATATTTTCTTGACCGTTAAATGGTCTAGAAGCTATTATAAGTTTTAGAAAAAAAATTTGGATTTTACTTTAGCGGATTTTTTTGCATTTATGGTTGGTTCCTTGCGGAACCGTCAGGCACCCGGAGTTCGAAATTCATACAACATATATCACTCATACATCTTGTGGTGCTAATTAAATGTGACGAAAATTTTTATATTTTACTAGTTGCCAGGGAGCGACTTCGTTCGCCCGTTCCCGATACCCTTTAAAAATGTACGTACTCAATCTCATCCATATCTATCACACAGTCTCAGAAGGTCTTTTTTTATATCGTTTTATTGAACAGTTTTCCAGCGGATTTTATTAGTCCCGGTGCCAGGTTTTTAATATTCCTACCGATGCCAAGGGTATTTCAAATTAGACTTTGCCCTGTAATCTCACCTGATAGCATGCCTTCAAAATCAAAAAATCATGCGAATGGGATATGGGATTTTCCAAGAACCCGGACGAAGCCGAGAGTATTTCGAACTAAAATGTATCCTTAAACCTTGCCATGCAAAATATCTATAAAGGAGAGAAAAAATCATGCAAATCGGACGATTGGTTCTCGAGTTATGGAGACAAAGACACACGTTGTATCTTATATATTTAGTAAGATGATTTTGGAATGACATTGCTGTACTGGTATGAATTCAATTTTGCCTAAACATCGTTGTATATTGATCAGAATATATGAAGGAAGGAAATCCGCGATGCAACAATCCGAATTGATTATTCCACACAAAGATTTCATGCCAAATTTGTGTTTTTGCCTGAAAAACGCTGTTTCAGTAAGATTTACCAAAACTAAATGCGGTTGCTGATAGATTTATGCTCATTTCTTTTCATTTTCATGCAGTTTTATTTAATATTTCTCTGGAAAAGTTCTTTGTTACAAAAATCATAATTTTTAATTTTGATGTCCGGGTGCCTAGTGGTTCCGCTAGGAACCAACCAGATATTTTTTACCTAATTCTGGTAAATGTCAACTATGCTCAATGTTGTAGAACAAAAGTTATCCGGAATCGCAAGTTTAATATGTTACATTTTTTTCAGCTCATTAAAAAAAATCAGGCTTTTAAGGGTTAATTTATGGAGAGAAAATGTTGATTTGAGTAATTTTTTGGAAGAACATTTTGATTTAAAAAAAAAAAAACCAGATGGCAACCCAAAAATGTGCTGGATTTTTAAAAAGTTTATCTAAGCGTTTTAAGACTAAAATTAACTTTTTTTTTCTGAATACATATATGGTTTAAGCAAAATTTACAAAAAAAAAAAACAGGTGGCAACCCTAAAAGTTTTTGTATAATTTTTTCAAAATTTATCTGAGCGTGTCCTGAAGTAAAAATTTGAATTAAGTCACAAAAAGTATGATTTAAGCAAAATTCCAGAAAATAACCAGGTGGCAACCCTAAAAATATATGTTGGATTTTTTAAAAAGCTTGTCTAAGAACTTCAAGACCTAAATTTATTTTTTTTTAATTAAATTTAAAAAAGTTCCATTTAACCAAAATAAAAATAAATAACAGTTGGCAGTCCTGAAAACCATTAAAAAATGTTAATTTATACATATATGTATCAATAACAATAGTTAGGTACTCGTGATTTTGCTACTTTTGTAACAAGTATCAACAATTTTTTGGTTACTTGTTACTTTTGTAACAAGTATCAAACATTTTTTAGTTACTTGTTACTTTTGTATCAAGTAACAAAATTTTTTTTTGATACTGATAAGTTACTTGTTACTTTTGTATCAAGTAACAAAATTTTTTTTTGATACTGATACAAAAGTAACAAGTAACTAAAAAATTTTTGATACTTGATACAAAAGTAACAAAAATGTATCAAGTTACAAAAGTAACTAGCTGTGCCCATCTCTGAGTACTTATTTGTATAATACTTGTTTATTTGTTTATTTAAAACAAAAGAAGGTCGAAATTATTTCATCATATATGAAATAATTTTTTCATTTTAAAATATTCAGAAGTCACCGAAACACATTCTAATTTTTCTTAGTTAATAAATTAATAACTATTTCACAAGAATTCCAAACCGCCTATTGATTTACCCAACTGGTCAACTTATAACATAACCCTAATTTATGGAGACGATATTATGCTTCTAAGTTCAAATGCTAGGGCCTCAACAGCAAATCTTAAATTGAATGACCACCTAGTGATTCTTAATAGGTCCTTCAGAAAATGGAAACTAAGGTTGAACATAGAAAAGTGTGAAAGCACAATTTTCACAGGCCTTAAAAAGAAAATATATCCTAATGTCAGGCAATTTATCCCTGCCATAGAAATAAATAGATATTCTATAAGGTATACCGAAAAAAATAAGTATCTAGGTGTTATTTTTGATAGGAAATTTACTTTTAAAACCCATGTTGATTACAACTTATCGAAATATCGAAAAAAATATTCTTCTGCTACTCGAACCTGTTTCGCAGAGCAAAAAATCTCAAACATGAGATAAAGTTAAATTGCTATAAGCAAATTATAGACCCATTTTAGGTTATGCGTTTCCTAATTGGTTCGATATTTCGTCAACCCAAATGGAAAGGCTAAGAATTTTCGAGATATACACTCTCAGGGAGTCCTTGGGTAAAAGGGCGCTACATAAATGGCACCTATAGAAGTACTCCTAATAAATAAGTTTATGACCAAAGTAAATTAATAAGAATAGATTCCTTCCTGGTAGGCTTAGCGTTGAAATATTTAGGAAAGTTGCCTTTTGTCAATAACAATCTGATTGATAACACTAGTTTACAGCCAAAATTCCCAGCGAATGCCGTTACTCATTTTATATGGAAAATGGGCTGCTGATTCCGAAAATCGAATTTTTTTTTTTTTATTTCGTGTCGTTTTCGAGATATCGGTCATTTTCGGTTTTTGGACCAAAAAAAAAAGATAGTCCCATTAAAATACAAATATCTCAAGAACCAATGTTTGTATTTAAACAAATAATATGTCATATTAAAGGTAATTAAATTACCTACAAATGATATCCACATCACTTTTTGGTTGGTTCGTTAGTTTCGATGAAATAAACTGATTTCTAAAAAAAAAATTTTTTTTTTTCGAAAAAATTAAGAAAAATTCAAATTCAACTTCAAATTTATACAAGAAGACATAATTTTTTTGTATCATAGACTATATATTTGTGAAGAAAATAAGATATAATTTAAGAAAATCGATGGAAAAATGCAAAAGTTGTATACAATTCATTGATAAGTTACCAAAATGCGTTTTTCCCTATTTTTCCGTTTTTTTGTAATAAACTGTTCGAAAATTTGAAACTTTTTGTAAAAGAAATTAGAAAATCCAAAAAATTCTTAAAGAAGGCATTAAAAGAAAATACCCGTGCCTCGCCGTTTTTCCCTAGCACGTCAGATTTTTTTTTAATCGATTTTTGAAGTTTTTTAATCCACTGTACATGAAAAAACAGAAATAACGCATTCTTGTGTTAAATCGATGAATTTAACTATATGATCCTTACATCTGAGGTATATTATGTGTTCAGTAAACTTATGCAGGATACTGCGAGGAATATTTTTGTAGAAAATTTTAACCCTCTAAAACCCTCACATGTGGGTCATTTTGACCCCCACATGAAGGTCATTTTGACCTACATGTGGGGGTTTGAGAGGGTTAAAATTGTCTACAAAAATATTCCACGTAGTATCCTGCATAAGCTTGCTGAAGACATGATACACCTCAGATGTAAGGATCATATAGTTAAATTCATCGATTTAACACAAGAATGCGTTATTTCTGTTTTTTTCATGTACAGTGGATTAATAAACTTCAAAAATCGACTAAAAAAAAATCTGACGTGCCAGAGAAAAACGGCGAGGCACGGGTATTTCCTTTTAATGCCTTCTTTAAGAATTTTTTGGATTTTCTAATTTCTTTTACAAAAAGTTTCAAATTTTCGAACAGTTTATTACAAAAAAACGGAAAAATAGGGAAAAACGCATTTTGGTAACTTATCAATGAATTGTATACAACTTTTGCATTTTTCCATCGATTTTCTTTAATAGTATTTTATTTGCCTAACAAATTTATAGACTATGATATAAAAATACAAAATGATTTTTAAAATTTTTTTTTCTTGTAAAAATCTGCAGTTGATTTAGACATTTTTGTAATTTTTTCGGAAAAATATACTCTTTTTTTCAGAAATCAATTTATTTCATCGAAACTTACAAACCAGCCAAAAAGTGACGTGAGTATCATTTGTAGGTTATTTAATTACCTTTAATATGACATATTATTTGTTTGAATACAAACATTGGTTCTTGAGATATTTGTATTTAAGTGGAACTATCTTTTTTTTTTGGTCCAAAAACCGAAAATGACCGATATCTCGAAAACGACACGAAATAAAAAAAAAAAAATGCAATTTTCGGAATCAGCAGCCCATTTTCCATATAAAATGAGTAACGGCATTCGCTGGGAAAAAAAATTTTAATCATTTGTAAACTAGTGTAATTATTTAAATCAGGAAAGCGATATAGCATATCCCATAGTAGATAAGCATATGTAACCCATATATTTAAGTGTATTAAATAATAATAATAATATATATTCAGGTAAAGAACTTCTACTTTATCATAGAAGATTTAAAACACTTGACGTCAGAAATACAGTGTACAGCACTTGTCAATTTCTGCAAAATTAATGACGAGTTAGAATAAGAGTTCTTTATCTGTTGGTATATAGTTTTGGTAGTTTTAAGTTGTTTCGTTTTAAGTATAAAACCAAATAATAAAATTTCATTTTTTTAAATTTTTTCGTAAAAATAGAAAAATAGAACAATAAGGCGATTCCTGAAAACGTGTAAAAGCCTCGAAAAGCTCGTAAACTCGTAAAACTGTAAAATTTTGTTTTGATTTTGACAACTTTTACGAGTTTACGAGGTTTTCGAGGCTTTTACACGTTTTCAGGAATCCCCTCAATGTATTTTAAAATGAATGTTATGTAGTAGAATAAGTTCTGTACTATTTTTACAAATTTCAAAACCTAATTAAGAAACCCTTAGATAAATACGTGTGTATGTAAAGATTTCGCTGCTTAATTTTTCAAGTTGACTATACAACTTGTAAAATTTAGCATAAATTGTATAGTCAACTTGTAAAATATAGCACAAGTTGTATAGTCAACTTGAAAAATTTAGCAGCGAAACTTGTAAAATTTAGCACAAGTTGTATAGTCAACTTGAAAAATTTAGCAGCGAAATGGTGGGTACACTGAACGCGTTCGTAAAAGAATGGAAGGAGAAACTGGAAAAAATAAGTGCTGAAGTGACTGAGAACATAAATAAAAAAATAACAGCAATATCTGAGAATACAAACGAGAAAATATTAAACATAAGTGCGAGAGTAAAGAGCCTTGAAGCTGCATCTACAGATCAATACGAAGTACAAAAGGAGCTACATAATTTACAAAAACGTTTAGATGTGATGGAACGTAAAGAAATTGCATTGGATGATGTGATTTTTGGTGTACCAGAGTGTGAAAATGAAAATTTATATAATCTTTATAACCAACTAAGTTTCTCTATTGGAAGCAGATTGCCAGCAGTGCGTAATATATTTCGTTTAAGACGTAGGGTACAGGATAGAACCAACAATCCCACACCAGTGATTCTGCAATTTAATTATCAATCTGAGAGAGATTCAGTTTTGAAAGCGGCAGCTGCCTTCCGTAAAGAAGAACAACGAACTCTCACCCTTCGCGATCTAGGGATAGAGTCCGACACAAAGTGTTACTTAAATGAGAGCATCACAAGGCGTACAAGGTCTTTACTGCAATTCGCCCTACAACTAAAGAATCAAGGAAAAATTTTCGCGGCGTTCACTAATCGTGGATCTGTCGTTGTAAAGCTTTCTGAGAGGGAAAAGAAAAATGTACACATGGAGGATGAAAAAAGTTTACTTGCTGCTAGCGACGATCAAAATAACTCTTATAATGATGATGATTAAATGTATTTATAATGCTGCATATATTTTAGTTTTAGTTTATTCTCTTCTCTCCTACAGTTTGAAAATTTCTCTTATAAATATTATATTTTTTATAAGTTTAGGTTACCTTTTCTTTTCACCACCATATATTTTTAACTTTATAAATTTATTTTAAAGCAATTTTAATTTTACAACTTTCAGCTATGTTTTAAGATTAGGTTGTATTCTCATCAATGTGGCTATATTTTTGCGGACTGGGATTAATAACGTTGACGGAACCTTTTCTGATCTATCAGTTACTCGTTGTGTTTTCTGTTTAAATGATGAATAACACAGTCGATGGGTTGGACATGGGACTTTCTACTATGCTGAGAGTACTTCAATCGCAGCGAAATGGGCTGCATATATCGCACATAAATGCACAGAGTATTAACTCAAAAATTGAAGAATTCAGATACTTATTTGTGGGATCTGGTATTGATGCTATATATGTATCTGAAACTTGGTTTGATAAAGATATTCCAGATTGTATGTATGGCTTAGATGGCACTGCGTTTTTCGTTCAGACCGAGTTGGACGAATGGGTGGTGGTGTCGCAATCTATGTACGAGCTGGCATGAAATGTAAATTATTATTATGTCAGTCTGAACCAAATAGTGATTGCGAATTTATTTTACTGGAGGTTTCTAATGACCTTGAAAAACTTATGTTAGGAACAATTTATAGGCCCAAAAAATCGATCAAACTGGATTCATTTTGCACCTTATTAGAACAAATAAGTTGCTCACTACCGAATGCTATAATTTGCGGTGACCTTAATTGTGACCTAATGAATGTAACTGAGTCTAGACCTTTGCTAAGCTCATTAAAATCAATAAATCTGCTGCCCGTTAATACTCAAAACCCAACACACTTTATTTTTGAATCTTGCAGTCTTATTGATGTTTTCTTTGTCAGTGACACCAACAAAGTGCTCATCATGATCAGCTTTCTGCACCTTGTTTATCTAAGCATGATTTGCTATTTCTTACATTTGACTTCACAAATTTTAAATATTCTCAGGAAACGATTAGTTTTTGTGACTTTAAAAACATTGACTGGCTCGCATTACAAAATGGGACTGGAGCAGCATTCATTATATGAGTGAGGTAGACGATCAGGTGCTGTTTTTCAAGAACCATGTTTTAGATCTATACACTAAATACGTTCCCCTTAAAACTAAAGTCATCCACAAGGAAGGATCCATCTGGCTAACGGAGGAAATAAAGCGATATATGAGAATACGTGACACAGCATATAAAAAGTGGAAAAGATTTAAAATTCCCCAATTCTTAAAAGAGTTCAAAACTGCTAGAAATATTGTTACACTTAAAATTAAAAAAGCGAAAGCACAATTTCATAAAATCAAGCTGAATTGCTCGAATACAAATGTATGGAAATTTTTGAAGAAGATAGGCATTGGCAAACAATCAACCGCGATTCCAAATGACCTTGATTGTGATCTAATTAATTCCAAGTTCGTGTCTGTTACAACCCCTTCAACAACTGACGAGGATCTCAATGACGTCATTGCTAACGACACACTTGATGAAATTGATAAAGGCCTTTTTTTTGAAGAATAACCCAACATGATGTTTTTGTGGCTTTTTCATGTATTAAGAAGAATTTTATTTCCATTTGTTATTAACTTCATAACACATATCTTGAATTCAATAATAACATCAAATTTTCCGAGTCATTGGAAAACTTCGAAAGTAATTCCAATCCCGAAAACGAATGCACCTTCAACCGACTACCGTCCAGTGGCCATAGTTCCATTTTTGTCAAAAGTTTTTGAAAAATGCACTGCAGGTCAAATGCAAAGGTTTCTCAATACAAATAAACTACTTAGCAATCAGCAATCAGGTTTTAGACCAAAACGTAGCTGCCAAACGGCACTTGTGTATGTCGTAGATGAACTGCGAAAAAGCATTGATAGGCGGCAAATATCCTATCTGGCATTATTAGATTTCTCTAAGGCATTTGACAACGGTTACCACTCCCTGCTTTATACTAAACTGCGAGAAAATTTTAGGTTTTCGAAGCCTTCTGTTAAGTTAATCGCCTCATATTTAAGCCACAGAAAACAGTGTGTGGTTACTAAAAGTTCCTCCTCAAGCATTCTTTCCGTCCAAAATGATGTTCCCCAGGGATCAGTATTGGGGCCTTTACATTTTTCACTCTATGTGAATGAACTCCCACGAATCGCCAAACATTGCACTGTGCATATGTATGCAGATGATGTGCAACTTATAATCAGTCGCCCGGCTAGTGAGTTGACAGAAGCTTCTGAGCTATTAAACGTTGATTTGGCCTCGGTTTATAAATTGTCCAACCAGCTTTGTTTCAAACCTGCAAAATCTTAAGTAATGCTAATAAGTAAAAAAGGTTTTCGCCCTGATAATGCTCCTAAAATCCAACTTAATGGCACGCAAATTGAACAAGTAGAACAAGCAAAAAATTTAGGACTTACATTTAACTCAACACTAACTTGGTCTACGCATATAAACATAGCATGTGGAAGAGTCTATGCCGCACTGCGCGCGTTAAATCATACTAAAAATTTTTTGCCATCAAGTACTAAAGTCATGATAGTAAAAACTTTAGTTCTGCCTAAATTACTTTACAGTTGTGAAATTTTTTGTAATCCAGATTGCAACAGCAGAAGAAGACTAAATGTAGTCTTTAATAATATAGCGCGCTTTGTTTACAATATTAAGCAGCGAGACCATATATCGAACCATGCAAAAAGTATTTATGGATGTTCATTCGATAATTTTCTTAAATCTAGAGCCCTTAATTTTTTGCATGGCATTATCAAACAAGGAGATCTCTGCTGTTAGTTCAGCCAACATTTGCCAGCTTAACTTCGGAACGTCAATTTTTTGTTGTTGCTACTCGTCTATGGAACTTCCTGCCAGCTCATATAAGAAAGATCAGAAATAGGAAAACATTCAATTTGTCCGTTATTAATTACTTAGCCATTGATGAAATATAACTTAAGCCTTTTTCCTTCTTTACCTTACCTCCTCTTGGACTTTATCTCTTTACTTCTTCTAGTGCTATTAACTGTATTTTTCTACCGAATTTAAGATTTAATTCTCACATTTAACTTATTTAGATTACTGGTATACTTTTTAAGGCTCCTACTAATTATAAGATTCATTTATCTTAATGTTGTGAGCAAATATTGTTAAATGTAGTATTAAGACAAAATGTATACTTTAAAGTTATTAAATAAATGGGCGACTTCCTATGCATAAAGACTGCCCCAGAAAAATTTGATACTTTTATTGACGATTACAAAAATATATAACACTTAGTAAACGAACTTCAAACGATAAAGATGTCTAGCAATCAAGAAAAAAAACCTGCAAAAACCAGAATTAAAACATTCAGTCATAGCTAAAAAAACAGATGCATCAAAAATCATTGTCCAACGGGTTATTTCGAATTATAGAAAGGGTCAACTTATTACGCGGAAAAAGGGTTCAGGTAGAAAAGCCAGTATAGACCCACAGTTGGTGAAAAAGGTGAAGCGCCTTTTTAAGCAGAATCCTAACTCTTCAGAACGAGATATGGCTGCCAAACCAGGAACCTCAAAATCTTCTATAAACAGACTTAAGAAAAAACTTAATCTGAAGACCTACAGAGTTCAAAAAATTCCAGACCGTTCCCATGAAAAGCAGTTAGAGGCTCAAAAGCGAGCTTCGATGATAAATTTCATAACCATTCGGAAAAAAACCAGCGACCAAATTTTTCTTGCCGAAAATTACCGGCAGTCCTATTTTAATTGTGCTACAGTGGGTGGGCGATGACGGCAAAACATTCCGAAAATTTAATAATTCAAAAATTATTTAAAAATATTTTTGCAAGGCTATAACCACGCCGACCAAGCTTTTCTAATTCGTCTTAGTGTAAACTACCATTTTTCATTAAAAATTTCAGAATCCGCGATGACGGCACTTTTAGTATTGCCGGCTCCTCGCCTATAACCTTTGACTTACATTTGAGTAAAATTTAAATAGGAGGTTAATAGCGATAAAGTTCGAATAAACGTTATTTGTTATTATATAAGAATATAACTGTTTAGGACTCTTGATATTTTAAAAGAAATGAAAACACATCAATTACTGTGGAAAATGAAACCATGCCCAAAAAACTAATTTTATTTGAACAGCAAGATGAATTTACAATATAAAAGCGCAGTGATAGCTTAACTCGTATGCAGAGTGTATACGATACATTTACTATATGTTAAGAAGACTCTTTGCATATTCAAGGAGCTCTTTTGAATCAGTATCAGAAAGCTTCTGTAGGTTGAATATATAAGGATCAGAAGAGTATAAAAGAGCATGGAAAACGTCTTCATTTGTCGCTAGCCTAGAGCACTTTCTTGCGTGGTTTAGTCTTGTGCTTGTGTAATCTTTATTACGTGATTCCTGAGCTAAATGTCCAATAGGCAGAACAGCCAAGTGTCTTATTATAGTTTCTCCATGCACAGAAATTTTCTTTTGCGAATTCCATCAACATTGGTCGACAATATCTAGGTGAAGAGCACGTTGGATTTTGCCATAAAATCTGGTTTGTTTCTGCATTAATTAATTTAATTGGTGCAAGAGAGCATATGAAAAGGTTTGCATCTGAAATGGACTCATTTACACTGATTAAAACTTGTTTGTATTCACTTTGCCCTGATAATCCATCAAATGCCCATTTTGTAAACAGTTTAATACGATTTATTGTTTAACTTTGAATAGATTCAATCAATAAAGTACGAGCGACAGTGTGATTCAGTAAATCCTGTAGTTTCACTTTGTTGGCATAGGTGTCAGTTATTTCAATACTTGATTGGATAGGATAACACATCGTTTTAGAGTACTCAATATATTGTAAGGTGGCAAAATATCGCAATTTTTTTTTAATTAAATAAACATGCTCTTAAGTATCCATAATGAGATTTTATAGTTCCGGATTCATGGAATACTTTTCCTTTAATAATTTTTTTTTTCGTCTCTAGTCAAATTCCGCATCATGGCTACAAGGTAAGCTTCTTCAGATTCTCCTCGAGACCTTAGCTCTTGTATGAATACGTTATATACATGCTCAAATCAATATTCTTGAACTAACGTCATGTTCTTGCGTTTCTTGGATTTTTCTGATGAATCTTCATACGACTTCAGTGGACGACCACGTTCTCCAGATGCTGTTGATGAGGTGTTTGATGGTACTGCTTCATCGATTACACAGGTTTACAAAAAAAAAAAAAAAAAATGTCATGGCGTTTTGACCAGACTATGTTTTTCCTAGGGTATTTGACGTCTGATGGCTATACCTCCGAAACTAGGTCCGAGATACCCTTTTCGATCACATATTCTTTTTAAAGACTAAGAATTCAATGATAAAAAATTAGTTTCAGAATTTCAGCGAATTTATCACTAAACGACACATGAACCGCATTTTGACCTCCATATGACCATGAAATCTTTTTTCTCAGACGTTCTGAAAAAAAAAAAAACGGACCCCGGATTCCATGACATTTTTTTTTTTTTTTTTTTGTAAACCTGTGTTATCGTAAATTCTCCGTCTAGCCATGATGAATTTTTCTCATAGAATCTGTCACTTGTTCTGCTAGCTTTTGCCGAACGATCGTCAATAAAACATTTTTTTAGTTAAAAAAAAAAAAATCCCCACAACAACTATTACTATTACGTTGTAGATATATCCGGATCTTCCGATGGCTATATCTCCGAAACTAGGTCCGAGATACCCTTTTCGATCACATATTCTTTTTAAAGACTAAGAATTCAATGATAAAAAATTAGTTTCAGAATTTCAGCGAATTTATCACTAAACGACACATGAACCGCATTTTGACCTCCATATGACCATGAAATCTTTTTTCTCAGACGTTCTGAAAAAAAAACGGACCCCGGATTCCATGACATTTTTTTTTTTTTTTTTGTAAACCTGTGTTATCTTAAATTCTCCGTCTAGCCATGCTGAATTTTTCTCATAGAATCTGTCACTTATTCTGCTAGCTTTTGCCGAACGATCGGCAATAATAACGTTGTAATAACATTTTTTTTATACTATACAAGACTTGTTGGCTTTTAAACAGCGATTAACTGTAATTATCATTTATTTGCTTTTGAATATCTTCAGGATCCTTCCCTCTGTTGATGAAAAAGTCACACAGCTCTCGACGAGAAAAAACGAATTCACTCATTTTGAGAAAAAAAATCTACAAAAATCCGAGATAATGGGCCTTATCGTAAATAAATATTCTCGAGAATTTATTCACTAACTCCCTGGTTTGCAATCGGAAAAAAAATTTCGTGGAAAGGGAAAATTCACTGGAAAAATGGAATGGAACTTCCTTCAGATTTACGATAAGGCCCAATAGCGACTGATTGTATTTTGTAAAGTAAATATGACATAAAATTCAAGGAATTAATAGCCCTCACAAGTTATGGGTGAAAATTATTACTAAAGTGAACTAGTAAGGGTGTTACCTTTGGTCTGGCCAAATTTTAAATACCCTACACAGCAGTATTTTGAAAATTTTGCTTTATGGGAGGTGCTACGCACCATTGTCCGTATTCACTCAGTTTTTTCTCAGAGTTTGAATTTATAGTTCTTAGTATTTGAGTGAAATATGGTTGGATTATCTCAAAAAATGTTTTCAATATAGCGTTTTGAACCTTTTGCTTATATAGGAGGTGCCACGCCCTCTTGTCTGATTTTATCTAGTTTTCGCTTAAAGCTTGCATTTATAATTCTTAGTGTCTGAGTAAAATTTAGTTCGATTGTCTCAAAAAACGCTTTCAGTATAGCGTTTTGAAGTTTTTGCTTATATGAGAGGTGACACGCCGTCTTGTCCGAATTCGCCCAGTTTTTGATCAAAGCTTGCGCTTACACTGCGTAGTATTTATGTGTATTTTGGTTGCTTTGTCGTGAAAAACACTCCCAAAGTTGCATTTTGAATATTTCGCTCATTTTCAATTCAACGAGCTAACTTTGACGACGAAGGCAGTGTACCAAATTTCATTGAATTATCTTTGCTCAGTTTTCCCAGAAAGTGAGGTACATTAAGCTAGCAGAGCGAAAATGGCAGAACTGAAAAAAAAATATGCCAGAATTATAGGCTAATTTTTGGGCCCAAACGCCGAATTTTAGGCTCTTAATTTTTTTTAAAAAAAAAATAGCTCTGCCAGCTTAAGTGTAAGCCAGCAGAGCTGTTTCGAGAAAACACATAGGGGACGTATATTGAACTAAAGTAAGTAGTCAATAATTATAGGCTAATTATAGGCTATTTAAATGCCCCATCGCCAAAAGAAAAGCTTTTAATTAAAAAAAAAAAAAAAATCTGCTAGGTTAAGCTTAAGCTAGCAGAGCGATTTCGAAAAAATAAACATTTTGTACTAAAGAAAGTATTCAATAATTATAGGCTAATTATAGGCTATATAAATGTCCCATCGCCAAAAGAAAAGCTTTTCATTTAAAAAATGGACCAAATCAATTTTCTTGAAAAAAGGAACTTTGAATAACAACAATTCCAGACGAAAAAAAAACAACAACAACAACACCAACAACAACAACTTTACAACAACAACAAATTTACTACTACTACAACAACAGTAATTTTACATAAAAGTAGGGGTAAGTGGGCGGCCTGCGGCCGCTGCTCAGGATTTAAACCCGTCAGACATCCAACACCGGCTTCGCAGCGGCCTTCGGCCGCGGAGCAGTCTATAATATATCCAACAAATAGTTTTGCTAGTCAAATTTCGAGCGCAATTTTTAATAAAAATTTTTATTTTTTTAAATAATAAGTAGCTACTGCGCTTGCATAAGACTGATCCGCGGCCGAAGGCCGCCGCGAAGCCGATGTTGGATGTCTGACGGGTTTAAATCCTGAGCAGCGGCCGCCCACTTACCCCTACTTTTATGTAAAATTACTGTTGTTGTAGTAGTAGTAAATTTGTTGTTGTTGTAGTAGTTTTGTTGTTGTTTTTTTTCTTCTCTGGAATTGTTGTTATTCGAAGTTCCTTATATCAAGAAAATTGATTTGGTCCATTTTTTTTAAATGAAAAGCTTTTCTTTTGGCGATGGGGCATTTAAATAGCCTATAATTAGCCTATAATTATTGAATACTTTCTTTAGTACAAAATGTTTTTTTTTTCGAAATCGCTCTACTAGCTTAAGCTTAACCTAGCAGAATTTTTTTTTTTTTTTAATGAAAAGCTTTTCTTTTGGCGATGTGGCATTTAAATAGCCTATGATTAGCCTGTAATTATTGAATACTTTCTTTAGTACAAAATGTTTTTTTTCGAAATCGCTCTGCTAGCTTAAACTTAACCTAGCAGAATCTTTTTTTTTTTTTTTAATGGAAAGCTTTTTATTTGGCGATTGGGCATTTAAATATCCTATAATTAGCCTATAATTATTGACTACGTACTTTAGTTCAATATACGTCCCGTATGTGTTTTCTCGAAACAGCTCTGCTGGCTTACACTTAAGCTGGCAGAGCTATTTTTTTTTTTTTTTTAAAATGAAGAGCCTAAAATTCGGCGTTTGGGCCCAAAATTAGCCTATAATTCTGCCATATTTTTTTTTCAGTTCTGCCATTTTCGCTCTGCTAGCTTAATGTACCTCAGAAAGTGTATTTCCACGCACACCCAGCCAGCTAGACAGACGGACATAGCTAAATCGACTCAGGAGGTGACGCTGATCAAGAATATATACACTTTTCTATATCTGCCACGCCTCCTCCGCGTTACAAACGGAAGGACAAAGTGAATATACCCTGCGTGTAGGGTATAAAAATGGGTGCGAGATTTGTTATGTCATAAGTATTTCGACATGACGTTATTTTGACTGTTCCACTAAATTATATTTGAGCTGAAAGTTCTTGAAAACCCATAAAAATATCGCTTTTAGCTTTTTTTTTTTAATTCATAATTTTTACCACATAATATATAAGTGTGTTTTATGTGAAGGCGGGCAAATTTGGGCATAGGTTGTTTTTTTCCTTTTATTAGACATAAAAAAACACAATTGAATTAGAAAAAAACTCGACGCCGATAAACGTAGCTAACTGTCAAAAGTCTTTTCAAAGTTTTAAAAAAATAAAAACTAATGTTTCCAATAACTTTGCTTTTATATGAGTATGCGTTGAGATATTTACAAAATTTTTTTATTGGTTGAAAAGAAGAAAGAACAATATTTTTGACGGTATACAAATTTATGCTATGGTGCTTCTAGTACCAAAGCTATAGGGCTGCGAAAACTATGTTTTATGAGAACTTTAAAATGACTATATAGTTTTTCTCTGTTTAGAAGCCTAAAAAGGACATCATATCCTTATTAAAATACACAAATTTTCTTGAAACATATTCCTTGGACATTTTTCTAACTATTTTAATAGAAAAAAATATTAAAATCTTAATTCTGGAAAAAGCCTTTATGATACGCTCAGAGTATTTTGGACCCATAGTGTATGCCTGCGTAATAAAAATTTCACAAAATTGAAATTGCATAAATTTAATTTATTTTACTTACCGATTGTCATTGTGCTACATTTTTCTTGGGTCCTCGAGCACTATTCAATAGTGTTTCAAGCTCCTCCCATTTCTTGTTGGCGAGATCTCGGCCGTGGAAAGCAGTAATTTTGCCTTGTGCTAGTCCCTTATTTGAAACAAAAAAGTCTAGCATTAAGCCATACTGCTATGCAGTTGCACGGTTGGATCTTTGCCTCTTTTTACCATTTTGTTCCGCCATTTCACTTTTTTTATTTTATTTTTTAAATGTTACAATGCGAACTGAGAAATGAAGCCTGAAAAAAATTAGCGAATTATAATTTTTATTTTACTGTAATATAACAAATAAAATAAGTAAAAATTTAAACTTTTTCTGTAAAAAAAATCCGCTTTTCTCTTTTTGTTCTCTTTCTAAATGTTATTTCTCACGCTTTTTTTGCTCATAAGCTTCAAACGACGTTGATTGCGTCCTAGCTGAAGTTTAGAGCAATCCACAGGTGGATTTAGAGGAGTCCTTTTTGCCACTACCACCACCATCTTGGCCAGTCTTAATTTTTGTAACTTGCTGCTGATTTCGTTGACGACGCACAGTGGCGACATCTGGCGTTTCTCGTTGCAAAAATCATAACTTCTGAACCATTTAAGATATTTTAATTCTGTTTTTTGTTGTGGATAGAAAATTCTCATAGCTATTTGCTATTCTAAATTTCACTTAGATAACATTGCAGGGTGAAAAGCAATGTTTTGGTTGAAGTTCGATTTTCTGTAAATTACATATGTACATATCGTTAGGAAAATCCCGGAACGGTCAAATATTTCAGAAATTGGATGTTAAATCTAAAAACAAAAAAACACATGTCCAGTAATTTTTAGAGATCTATTCAACGATATGAATCTTGACCCCCTCTCACCCTCCGACGGGGGTGGGGTGGGGGAAAAATCAAAATTTTAAATGGAAACCCCCAATTTTTATTGCAGATTCGGATTTTACGTAAAAAAATAAGAAATTTTGTATAAAAAATTTTTTCTTATCCGTCCTAGATGGCGCTGTAATCGACAAAAACAAAATTAAAAATATAAAGTTTTGTACTTAAAACTTCGTGAAATTAGCTTTTTCATCCATAGGTTTCGCCATAAAAGTTGCTCTTACACAAAGGGTTGTAAGTAAAACCATACAGTTTTTGGAGCACAAGCTTAGAGATAAACACCAATTAGTTGTGTAGCAAGCAGAGCTTTACAAAAAGCAAAGTTTTTTTTTAAACTCAACCCAAAGCTTAAAAACTACGCTAAAAGCAATGTCTTCAAAAAAAATTCATAAAAAATAAAAGCCATTAAAAAAACTTAGATTTTTGCTAATCAGTTTTATTAGAGAAGATCACTAATGTTTTAAGTGAAAGAAAAATTCGCTTTCCTTTAGCCATTTGCCAAAGTATTCAACCTAAATATGAAGCATTTTTCTCAAAAATTAAATTTTTTCGCTAACTTGAAAATTTACTCAACTTTGAGAGGCTGTAAAAACCAAACCACTTGCCCGAATGGGTTCAAATTTTCAAATCCTTTAGCTCCTATTATTTCTTTATCTGATGGCACTATTAGATTTGTAAAAGGGACCCACTCGAAATTGATTTTTGCAACGCCTTTTCGAAAAATGACGTCATGAGCCACAGGTTTCCTGATGAAAATCATTATAACTCATAGGGCTGCAAGTAGACGCAGCTGAATTTTTTTGAATTGTATTCAACATTGTTCAGTCTATTTAATTTTAGCAGTCCGTAAGATATCTTTTGCGAACATTTTTTTGAAACTCCATTTGAAGTTGAAAAAAAGGGTAAAAATAGTGTTTCAGAAAAGTACAGAAACCTCAGACATTAAAAAAAAAAATCATTTATTTTTAGTGTTACTTGATAGTATATAGCTTATAGCATATATAGAAAAAAATTAACTTTTCTTTCATAAGTTGCAGAAAAATTAGAACCACATCTTGAAAAAAATTAAAAAAAAAAAATTACAAACTCGAAAAAACCATCGACTTTGACCAGTTCTACAAAGCGAGCCATTTTTTCAAATGAATTAAAATTTTACATCCTTAAGCACTGATCATTTGTTTATCAAACTGCATCATTAGATTTGCAAATTTCCACCACACCAAAATTGATTTTTGCAACCACTTTTGAGAAATGTCGCCAGTGTGCGACGTTCCTTTTCTTCCTCACGTTGGCGCCGCTTTTCCTCAGTACGTC
Organism: Calliopum simillimum; assembly: GCA_951812925.1. Taxonomy (NCBI): domain Eukaryota; kingdom Metazoa; phylum Arthropoda; class Insecta; order Diptera; family Lauxaniidae; genus Calliopum; species Calliopum simillimum. The sequence continues at coordinate 73,690,992 of OX638369.1, forward strand.
GCTTTGATTCCTCTTTTTTAATTGCCAAATATTGGAATAACGGTGCCGAAGTGAATTTTTCTTCTTTTTTGCTATCCAAAGAGAATTCTATTTTGGATTCACCACCTTTTGCAGCTAACTTATGATTTTCTTTTAACTTTGTCAGGAAATTTTTTTGTAATGTGTTTCCAATTTTTTGGTATTCACTTTAGGATCAATTTTTCGTGATTTATTTTTAGCCAAACCGTGAAAGTGTGCAAATTCAACTCCTCTGGAATCTACAAAAACGTACCTATCAAAGCGATCACGAAAGAGAAAAACATCATCATTTTTTAAGTTGAGATCTGCCCAACATGTAGCATCATATCCTAATGACCAATCTGCTGCAGCGAAATAATAAAAATCATGTTCAGGTATTGGGTCGATTTGTTTAAGAAACTCGTTCTCGGTCATTGAGGGCGGTAGATGACGCATGATTATCTAAATTTATATACATACATATTACATTATTAACCTTTGTATTTTAAACCAGATGTGTAAAGAGTGTGTCGGAGAAAACTTATACACGCTTAAAGTTGAATAAAACTTACACTGTTCAATTTAAAAATTCTTAAAAATATGTGAATTTATTAATATATTATAGAAATTCATTAAACATTAAAATATTGGAATATTAATCGTAATTTATAAATCTATCCACCTTTTCCGGGAATCCTGTCATTAACGATTTTATAGTTGTTTCCGTTACCTTTTTGGAGGAGCCGGTCCATTTACGAAAATCTCACTGCTTCTCTTTTTGAAAACAACAACAAGGATGAAATATATATCAACAATAAACAAATAAGTTATTTTCGTGCGCTCTTTTCTGAAGCTAGAAAGTTAAAAAAGGAAGGAAAATTTAAATATGAATGGTTTCAAAATTCATGTATTTTTTTGAGAAAAACTGACCGCGGAGATGCTGTTGCTGTTAGGTCTTTTGAAGAAAAAAATTCTATTTAAAAAGTTAAAGTAATGAATATTTCAGATGATCTTATCTGCGACAGCACGCCCGTTAATGTTTGTTCTGATATTTTTAGTTTAAACTCTTGCATTGATGTTAATTCTATCGTTGTTGCTCATCAAAATGTTAGAAGCTTGAGGCAGAAGTTTAATTTGTTACTTTGTGATATCAGTACCTTTACAAAACCGCCAGACTTTATCTCTGTATCAGAGATTTGGATTTACACAAATGAAGTCAACGATTAGAATATAACTGGTTATGAATTTCATGCTTTTCCTAATGACTCTTATAGTGCAGGTGGTGTAGGTGTATTTGTAAAAAATAAATTTGTTTGTAGTTCTCTTAAATGTAGTTTTTCAAGTGCTGACGTAATGAAAATAACTTTTAGTGTGAAAAATGAGATATTTCATTTTGTTTGTTTTTGTTTTTATAGGCTCCATTCACAATCATTACATTTATTTATTGATGAAGTAAATACTTTCCTTTCATCGGAACGCGGAACCAATCTCTTATTAGTAGGTGACTTTAACTTAGATCTTTTAAGTAACTCTGAAATTATTGACTTGTATTATGCCTTACTTGCTGCGAATGGCTTAACTTCATTTTTGACTGCACCAACCCGTCCTGCTTCTGGTTCTTGCATTGACCATGTAATTGGTAGGTTTTCAAATTCTGTAAAACCAAGCGTATGCTTGAATGCAGATCTGAATATTTCTGACCATTGCATGACTGGCATTGTTCTAAATTGCTCTTTAGATATGCGAAGGCCACCTATTCCACCAGCCACTCTTATAAAGGTTAACTACGAAGTATTAAACAGTATGCTACTTACAGAGTCTTGGGATGCAGTGTACAATGAAACTGATATTTCGTCTTCCTTTTTAAAATTTTCGCAAACGATAGATAAGTACATTAAAAATGCTTATTACACTATTCGCTTACGAAGTCGCGATGTCAAACTTAAGCCATGGATTAGCAATTCTCTTTAACGTAAAATTCGCTTGAAACATAAATTAATGCTGAAATCCAAAAAACATCCTAGCAATGTGTTGCTTAAGTTACGCTGTAAGAGGTTATGTGCTGAAATAAAGCTTGATATCATCTCAGATCGTGAAAATTATTATCGCTCTGAATTTTCGAAATGTAATGGTAATCCAAAGAAAGAGTGGAGCTTACTTAATACTATTTCTAATAAAGCAACCAAATCCTTTGATTCAATTCGCCTCCGGTTAGATGATAATATTATCAAGTGAGTACGAACTTCGTACTTTAAAGGTACGAAATCACGTACCTCCAAATCACGTGAATTTGAGGTTCGCACAGGTACGTGAATTTGGTAAAGTGCGTACTTTTGATACGAACTTCGTACTATTCGTACCTCGAACCCCTCGTACTTTTCGCACCTCGTACTTCGTACTTTTCGTACCCCATTTGAGATAGTACGGATATGCCACGCCCACTATTTAACGATTGATCGAAAAAAAATTTAACACGTTATATCTCGAAAACCATGGACGCTATTTCCATGAAATTTAGTAGGTAGGTGCTTCACATAATTAGCATCCGCTGACCAAAAAGTGCGCGTGATCGGACAATGCCACGCCTACATTTTAACGATTCAAAGAATCGTCACTTTAAAACGCTATATCTCATAAAATATACGAGCTATTTCGATGGAATTTGATAGGTAGGTGCTCCACATAATAAGCATACGCTGACCAAAAAGTGGGCGTGATCGGATACTGCCACGCCTACTTTTTAATGATTCAAAGAATCGGCACTTTAAAACGCTATATCTCCTAAAATATACGAGCTATTTCGATGAAATTTGATAGTTATATACCCGGATGAACGTTCTAGAATTGCATTAGCGAAACATCTGGCAACATCTCGTTGATTCCTTCGGCTAATAGTTTCTTGACAAAACTTGGCAGCACTGTCAAGTACTTTCGTGACGTCACTGGTTTTATTGTCGAACTGTCGTGTATTTTCATGAAGTTTCTTTTCATGTGTTTTTATTTTTCGTCACACTGCCCTCCTCTTAAACTTGTTCGTCCCGAACAAGAGATTCACTGTCGCCTCCATATGGCGTTAGTCTTTCAATGTGTACCACTTTTAATTTACCTTTGTTACCGGGGTATTTTTGAATTCGATACTCAACATCGTTTATCCTTGTGACGATCCGGTCAGGTCCCTCCCAGTGAGTCTGTAATTTAGGGGACAAGCCTCGTTTTCGTTGTGGGTTGTGTAGCAGCTCTAATTGGCCTTCTTGGAACCTTTCAGTATTTGCTCGCAGATCATACGTCTCCTGATAAGCTCGTGTATATCAGCCAGTTCTTCTCTTTTTCGCGACATGTAATCGTCACCATGGGTTGTTTCTGGGACAACGCTTACTCCGTACTTCAAATCTGCTGGAAGCCTTAAGTCCGTACCAAAAATGGCTTTTGCTGGCGTGACTGTAGTGGTATCGTGTATCGACGAACGATAAGCCATTAGAAACATTGGTAGACACTCATCCCAATCTTTTTATCCTTTGTCGACAACCTTTTTTAGACGCTCCTCTAGAGTACGGTTGAACCTTTCAACCATGCCATCGGACTGAGGATGAAATGCTGTGGTGCGTGTTTTCTGTATTCCAAGCATGTCACAAACCTCCTTAAAATGTGCCGACTCAAAATTTCGTCCTTGGTCGGAATGCAACTCAAGTGGAGCTCCATATCGACAAATCCAATTTTTGATGAAAATGTCTGCCACTGTTTTTGCTTCTTGATTTGGAATGGGGTATACTTCTGGCCACTTACTGAAGTAATCAATTACTACATGGATGTATTTATTTCCTGCATTGCTGATTGGAAAAGGTCCAGCTATATCCATGGCTATCCTCTCAAAGGGAGCTCCAACGTTATACTGATGCATTTTCCCTCGAGTTCGTCGCCTTGGTCCTTTAGCAATTGCGCATTGGTCACAACGGCGGATACAGTCAGCAACTGTTTCTTGGCATCCTACCCAGTAAAACAGTTTCTTTATTTTCTCTGTGGTTTTTGTTATACCCAGATGACCACTCGATCCATTGTGATAATCCTCGATTATTTCCTTAAATTTTGCCTTTGGAATAACCAGCAGTTTTGAGCGAATTTTACCATCCTCGCTTTCCCAGATTCGGTATAGGCAACCATCATGCAACTCCAAACTTTGCGATTGCGCCCAGTATGCTTTACAGATTTGGCTTTCACTTGAGATTTCTTGCCACTGCACCAGCCTTACCAGTGGTAACGACTTCTGCTTATTGAAAGATATTTTAACTGGCAACAAAATTATTTTGAAAAAGTTTTAAATCCAAGCTATGGTTTTCAAGATATGGTGATTTTGTAAAAATTTTTACCAGTTTTTTTTTAAAAAACTATTATAAATTAAAAAAATACCTTAATAACCTATAGCAGTAGTAACAAAATATGGAAGCCTTATCTATTTTCCTTCATAAGGTTTTCCATTTAAAGCTGAATTTGTATCATTAGGGCATTTTTTTATAGAAAAACAAAAATTAAACGAAAGAAATTTTCATGAATTTTAGCAAATATTACAACAACAACACCACCACTAACAAAAACAACAACAGCACCACCACTAACAACAACAATGTCTCAGAGAGACCATCCTATTGGGAGACCAGGAATAGCAACCTTGACGACAATATCTGGCCTGGCGTTCGAATCGTTACAATAACAACAACGACACCACCACTAACAAATACAATGACACCACTATCCACAACAATGACAACAACAACACCAACAATACAACCAACAACAACACTCACAAAACAAAAAACACAAAACTAACAACAACAACAACACCACTAACAACAACACTAACAAAACAACAAAACTAAATACTACTGACAACAACACCACTATCAACAACAACAAAATGAAAATTTTTATTCAAAAACGTGAGGTTTACTACTGCTTTTTATTATAAAAGAGAAAAATTGTTATTAAAAATTTCGCGCGAAATTTCGCGTTTTGGTTGTATTGCATTTTACGAAGGATATATTGCAAAATTCATACAAATTTTAATTCTTCTATTTTTTTTTTTTTTTTTTTGAAAAACCTTACAAATATAGGAAATCAGATACAAATAGCATAGTTAATAAAAGAAAATAGATAGGGCTTTCATATTTTGTTACTAAAATTATGGATTGATGAGACGTTTTTTGGAAAAAATAGTGTTTTTTAAAAAAACCTGGTCAAAATTATCTTAAAATCACCATATATCGAAACCAAAAACTCGGATTTAAGTTTTTAAACAGCAATTTGGTAGCTAGTTATAATACCTTTCATATGACACCAAAATTTTTAATATCCATCAGGGGACTCAGAACTTATACTTGTTTTCATAAAAGCTATATCCCGATCTTTCGATTGCTATATCTCCGAAACCAGATCTGAGCGACACTTTTTGTTTTTGCTGTTGTTGTTGTAATTAATTTCCAAAGCCATATTTTGGCAAAAAATAAAAATTTGGCTTTGGGAGCAGCGCTTGACTTGTTCCAAAATTTTGAATTTTTTAGCGCAGCATTTTTTGCAAAAACATAGTCTTTAGTTTTAAGCAAAGTTTAAGTTATGAGCAAAAAACATTTTATGGTACCTGTTTATTTTTTCGACAAAAAAACGAATAGTCCTACTTCATTGAAATCTTAATAACTTTCTAAAATATTATCCGATTTTACTTTCAAATTGCTTGCAATTAAATAAATAAATAGTATAGTAAATATAAAAAAAGTATATTTGTATAAACTATTGTCCAAAAAATCGTGTTTTATTTGGCTTTAATATGAAAAGTTGTAAAAACTACTGTAAAAATGAATGAATATGATATATTTGTAACTCTTAAGCTAGAGCCCCCCTTGCGTACGCCCATGAATTTCCTATAATCCACACAGAATCGCATACTTCCGTCCTTTTTCTTGACAAGCATGACTGGTGAACTCCACGGGCTTTCCGATGGTGTAATGACATTCTCATGTGCCATTTCTTCTATAAGGCCCGTCACTTCTCTCTTAGCGAGTGCTAGCCTCCTTGGAGGTTGACGAATTGGCTGAAAATTACCTGTATCAATGCGATGTTTAACCACTGATGTTCGGCCATTATTTTCTCCTTTCGACGCAAATATCCGCCAATGTTTTTGCAGAAACTTTTTTGCTTTATTTTTGTTCTGGGCAGACAAATCCTTCGTCCATTCTTTCGTCAATACTTCCAAGGCCGATGTTTTTGTTAAAGTTGCACCTTTTGTGTCCTGCTGGTTATTTTCACAATTTATAACAGCCGTAACTTTCTCACAATGCGCTATTAGTTCACCTTTTTTCATCCATTTCGGCTGATTTGTTGGATTCAAAATTCGCACCGGTATTTTGTTGTCCACTCTTGGTTTTACTAGGGTCTTTCCAATGATCAGGTCTTTCTTTACGTTTTTCTTATCTGCTTCCACTAACCACAGATGGCTTGTCCTACAGTCTTCACTTGTTGTAGCCCAAATAATTTCTTCGGTGTTGGGCTCAATTCGACACCGCTCACTTATGTAGACTCTTGCGATTTTTAAATTTTGTTCACAGCCAATGTCCAAAGGCAATTCCACATTGGCATACCTTAACGTCTATTTTTTAAGGTCCAAAGTGAACCCGTGTCGAATCATGAAGTCCATGCCAATTATAACCTCATCGGTGATATTTGCAACAATAAAATCATGTTCCACATTTTTGTTGCCGATAAGAATATTCGCTGTAACTTTTCCTACTATTTGCGCAATTTCTCCTGTCGCTGTTCTCAATTGGATCCCATTTAACGGCGTTACTCGTCGTCTATCAAATAAATCACTCCTCACAATTGAATGCGATGCGCCCGTATCCAAAGTCAGCTCAAACGTTCTTTCGTTGATTTTTCCACCGATGGTAAGGCTGTTGGAATTCTGGCAGAGCTTCGAAACTAAGACTATGGGGCAATCATAAGTGGGAGTCAGCTCACGCCCCGCTGCACTGACTCTCTTTAGTTTAACGACTGCTCTTCGTTACCATTTTCGCCATCGTTCACGCTATTTTCAATTTTTTTTCTTGGTGAACGTGATGCAGCTCGTTTACGACGTGATCGGCAGTCACGTGCCATGTGTCCCTGCTTACCACAATTATAGCACTTTCCACTGAAACTACTGCTGGCAAACGATGAATTTTTCTTTTCAGCCTCCACCTCCATCCGACGAGTCTTCAATGTTGGGCGGCATGTCGATGCAATCGTCTCTTGAGTGAGGGCAACCGTTACTGTTTCATTAAATGTTGCCTTCGGGCTCCTCATTGTTTCGCGTTTTGTCTCAGAGTCCCATATGCCGTCAATAAACGCCTCTATTTTGAATTTTTCAGCTACAACACTTAACTCGTCAGGATAGAAAAGGTGTGCCAATCGTTCAATATCCGCAGCATACTCCTGCAAGGACTCACCAGATTTCTGGATACGACTTTTCAACTCCAGTCTGTGAATCTGTTTCATGTGGTCATTGCTATATTTTCGCTGTAAGGCATCCATCACCGCCTTGTAATTTTTCTGCTCCGCCACTGGAACCGTTTGCAACACTTCTGCAGCTGCGCCTTTTAAAGCGACGATAAGCGCTGCTGCTGCGCTATCGTTATCCCAAAAGTTATGAGTGGATGTTGTTTCGAATTGGAGCTTGAAAACACTGAATGGCGTTGTTCCATCGTATGTGGGTGCCTTAAGCCTCACTGCGCTGATTTCTCTCATCACTTGCGTTGGTGGTTCGTTTATTTCCAACTGTTGAATCCTTTTATTAACGTTTTCAAGATTATTTTCAACTTTTTCCTTGAAGGATTCAACGTCATCTCGTAACTAAGTCACTTTTGCATCGAGGCCATTTACTATTTTTTCAACATCCGTACGAACAGCCTCCATATTTTGATTTATTGTGTGCATCTGCGTCGCGTTCTGACTAAAGCTCTGGTCAATTTCTTCCCGAACTGCTTGGATATTTTTATTCATCTGCAGCGCGTTCTGACTTAAGCTCTGATCAATTTCTTCCCGAACCGCCTGGATATTTTTATTCGTCTGCAGCGCGTTTTGACTTAAACTCTGATCAATTTCTTTCCGAACCGCCTGGAAATTTTTATTCATCTGCAGCGCGTTCTGACTTGTTTCTTCCCAAACCGCCTGGATATTTTTATTCATCTGCGTCATCGCCATTAACATTTGCTCGAACTTTGACATATTCACAACTTCACCTCTTGCCGCCGGTCCAGAAGCTTCCTCCACTTTCGATGTCTCTTCTGTTGAACTATGTGCAAAGTCAAACTCATCAATACTCACACCATCTTCTTCAAAAGCACTCCGCAATCGCTGCTGCAGTTCCACCTTTCTGCCAGCCGTTTGTAAATTCCGCTTTTCCAAGTCGCTTTTAAGTTGACCAATGATTAGATCTTCAAACTTAACCATTTTATATTTTTTTATTGATTGCAAATTCTTTTTACACAATCCCACTTCTGACACCAATTGTTACGAAATTTCCTGTCTCTATGACGGTAATTTCAATCTCTTTTTGTTTTCTGAGTTCGATCACTGGATTGTGTAGCAATCAAAAACACACACTTTATTTAGTTATAAAATGGTTTATTTAAATCACAAATGTTTATTTTCACACGGTACAATTGTTTATTTCACAATTTATTACATTCAAACCTAATATTACAATTAGCACTTTATTTACTTTCACTGGCACTGTGTGTACAACTCTTTCACTTTATTGCTTAAAATCAACTGTCTTGCAACAGCTCCTTTTATACCCGGATGAACGTTCTAGAATTGCATTAGTGAAACATCTGGCAACATCTCGTTGATTCCTTCCGCTAATAGTTTATTGACAAAACCTGGCATCACTGTCAAGCACTGTCGTGGCGTCACTGGTTTTATTGTCGAACTGTCGTGCATTTTCGTGAAGTTTTTTTTCATGTGTTTTTTACTTTTCGTCACAGTATGAAGCAACCCTAAAAATACGGTAAAATTGCAGCTTAGCGGCTTTTCGTATTTTTAAGGGTAGAAAAATTTTTTTGCCAAAAATGGCTTATTTTGGACTCCCACATTACAAAAATGGCGGGGGAGCTCATCGCTCCGATCTGGTTTCGGAGATATAGCCATCGGAAGATACGGATACATCTTCTATGTAAACCGCTATAAGTTGGGAACCCTTCGATGGATTTTAATAATATTGGTGTCATATGAAAGGTATTTTACCGTGCTATATAATTGTCCCACAAAGTTTTTAATTCTGAGTAATATTTTTCGAGATATGAAATTTTTCAAAAATTCAGGCTATTTACCCCTACTCTTAACTTACCCTTACTGATCCGCGGCCGAAGGCCGCCGCGAAGCCGGTGTTGGATTTTTGGGAGTTTTAAATCCTGAGTTGCGGCCACAGGCCGCCCACTTACCCCTACTCTTATGTAAAACTACTGTGGCTAGCGAAGCCCGTGTTTGATATACTACAACAACAACAAAGTTTTCGCAAAAAACCGCGGATTTTGACTCACCTTATTTAAGACGTTGTAAGAAGACAACAAGAACAACTTTACTACTACTACAACAACAGTAATTTGTTACGGATGTAGCTATTCTAATAATTTGGTGACTGGAGTTTGGATGTCACCATTCAAACATTTTGTCAACTGGGGTAATTGAGAATTACAGCAATTAGCTAAATTGAGAAATACGGTATTCTTCGTCAAATTTTTTTTTGATACTTTCACTAACACTCTCACAGTATACTTGACATTTTTAACGATACTATTCTTGTCTCACTCTCGTCCATTAGAATGATGGCACTCTGAAAAGCGCGCAATATTGCAATTTTTTTTGTTCATGTTTTTTATGGTGACCGTTGGGATATGAGGTGATCAGTATCGAATACTGTGAGTGTGTTAGTGTCAGTTAGCAACGTTGGGTAGAGACAAAGGAAAAATTATTGCATCAGCCAGTTGCGGTTGAATGGCGAAACAAAAAGGTTCTTCTTAAAATCCGTGCGCGCGGCAGTTAGATTAATAAAAGTAAATGGCCGGAATATTAAAATTAAACGGAAAAGTTGCACAAAACAAAAATCAGTGCGTGCGTTCAAAAAAAAAAATTGTGTTTTTGATACCGTGGTAACTGCGCGTTAAAATTAATTTAAATAAAAAAAAAGAGCTTTGCGACTTAGCTATTCATTCAGTATATAAACATGGAAAAAAAAAATAAAACGACTTGTACAGACAAATTAAAGGCATAAATTTAAGGTGTAACTTAAAAAATTTTTAACATACAAGGGTGCTCCTTATTTAATAAAAAAAAAAAAAAAACCCAAATAAAAAAAAAACATTGTGAAAAGATAACGAAAAAGTAAAAATGGGCAAAAAAATTTACGCTGTACAACAGTAAAACAAAAAAAACCCTAACAGTGTTATTGAGGAGCAACCAAAGTTGAAAAGCAAAGACCAAAGAAAATTTTTTATTCAGCGCTAATCAAGAGACTTTGCGACAGCAAAAAAACAACAAAAGCAGCGGGGCAGCGCAGGCAAAGAAGAAAAAAAAAAACATTAGTTAATAAAAGAACTTAACCGCTGATTTACCCAGCAAACCAGTGGGACAAAACGCGCTACGAATTTCTTTAAAAAAAAAATGAATGTAGCTTTTAACGCGTAATATGAAAAATAACAAAAAAAAAAAAATAATACAAATAAAATAAAAATTGAATCTATGATCAAAAATATAAACAAATGATAAAATAATAAAAACAATTATGATCAAAAGTTCAACAAAATAGGAATAACATAAAATCAGCACAAAAGAAAAGATGAATAAGGATTATATCAGCGATGAAAGTGATACCAGCCGTATCCTGCATCAATCAACACCTGCAAATCAACAGCAGCAGCTTCAAATTTAAGTATCCTTTGTACATATATTTAAGATTCAATTTATTTCCATTATTATTACTGTTTTTAAGATTTTCTTTAAATTCATTAATATTAAGCTTTGATTTTCTCATATAATACTTACTTTTATTAAATTTCTTTAACGCAAGTATTATAAAATCTAGTTAATATAACGTGTTTAGTATTTTTAAGGCGCGCGTGCCAGAAATAATTAATAGTATATGTACTAAAAATACGGAACTTTTCTTACCAACTACATTTAAAGAATATTAATTGAATTAAAATGTTAATTTAGTTACAATGGAAAGCTAAGTTTTTAATTTAAAAGGAATGCTGAGGTAGGAAATGGGTAAGTGTTAAGGGGGTACATGGCTGCGTTAGGGAGCAATTTCATTATTTATTTTAGCGCGTTTAATTGCTCATGGATGGGTGGGATAAGTGCGCGCAAGTGGTTTAAGATCTAGCCACTTCAAGTTGAATTGAATTTTTGTATTTGACGTTTAGGAAATCAGCGTTTGATTTTGCTTCTGATTTCAATCTATCAAATATGCATGAATTTTTCTATGATTACGCGTTCTTAATAATGGGAGAAACACAACCTTAGATAGAACTAGCCGGACAAACAATTTCATGCGATTTTTCCAATTTATTTTGAATACCGAAATTTTTGAATTTATGTCATTTGCGACAGGATATAGAACCGCGCGTAACATAGATGGCGCCCAACGGGAAGCAAAGAAACTTGAACGTATATTTTTCTTGTTGGTCGCGTAACAGAGATTTTCTTTAAAAACATAAACGATTTATTTTGTTGGTCGGTGACATAGATCAGCCCAACGTAAAAGAAAAGATACGATTTTTTTTTTCCTTTTAAAATTTATCTATTTTTTTTTATGTTGATCGGTAACATAGACCAGCATTAACGAAACCAAATTCAAATATATTTTTTTTTAATTTCAGTATTATGTACTTGTGCCCTGTCATACCATGTACCCCTGTCTACCTTATTTCGTGGACACAACTCAGCATTCCTTTATTTTTTTTTATGAATTTTTTTCTTTTCTGAAATCGAAATATAGCGTAAATTGCTAAACCGAGCAAAATCACACCGATATCTTAAGCAAAATTTTTCCTTTGTTCATTAACCAGGGGAAAGGGTGTTTCTTTTTATTTTTGAATTATTTTTCTTTTTTTTATATAAAAGGGAGGCATCCGTATGTGACGGTGGGGTTTGTATTGGGAAATTAAAGTAATCGTTCGGCTATAATTTACACATAAAAACTTATTATTTTAATCAACATTTCAAAATTATAACAAATTCATATAATTTTGAAAAATTTGACTCAACTTTATTTTTGTTGCATTCATTATGCACCTTCGTTCAAAGGGTGAAACAACTAGCTCTCGAGGAACTCCTGGAAGAGGTAGAGGTAATTCAAACGCTAGAGGTTCAAGCGTTAGCAATTCAGGTGTATCTTTAGGGACAACGCGTAATCCTCCCGTTTTGCACTCACCTCATACTTCAAGACTTTCCCTTGATATTCAGCAGGAAATATTTCAGGACCCTGCCGTTGTTCAGTACGCAATATCAAACTTGGGACAACCCTCTGAAGCCGGTTCACTCGAATCAGACAAACATTTACTAGACTTTTCCACCATGGCTCAACAGCCACCACAGCAAAATCCACTTCCAAATATGGAAAACTCTGGAACTAACCAACCTCTCGATGTTGTCGAAGATCATGGCAATCAAGAGGCAAATTCAAATATGGTGTCAGTTAATGCACTTGCCACTTTGCTGCAACAGTCAATCCTTAGTAACCAGGAGGAGCTAAGATGCATTAGGGGCAACATTGACCGCCTTAATAGTAGAATGTCGGCACAAAGCGCACAGCCATTGCAACAAAGGCCGTTGCACAACTCGCAACCTATTCAGCAAGCATCTTTTAATAACGCACAGTCTATTCCTAGTTTAAGAATTGAAAATTTTCCAAAGCTTCAGGGTTGGAAAATTTCTTACGATGGATCTGGCAATGCCCAAGATTTTCTATTTAAGGTTGATACTCTTTCTCAACGAACTAGATGTTCTACTGACCATTTGATGACCAATTTTCATGTTCTTTTGTCTGGAAAAGCTGATGAATGGTTTTGGCAATTTATCAGACAAAATCCGAATTCCACTTATCCGCTTCTGTGCTATTCTTTAAAAAAAGAATTTGGAAACCTTGAGAGTGATCATGAAGTTGTACTTAAAATTTCACTTAGGAAACAGCATAAAGATTCTTTTGACGATTTTTATAGTGACGTACCCTTAATGAATTCTCGTTTAAGACAGCCTATGACCGATGGCGTGTTGATTGATATTATGAAAAAAAATCTTAATGTCAATCTTAAATACATGCTTTTTAATTGCAAATCGAATAATTTAGACAGCTTTCGTGATGAAGCTCGAAAGGCAGAAGAGGTTCTCCGTGAGAATAAACATCACACACCATTTTTAAACCCGCAAAGGCAGGTACATGAAATTCATCTCGAGTCAAAAGATTCTGCTGTGGACTCTGAGCGTGATCCTCAAATAGAAGCGTTACAATTGACTAGGCGTTTTTCCAAACCAGACTAAGATACAATGTTGGAATTGTATGAAACTCGGACATTCCTATATTTATTGCCCAGAGGAAATAATGAATAATTTTTGCTTTAAGTGTGGACAAAAAGGAGTAGTAACTCCAAAGTGTCCTAATAATCATCAGGGAAACCACAATAATACTTACTTTTATTAAATTTCTTTAACGCAAGTATTATAAAATCTAGTTAATAAACGTGTTTAGTATTTTTAAGGCGCGCGTGCCAGAAATAATTAATAGTATATGTACTAAAAATACGGAACTTTTCTTACCAACTACATTTAAAGAATATTAATTGAATTAAAATGTTAATTTAGTTACAATGGAAAGCTAAGTTTTTAATTTAAAAGGAACGCTGAGGTAGGAAATGGGTAAGTGTTAAGGGGGTACATGGCTGCGTTAGGGAGCAATTTCATTATTTATTTTAGCGCGTTTAATTGCTCATGGATAGGTGGGATAAGTGCGCGCAAGTGGTTTAAGATCTAGCCACTTCAAGTTGAATTGAATTTTTGTATTTGACGTTTAGGAAATCAGCGTTTGATTTTGCTTCTGATTTCAATCTATCAAATATGCATGAATTTTTCTATGATTACGCGTTCTTAATAATGGGAGAAACACAACCTTAGATAGAACTAGCCGGACAAACAATTTCATGCGATTTTTCCAATTTATTTTGGATACCGAAATTTTTGAATTTATATCATTTGTGACAGGATATAGAACCGCGCGTAACAAATTTTATACAAAAGTAGGGGTAGGTGGGCGGCCTGCGGCCGCAACTCAGGATTTCAAACTCCCAAAAATCCAACACCGGCTTCGCGGCGGCCTTCGGCCGCGGATCAGTAAGGGTAAGTTAAGAGTAGGGGTAAATAGCCTGAATTTTTGAAAAATTGTCATATCTCGAAAAATAATATTCAGAATTAAAAACCTTGCGGGACAATTATATAGCACGGTAAAATACCTTTCATATGACACCAATATTATTAAAATCCATCGAGGGGTTCCCAACTTATAGCGGTTTACATAGAAGATGTATCCGTATCTTCCGATGGCTATATCTCCGAAACCAGATCGGAGCGATGAGCTCCCCCGCCAATTTTGTAATGTGGGAGTCCAAAATAAGCCATTTTTGGCAAAAATTTTTTTCTACCCTTAAAAATACGAAAATCCGCTAAACTGCAATTTTACCAAAAATACATTGTGGCGAAAAGTAAAAAACACATGAAAAGAAACTTCACGAAAATGCACGACATTTCGACAATAAAACCAGTGACGCCACGACAGTGCTTGACAGTGATGCCAGGTTTTGTCAATAAACTATTAGCGGAAGGAATCAACGAGATGTTGCCAGATGTTTCACTAATGCAATTCTAGAACGTTCATCCGGGTATAAAAGGAGCTGTTGCAAGACACCAATATTATTAAAATCCATTCAGGGGTTCCCAACTTATAGCGGTTTACATAGAAGATATATCCGGATCTTCCGATGTCTATATCTCCGAAATCACGCAAAATTCTTGAGCTCCCCCGCCATTTTTGTAATGTGGGAGTCTAAAATAAGCCATTTTTGGCAAAATTTTTTTTCTACCCTTAAAAATACGAAAAGCCGCTAAACTGCAATTTTACCAAAAATACATTTGGAATTCTCAGCTAAATAAACTTTAGTTAGAAAGAAAATTTTACGAAAAAAAATGTGTCAGGTTTGTTCGGCAAGTGAAGAAATTTTGTTTAATCAGTTTTACTGCCTCAGTTAGAAACTCTTAAAAGAAAAGTGTAATTTCAGTCTAATTTTGTAAAAAAACGAGATTTTAACACAAAAACACTTTGTCAAAAGTAGGCGTGGCATTGTCCGATCACCGGATCAGCGGATGCTAATTATGTGGAGCATCTACCTATCAAATTTCATCGAAATATCTTGTATATTTTAGGAGTTAAAGCGTTTTAAATTGTCCATTCTTCGAATCGGTAAAAGTGGGCGTGGCAATGTCCGATCACGGATGCTAATTATGTGGAGCACCTACCTACCAAATTTCATGGAAATAGCGTCCATAGTTTTCGAGATATAAAGTGTTAAATTTTTTTGGTCAGCGGATGCTAATTATGTGGAGCACCTACCTATCAAATTTCATCGAAATAGCTCGTATATTTTAGGAGATATAGCGTTTTAAAGTGCCGATTCTTTGAATCATTAAAAAGTAAGCGTGGCAGTGTCCGATCACGCCCACTTATTGGTCAGCAGATGCTAATTATGTGGAGCACCTACCTATAAAATTTCATCGAAATAGCTTTTATATTTTGGGAGATATAGCGTTTAAAAGTGCCAATTCTTCAAATCGTTAAAAAGTAGGCGTGGCATTGTCCGATCACGCCCACTTATTGGTCAGCAGATGCTAATTATGTGGAGCACCTACCTACCAAATTTCATGGAAATAGCGTCCATAGTTTCCGAGATATGAAGTGTTAAATTTTTTTTCGACCAATAGTTAAATAGTGGGTGTGGCATATCCGTACTATCTCAAATGGGGTACGAAAAGTACGAAGTACGAGGTACGAAGTTCGTATCAATGGTACCAACTTTACCAAATTCACGTACCTGTGCGAACCTCAAATTCACGTGTTTTGGGGGTACGTGATTTCATACCCCTGTTCGTGAATTCACGTTCTCACGTGTAGTACGAATTCACGTGATCCAACAGCTCTATTTTGAACCCATATCAGCACTTGAATTGTTAAAAATCATAAGGTCTTTCGATAACTCCAAATCATATGGTATTGATGGTATATCTAATAAAACACTGAAAAATATTGCGTATAATGTCGTCGAGGTATTGGCTTTTTTGTTTAACAAAAGCATATTTTCCGGAGTGTTTCCTTCTGTTATGAAAAATGCACTTATAATCCCGCTCTTTAATAAAGGTGATCGTCACGTGTTAAGCAATTATAGGCCAATTTCTCTTTTGCCTGCCATTTCCAAGCTTTTTGAAAGAGCAGTGAAGAAACGCGTTGTTAATTTTTTAAATAATTGTGGTTTCTTTAGCCCGTTTCAGTTTGGCTTTAGAGAAGGTCTTTCTACTGAGGATGCGTTACTTGAGTTTTGTTCAAATTTGCATAAAGGATTGGATAATAGGAAACATTGTGCGGGACTTTTTTTGGACATAACCAAGGCCTTTGATATGGTTGACCATTCTATAATGTTTAATACTCTTCGATGTAATGGTTTTAGAGGACCAATCTATGATTGGTTTTCATCATATCTTGCCAACCGTACACAAAGAGTGAAAATTAATGATGTCTTGAGTGAGCCTGCTACCATCAACATAGGAGTTCCCCAAGGTTCTGTGCTTGGCCCCATTCTTTTCCTAATTTACATCAATTCTTTTTTTTCGCTTGGCCCCATTCTTTTCCTAATTTATATCAATTCTTTTTTTTCGCTTAAGTTCAAAGGAAAAGTCACAGCATTTGCTGACGATCTCGGTATTTCGTATGTTTCTTCGTCTGCACTTGACTTGACTGCTGAAATAAATCACGATGTGGATCTTCTCAGAAGATGGTTTTCGTGTAAAAAATTGGTTGTTAGTAACAAGACTCGTGATCTTTCATGATTCGTGTTGTAGGCGCTTTAATCTTTGTCACCATTCTTTATCTTTTTATTGATAGTAACTTAAATTGGCGCCAGCATACGGAATCCTTAAAATCGTATTTCCGCTGCGTTATACACAATTTTTATCGCATTCGTAGTCTATGCCCAAAAAGTATTTTAAAAATGTTTTATTTTGGAATTTTCCACTCTCGGCTTAACTACGGAATTGCTTGCTGGGGAGGTGCTTATGCAAATTAAATTCATTCCTTGCTTATTCTACAAAAGTGCGTCATTAAAAAAATTTGCAACGCAAGTCGTATTTCAAACTCTTTTGAATGTTTTAAATATATTGCCAGTACGTCATTTGTATTATTTCAGGGTATTAAAAATTTTTCACAAGCAATCCGGCTTCCTCAACCGCAGACAAGGTAATAGATACTCTTTAAGAGAAACGCTTAACGTATCTATTACACCTTTTCGCACAACTACTTATCGCAACTTTTATTCAGTCCTTTCTTACCGTTTATTTAATAGGCTTCCGTACACCATAAAAACAATAAGTTTTGTGAATATTAATCCTTTCCTGAAAAAGGTGAAACTTTGGCTTCTTGAACATGACTTACTTCAAATTGAGTTTTTACTTCGAGCTTCTGTTTAATTGTTTAAGTGTTTAAGTGTTTAAATATTTAAATGATTAAATGTTTAGATATTTGAATATTTAAATTTTATAAATTTACTCTTTTTATTAGTTTTACATATATACTTGCATTATTTTCCTTCTTTATTTATTTTTAATCTTTCTTTTTTTTTACTTACTAATTATCATTTTCTTTATATATTTTTTTTAAATTTTCTATAGTTCGTTCCCTCCTTCAGTTACTCTTAATATTTTAGTTAAATTTACTCTAATCCCAGTCACAAAGCTTTTTTTTTCATTTTTTGATTTTCTCAATTTTTAGTTTTATAGTGCGGCATTTGACACTATCTTCGGATATTAAATGCCCTTACCTTTCTCTTACATATTCCAAATTGTTTTCATAATTTTAAGTTAATTTTCGTAATTTTAAGTGATTTGTACCTTATATATGGACACGGCCACGTCACACGAAGCTATACAACTTTTTTTTTTCTTTAAATCTCCCACTCATTTGCCCATATTTCATAAGTTTACATCTAATGCTGTCCAAAAATACTATTTTCAAGTATATAAGTTGATTTCAGGGATGCTTTTTTCGTAAAAACTTACTCTTGCTTGTGAAAAAAAAAAAAAATTGCCAAAAAACAAGTCCCGAAAAGAAGGTAAAAATTTGCCTTACTTTTATTGTATCAATGCAATTTTGATTTCCGCAGAAAGAAAATGTTTGAAATTAAGGATTAACATTGATATTTTGAAGGAAAACCAGTTGCTTATGCATATTTGTTGAATGAATTCTACCGCAATAAAAAACGTAACGTTCCCAACGAAATATTTTAAGAAGTTTCTTGTGGCGGAAGTTAGTGGGTAAAATATTAAAATGCAATCACCCTTTTCGAGTATATTCAGTCTTATTTCTGAATCCATTTTAAAATTACTTAAATAAAGTATCTACCATGGTGAACATAGCCACTAAATATGTGTAACGTTCCCGACATTTTTTAATCAAAAATCATAAGTTATATTTTTCTACTAAAATTTCTTCTGAATCCACGCAATGAGCTGTGTTGAAAGGGATAGAAATTCCTTGAGATCTATCCAAGTGCATAGGATATCACAAATATTTCATTCTTTACAGGCTATTTGAAGCTTCCGAAACAACCCAGTAATATTCTTGTTACATGTACCGAATTTCATGCATCTAGTTTAATCCGTTCGGACACCTGCCAGGGCTCAACATAAAAATCTGAAAAAAACAAAAAAATTTATTTTCCATTTAATTTTTTTTGTTGAACCCAGACTGGCGGCCATACAAATTTAGCTAGATGCATGAAATTTGGTACAGATAACGCCAATATTACTAAGCTGCCTGAGACTAAAATTGGACGTGATCGGTAAATCTCCACGCCTTCTTCCCATACAACGTTTTAACTAGCATATATGGGAGGTAGGCGTGAACATTAACCAATCACGCTCAATTTTAATCCTGATCAGAAAATGGCTCTCAGTATTATCTGTACCAAGTTTTATGTAGCTAGCTTTATCCTTTTGGGAGAAATCGTAATTTCAAAAAAAAATATGTATCGAGGTCTTGGAGCAAAAAATTTGTAATGTAGTGTAAATGGGAACCTTCCAAGGAATGAAATATTCATATATTTTCATCTTTATGGATGTTTGGACTGTTTGGCTGTATTTGCATTCAATTTATTTATGGAAATTCGTACGCATAACGTTCCCAACGCTTTTGCGTGACGAAACCAACGTTGCTTTAATGTCTGTAAGTCCACCAATAATATTTTTTTCACCACAATTACCATTCCAATCTTAGCTTTGATCCTTTATCTTGATATTATAGAAGATGTTCGGGAAAATACATTACTAGATTCGCAGACTTTTTAGAAAATGTGCACTGACCTCAAAAATTGTTGAAAAAAAAAAAAAAAATAACGTTCCCAACGGCACTTAAACTCTTATAACTTCCAAGCCATAAGCGATAGACAAAAACTTTGTTCCTACGAAATATTGACCTTAGGGAGCCTTATTACATGCACTTAAGATATAATGTTTGATTATTTTTCAAAGATATATGGGCAAAAATGTGCGTGCGAACGTAACGTTCCCAACGGTGGCCGTGCCCATATAAGAAAATGAATTGAATACTGTATCGAGAATGTGAATAAAATCTAATCTAATCTAAAAAGTTTTTTTATTCTTCCTTATAGTTCTGGTTATCTGCATTCATAAAAATCGGTGCAGCAGCTTAGTTGAAATAGCGTGCTTGCCATTTAGAGGCATGTTACTCCTACTAAAGATCAAATAATTTTTGATATCTTTCCGTCCTGCTCATTCCCCATGCCAAAATTCACAAAAATCAATGCTGTTAGCGCGTGGCACCACCCACTTAAAAACATAAAGGTCATATTCTCTTTCCTTAGTGTTAGCCCTATATCTGTACACCCAATTTTAAAAAATCAATGTAGTGACTTAGCCGTAAAAGCGTTTTTTCATTAAGGGGCGTGGTACCGCCCTCTGAAAAGCATAATGGTCATGTTATCATTTCTTAGCGTTGATTCTATCTCTTTATCAAATTTCGTAAAAATCGATGCAGTGGTTTAGCCGTGAGAGCGTTTTTTCATTAAGGTCATGTTATCGTTTCTTAGTGCCTACCCTATCTCCACACTAAATTTCGTAAAAATCGCTGGAGTGGTTTAGCCGTGATAGCGTTTTTTCCATTTAGGGGCGTGGCACCGCCCACTGAAAAACATAATGGTCATTATATCGTTTCTAAGTGCCTACCCTATCTCCATACCAAATTTCGTAAAAATCGATGCAGTGGTTTAGCCGTGAGAGCGTTTTTCTATTAAGCCACGCCCCACTTTTAAAAAAAATATAGTCCTATGCCCTGCTCCTCCTCACAACCTTTCCAACAAAAAAAGAATTAAGCAAATCGGTTGAGATTTAGGTATAGAAAAAGGGACTGAATCGATTTCGTTTGCCCATTTATATATTGACTATGGAGAACACGCCAATACATGTGCAACTAGCAACCCTAGTAGTCATATGACAAACCGGTATTGATTTCACAACCAATGGTTGGACCTTACCAAACAACAACAACAACAGGAGTAATGACAAAGTGGAAAGAGAACAAAATCTCACTTTATGAATACAGGCACTAAAGCTACCAATTAGGGTGCAGCAAAATTCAAAAAAAAAAAATTAGTGCATCAAAAATTATCATAGATTTAGATCTTAAAACAAAGACTGCATACTTAGTTATGGTCAAAACCCCCGAAAAGAATGCCCGCCCGGGGCTTGAATGAAGGTTTAAACGACAAAAATCATTGTTTTTTCACAGTTTTTTTAATTTATCTCGAAAACCGCGAAATTATTGGTAGTAATTCATCCTTAATCTTTGAAAGGGATTAATTTTCTACATCTTTTGTATTTTTCTCATCGCTCTACAGTGAAGTTTACCCTATGGAAGTCCCGGAAGAAGTTCAAATTTTTTGATTCAAAAAACGATTTTTTTTCCTATAACTCAAGATACAAGAGACGCACAAAAATTTTAGACCTCAATAAATGTAGGTAATCTATTTTCCTGTAGTTCTGCTTTCAAATTTTTATTCCAAAAGTAAACGGTTTCCCGCTAGAGGCCGAAATTTGCTAAAAACAATTGTATATTATGAAAAAGCGACCTTTTTATGTTTTTGTTTTAAAATATACCCAAAATTTTGATAAGAAAATAATGAAAAAATCAAGAGTTTCAAACATGAACTTCAAAATGGAAATCGGATTAAAATTGCGCGAGATATAACAATTCTTATATACTTCGTATTTTTTGTAAAGGTGCGATTTTGGATTTCGGATAACCAAAAATCATATCTTATAAAAAAAAAAAAAAAATCATAGCGTATTTTGCAACCAAAACTTAAAATTTTTTTATGCGTGCTACATTACGTCAAAGCGTAATAAACCGTAAATTTTTCAAGACCAAGAACGTCAAAATCAGTCTGTGGTTTCCTTGCAAATTTCAGCCTGAGAGTTCCGATATTTTTCAATTTTTGTCAAAAACGTCTTTCTTTTGAGTACGAGTGACTGTATACCCTAAAACCCGTAAAAGATGTGCACAGTTATAATCCAAAAACTGTAGGATGTATAATTTGCTATATTTTGTTCCTGAAGATCTTGTTTCTACAGCTAACAGTTTGTACACTAGAGGCCGATTTTTGTGATAAAAAAATCGAATTTTTAAAAATTTTATTTTGAAGCAACCTTTTAATTTGTTTCCTCACAAATATTCTCAAATTTTTGGTAAGAAACTCAACAAAAAGTCATTAGCTTTCAAACGTGATCTTTAGTATAGAAATCGGTTGAAATTTCCGCGAGATTTGACTGTTTATATATTCTCTGTTATACAAAAAAATAACCAAAAATCATATCTTATAAAAAAAAAAAAAAATCATAGCGTATTTTGCAACCAAAACTTAAAATTTTTTTATGCATGCTACATTACGTCAAAGCAAAATAAACCGTTAATTTTCCAAGACCAAGAACGTCAAAATCAGTCTGTGGTTTCCTTGCAAATTTCAGCCTGAGAGTTCCGATATTTTTCAATTTTTGTCAAAAACGCCTTTCTTTTGAGTATGAGTGACTGTATACCCTAAAAACCGTAAAAGATGTGCACAGTTATGATCCAAAAACTGTAGGATGTATAATTTGCTATATTTTGTTCCTGAAGATCTTGTTTCTACAGCTAACAGTTTGTGCACTAGAGGCCGATTTTTGTGATAAAAAAATCGAATTTTTAAAAAATTTTATTTTGAAGCAACCTTTTAATTTGTTTCCTCACAAATATTCTCAAATTTTTGGTAAGAAACTCAACAAAAAGTCATTAGCTTTCAAACGTGATCTTTAGAATAGAAATCGGTTGAAATTTCCGCGAGATTTGACTGTTTATATATTCTCAGTTATACAAAAAAATAACCAAAAATCATATCTTATAAAAAAAAAAAAATCATAGCGTATTTTGCAACCAAAACTTAAAATTTTTTTATGCGTGCTACATTACGTCAAAGCGTAATAAACCGTAAATTTTTCAAGACCAAGAACGTCAAAATCAGTCTGTGGTTTCCTTGCAAATTTCAGCCTGAGAATTCCGATATTTTTCAATTTTTGTCAAAAACGCCTTTTTTTTGAGTATGAGTGACTGTATACCCTAAAAACCGTAAAAGATGTGCACAGTTATAATCCAAAAACTGTAGGATGTATAATTTGCTATATTTTGTTCCTGAAGATCTTGTGTACAGTTTGTACACTAGAGGCCGATTTTTGTGATAAAAAAATCGAATTTTTAAAAAATTTTATTTTGAAGCAACCTTTTAATTTGTTTCCTCACAAATATTCTCAAATTTTTGGTAAGAAACTCAACAAAAAGTCATTAGCTTTCAAACGTGATCTTTAGAATAGAAATCGGTTGAAATTTCCGCGAGATTTGACTGTTTATATATGGGTGATTCTCAGATAACTGTACTTTTTGTGTCCTCTGGAGATTTCACCTATACAGTAGGCTTTTTTTTCACAAAAAATTACGCTATAAGTTAGAAACTATGTTTTTCTAATAGAGCGGATCAATTTTACCACCAAATAATTATTGGTCTATTGTGAAAGTTTGCAAATATACCCCAAATGTCACAAACGTGGCATGTCCTACCCCTACTTTTTATACACAAAACGATGAAAAACGACCAAAAAACGGAAATAGAACAGAAAACAAGTTACTACACATATTAAGTAAATACTTAAGGCTACAATATTCTGAGCTCATCTGCAGTTTTAAACAATTTTTAGAGGGCACAATTTCGAATTGAAAACTGTCCCCTGGTTTTGGAAAATAAAAAATTCTTAAAAGTATTATGCTACTACTGCATGGTACTACTGTTTCAGTCAATAGATTGCAATACACATGCATTAAATTCTGATCACTATCCATCACCCAAACGTCATCATGTCCGAACGCGTCCAAAAAGAAATCCGTTTGCGTTTTATAGGGCATTTTATAAACAAAAACCGTTTTTTCTAAAAATTTTGGTCACAAACGTGGCACTCGGCACTCCCAGGTAGGACATTTTATTTTATGCATGAAACAATTTTTTTGTAGGATTTGCAGACATGACCCCAAATTCTTTCGGAAAAATCTTGAACTCAAAAGCGTGCTTTACAATGAGCGATAAACTGCAAAAATGTCACAAACGTGGCACTTTTTATCAGTCTGCAAAAAAACATATTTCATATAAAGTTTGAGTATATAGATGTTTAGTTGAAGGCTATTAATTATGTTTTTAATACAGAAATTTTTCTACATCATCAGAATCATGAGTTATCCTTGCTCAAAAGTGAAAAAATCACTGTTTTGACATCTACTTAAAGCTATAGAACAAAAACAACAACAAGTAAAATAAATTTTTGTCAATGGATTCAGACAGCCAAATTTATTGTCAACAAGACGTAATTTACCGTTTTTCAATTGGATTCTTAGCTTCCGAGTTATAAGCGTTTAAATTAAGGACATCTTTCGATAACATACAAAGGATTTTTCGAGACCGAAAAGTTACAAAAAATCAAGTTTTATTATTTTTATCAATAACATATTTAATTACAAAAATTTCGTGACTTTGCAGACCATAATCGCATGAAAAATGACAGCTCTATTCTATATTTAGTGACTAAGCCTACTAAACTACTACTTTGAAAATTCACAGAATCAAAATTTCATCTGTTCATTCACTAAATCTACAATAGAGCCTTATTTTTTCATCCGATTTTAGTCTGCAAGGGCTTAAAATTTTCGTGATAAAATATATTTCTGGTAAAAATAATAAAACTTACCATTTTTGTTAATTTTTCGGTCGTTTGTGTGTTATTGAGAGGTATCCTTTTTTTAAAGGCTTATAACACGGAAACTGGAAATCCAATTGAAAAACGGTAAATTTTGTCTTGTTGATAATAAATTCGGCTGTCTGAATCCATTGACAAGAATTAATTTTACTTATTGCTGTTTTAGTTAAGTAGATGTCAAAACAGTGATTTTTTCACTTTTGAGCAAGGATAACTAAGGATACTGATGTAATAGGAGATCCTAATCCATCATAAACGGCTATTAAAACAGAGGACAGGGAACCATAGTTGATCTTTAGGGCCGTAGGGTATAAAAAAAATGGACCACCGGAGACATGACACTGTTGCAAAATTAGTCTTAAAGTGTAAATTTGTCATTATATGCAATATATCTCTCATCAAAACGCTTCAAAACCATCATTTTTCCATACTGTGGCTAAAATGTCACAAACGTGGCAATTTGGTCACAAACGTGGCAGGAAAATTTCTTAATTTCGACCTCAAAGCCGTAAATTCACACTTGTTGTTGATCTACTTAAAAGGTGAGTTTTAAGAGTGTGTTTACACAAGATAGCATGAAGAAACTTGCAAAAATCCAAAAAAATTATCTGCCAATTTTACAATTCGAAAAAGCACAGTTATCTAAGAATCACCCATATACTCTGTGATACAAAAAAATAACCAAAAATCATATCTTATAAAAAAAAAAAATCATGGCGTATTTTGCAAGCAAAACTTAAAATTTTTTTATGCATGCTACATTACGTCAAAGCAAAATAAACCGTTAATTTTCCAAGACCAAGAACGTCAAAATCAGTCTGTGGTTTCCTTGCAAATTTCAGCCTGAGAGTTCCGATATTTTTCAATTTTTGTCAAAAACGCCTTTCTTTTGAGTATGAGTGACTGTATACCCTAAAAACCGTAAAAGATGTGCACAGTTATGATCCAAAAACTGTAGGATGATAATTTGCTATATTTTGTTCCTGAAGATCTTGTTTCTACAGCTAACAGTTTGTGCACTAGAGGCCGATTTTTGTGATAAAAAGATCGAATTTTTAAAAAATTTTATTTTGAAGCAACCTTTTAATTTGTTTCCTCTCAAATTTTCTCAAATTTTTGGTAAGAAACTCAACAAAAAGTTATTAGCTTTCAAACGTGATCTTTAGAATAGAAATCGGTTGAAATTTCCGCGAGATTTGACTGTTTATATATACTCTGTGATACAAAAAAATAACCAAAAATCATATCTTTACCATAAAAAAATACTCTAATATCTCTCTCTTATAACTCTTATATCTTGCGTAAATTTTAGCCGATTTCTACTTGGAAGAACACGTTCAAAAGCCCTTAGATTTTTACTAAAATTTTGGGAAAATTTTGAAAATACAATGTAAAAATGTTGCTTCAAAACAAAAGTTTTTCAAAATTCGGTTTTTTTTTCACAAAAATCGACCTCAAGCGCACAAACTGTTAGCTGTAGAAAGATGATTTTCAGAAACAAAATATAGCAAATTATATTTTCTTAAGTTTTTGGGATATAATTGTGCACATTTTTTGCGGTTTTTAGGGTATACAGTCCCGTATACTCAAAAAAAAGGCGTTTTTGACAAAAATTGAAAAATATCGGAACTCTCAGGCTGAAATTTGCAAGGAAACCACAGACTGATTTTGACGTTCTTGGTCTTGAAAAATTTACGGTTTATTACGCTTTGACGTAATGTAACACGCATAAAAAAAAATTTAAGTTTTGGTTGCAAAATACGCTGTGAAACAAAAATACCCAAAATCACACCTTTACAAAAAATACGAAGTATATAAGAATTGTCATATCTCGCGCAATTTTGATCCGATTTCCATTTTGAAGAGCATGTTTGAAACTCTTGATTTTTTCATTATTTTCTTATCAAAATTTTGGGTATATTTTAAAACAAAAACATGAGAAGGTCGCTTTTTCATAATTAATATACAATTGTTTTTAGCAAATTTCGGCCTCTAGCGGGAAACCGTTTACTTTTGGAATAAAAATTTGAAAGCAAAACTATAGGAAAACAGATTTCCTGCATTTATTGAGGTCTAAAATTTTTGTGCGTCTCTTGTATCTTGAGTCATAGGAAAAAAATCGTTTTTGAATCAAAAAATTTGAACTTCTTCCGGGACTTCCATGGGGCAAACTTCACTGTAGAGCGATGAGAAATAATTAAAGATGTAGAAAATTAATCCCTTTTAAAGATTTAGGATGAATTACTACCAATAAGTTCGTGGTTTTCGAGATAAGTTTAAAAAACTGTGAAAAAACAATGATTTTTGTCGTTTAGACCTTCATTCAAGCTCCGGGCGGGCCATCTTTTCTCGGGTTTTGACCGAAACTAAGTGCGCAGTCTTTGTTATAATGCCTGCTCCTTAGATAATCTTTGATCCATCCTTTAATTTTCCCATTATTTCGAATAAGTGCTGCACCCTACTACCAATTTTTCTGAAGGTACATAGCGCGGAGGTACTCAAAAGCGGCCAAAAAAAAATAGCGGCCAAAAAATAGCAGCCAACAAAAAGGGGCCAAAAAATAGCGGCCAAATAAAAAAGGGGCCAAATACAAAAAGGGGCTAAAAAATAGCGGTCAAAAATGGTTAAAGTGTTAAATTATCATTATTTTGCTAAAAATCAAAGACATTAGGTAAAATAGTAAAGTAAATTGACAAATTGTGTAAATAATAAATGGAAAAAGTTAGTTAAGAAGTACAATGAAGTTAATTATAGTGAATGTGATTGCTGACATTAGTTAAGTAGTTTCTGGATTTGAACCCAAATGGGTAACTGAAGATCTCACTCATGCTGAAATTGACGAATACTTAACTAATGTCAGCAATCACATTCACTATAATTAACTTCATTGTACTTCTTAACTAACTTTTTCTATTTATTATTTACACAATTTGTCAATTCACTTTACTATTTTACCTAATGTCTTTGATTTTTAACAAAATAATGATAATATAACACTTTAACCATTTTTGGCCCCTTTTTTATTTGGCCGCTGTTTTTTGGTCCCTTTTTGTATTTGGCCCCTTTTTTTCTTTGGCCGCTATTTTTTGGCCCCTTTTTTTTGGCCGCTATTTTTTGGCCGCTTTTGAGTGGAACCACATAGCGCAGTTCATTGATAAATGCGCTATGTAGAGAGATTGACTTCGAAGGTTCCTAGTTCAATCCCGGCCTCAAACAAAAAGTGAAAAAAAAAAAAATCAATTGTTACTTCATTTAATTTAAAATAAATTAAATAAAACATAAATTGGTCTGATGATGGTTACGTGGAGGTAACCGAAACATATGCCACCATAGCCATGTTTAGTAGTTTTATTTTTCTCTTATCCTAATTGTCATGATTTTCTAAGTTGAAAAATGGTTAGAATTTTAGGTTCTTGTTTCTTAGCAATTCGAATACACATTCCATGTGCTTCTACTGCTGGGGTTTTCTCTTTGTCTTTGTCCAATCATCCTGCCCCTGCGCCAAATGTTTTGTATAGGGATTCACAAACTTTTCCTTATCGCGATTGATAAGATTTTGCTTTTCATTGGCCATTTGATGATGATGATGATGACCAATACGCATATAATCAGAATGATTTTCCAGCAATAGATTCCGTAGTGTAGTAATTTTATTACAGATATCTTTGGTCTGCTTGGAAAACTCATCCCGTTTACACTTTTTGGAGTATACGATTTTTGTCCTGCTGTTGAAACTCTGATTTTCTGCCACAGCACTGGCTTTGAAATGTTATGTCCATTCTACAGCATTTAATTTATATTTATAATTACAAGGAAATTTAAGATCATTACAATTAAATGACAGATGTCATAGTTTTGTTTTGTTACCAGGGATTCCATTTTTAATTTTCAGCGTACATAGCTAGGATTTGCCTCACAGGCACGACTAGGATTCCGTGGTCCCGCGATTTCACGACGTTTTCAAAATTTTTCGATATCTGCTTTCGTTTTTGAGATATCGAGGCTTAAAGAATACAAGCATACAATTTATATGGTATACCGCATTACTGTTTCCCCAGTTTTACAGAAATTCGGCAACTGTTAGTTTTTTTTTTTCAAAAATCTTAAAATTGAAATATCTAAAAGCTATAAATTGTGGTGGCGATATAATTGATCACATTAACAATTGTTAAAAAAATTTAAACACAAAAAAAACATTTGTTTCAATAAATTACAAAAAAAGAATATTTTTCGTTTTAATCATTTGCAAATTATTAGTTAGGCGGAAATTAGGGCTCAATTGGTTTTGCCTAACCAGAACGTTAGGGCCAAGTGCGGAAGCCCAACGATGGCCTAGTTTGTTAGTTAGGCGGAAATTAGGGCTCAATTGGTTTTGCCTAACCAGAACGTTAGGGCCAAGTGCGGAAGCCCAACGATGGCCTAGTTTGTTAGGCGGAAATTAGGGCTCAATTGGTTTTGCCTAACCAGAACGTTAGGGCCAAGTGCGAAAACCCAACAATGGCCTAGTTTGATAAGCCTCAAATTTCCCTAATTACGAATGCCTACCTAATTAGGACGGTATTAGGCATTTCTAATTGCGAAAATATGGGGAACACCGTTACATCTTATATGAGAGCCTCGTTAGGCTCCCACGTTTGGCCCTAACTTTCTGGTTAGGCAAAACCAATGGGGCCTTAATTGCCGCCAAACAAAAATTTTCTAGTCGGGTTGTTGAAAATACTCACGTACTCAAGACCAAAACTAACTCAAAAATTTTGTAAGCATAGGGAGGAAAACATAGAAAATTAAAGTTTCGGTACCACAGACGATCTTCAATATCCTAAAAACTATCTGGTTGAAATAAGATGTAGCGGTTATATCATTTAAGATTCATACACCAACACACTTTCTTAAATTATACTCAACAATACTTGAATAAATTCATCCAATATCCTTTTACGTTATTTTTTGAAATGTAAAACTGAAAACAACAATAAATATTTAAATAAAATTTTAATTAAAATATAAAAAGAAAAATCAATTTTATTGTAGTTCGAAAAGCGTAACTAAATATCCCCACGTTGGGCGCCAAATGTAACAATAGATATTTAGTTTTTTAAAATTAAAAAACACTTTATATTTTATATGAAATTTTATTTAAAATTTTTTATAGTGTTCTCGCTTTCAGATTTTAAGTTCCAATGACAAAATTAAATTTTATTTTCTACATTTAAAAAAAAAAAAAACCTAAAAGGATATTAGATGAATGTATTCAAGAATTGTTAAGTTTAATTTAAGAGAGTGTAGGTGTATGCATGTTAAATAATATAAAATAATTGTAGTTCAGAAGGAATATTTTTGTGATTTTTCTTTCATTTTGTTCAAAAGTTATACTCGCTTAAAATTTTATAGAGTTGCTGGTTGTAAAAAGCTGGGAGCCACTGTTAACTTGGTTAACTTTAAATTAATCATGGGTGTACAGTATTTCGTTACCATACATCTCAAATAGCTTTTAATTTTTTTTTCTGCTTTATTTTTTTCTATAGGGAGATAT
This sequence comes from Calliopum simillimum, assembly GCA_951812925.1. Taxonomy (NCBI): domain Eukaryota; kingdom Metazoa; phylum Arthropoda; class Insecta; order Diptera; family Lauxaniidae; genus Calliopum; species Calliopum simillimum. The sequence goes on from OX638369.1 coordinate 73,721,197, forward strand.
CGCTTTTAAAAGAGCTGAAACATCCTAACATTGTTTGCCTGGAAGATGTTTTAATGGAAGAAAACCGTTTGTACCTAATATTTGAATTTTTGTCAATGGATCTAAAAAAGTACATGGATTCTCTTCCTCAAGAGAAGTCGTTAGATTCTGAGCTTGTTCGGAGTTATTTGTACCAAATAACAAGCGCAATTTTGTATTGTCATCGTCGAAGAGTTTTACACAGAGATTTGAAACCACAAAACCTACTGATTGACAAATTTGGAATTATAAAAGTAGCAGACTTTGGCTTGGGAAGATCATTCGGTATACCTGTGCGAATTTACACTCATGAAATAGTTACTTTGTGGTATCGTGCTCCTGAGGTTTTACTTGGATCCCAGAGATATTCATGTCCGGTTGATATCTGGTCTATTGGCTGTATTTTTGCGGAAATGGCAACTAGAAAACCACTTTTCCAAGGAGACTCTGAAATAGATCAATTATTTCGAATGTTTAGGTAAGCATTTTTTCGAAATATTTGAAAATCAATGGAAGTTTTTTCAACTTATCTCAAAACCACGAAATTATTGGATGTAATTCAGCCCAAATCTCTAAAAGGGTAATATTTCTACATTTTTATTTGTTTTTTTTACTGTGACAAGTTTGCCCTATAAAAGTGCCCGAAAAAGTTAAAATTTTTCGATTCAGGAAGCTGTTTTTTGTTGCTATAACTGAAGATGCAAGAGACACACAGAGTGTAGACCCAATAAATGTAAAAAATCTGTTTTGTTATAATTTTACTTAAGAATCATTTATCTAAGACTTAACGCTTTCTCGCAAGGGACTCTTATGTTTTAATTTCAGAATTAAAAATAATTAAACGCAAAATAAACTAGGGTGCTACCTTTGTAGCGTTTCCAGTAAAGCATTATGAAAATTTTTGAATGTATGGGTGGTTTCACGCCCTCTTGACCGAGTTCGTCTAGTTTTAGCACAGAGCGTGCACTTAGTTGGATTATCTCAAAAAACCCTTTCAGTATAGCATTTTGATGCTTTTGCTTATATGGGAGGTGCCATGCCTTCTGTCCGATTTCACCCAGTTTTGGTCAGGGCTTGCATTTATTGTTCTTAGTGTTTGGGTAAAACTTAGTTCGATTATCTTTTTGAAGCTTTTGCTTATATGGGAGGTGCCACACTCTCTTGTTCGGTTTAACCCAGCTTTTGTTGAGAGCTTTCATTTATGGTTCTTAGTGTCTGAGTAAAATTTAGTTCGATTGTCTCAAAAAACGCTTTCAGTATAGCGTTTTGAAACTTTTGCTTGTATGGGAGGTGCTACGTCCTTTTGTCGGAATTAGCCCATTTTTTGCTCAGAGCTTGCGCTTACAATTCGTAGTATTTATGTCTGTTTTGGTTGCATTGTCGTGAAAAATACTCCTAAAGTTTTAACTTGAATATATTTTTTGTATGGGAGGTAGGCGTGGCTGTTGAACGATTTCGCTCATTTCCAATCCAACGAGCTAATTTTGACGACGAAGGCAGTGTACCAAATTTCATTGAATTATCTTGCTCATAGTCTAAGATCCGGCAGTAAAAAAAAGTATGGATCGAGTTTTAAGTTAAAATCTAATTTTTACATATTGAGCCCTAACCGGCACAAAGACTTAACTGACGGGAGTTCGATCGTGACCGCGATGTGTGACGGACGCATTTCGGCGATTAAGCTTATTCTCTGTTTTCACTTTTATTCGAGTGTTGAAGTTAATTTATTTACTTTTCCTTGTGTAAAGAAAAAAAAAAAAACAATAATTGAGGCGTTGCGTGCAATAACGCCCCAAGTCGAAAAATGGCATTTCGAGATAATTCAATTTAAAGTTTTTAAATGCTGATAAAAAGAACAAACCATCATTTAAACCTTGAAAAACAAATTTATTCAATTAAAACTAATAAAATGAGTAAATAATTACCGCTGACACATAATACTAACGCATATTGACAGAATTATCGAAGAAGGAAAATTTTAAATTGTAGGGCGTTTTTGCATAAATCCATTTGACTGTCACTGGAGTAACGTTAGCATTTTGCTTGGGAAACCGGCAAAACTCTTCCGATTTTAATGATTTTTTTTTTTTAAATGAGGGGAATGAAATATACTTTCACCCCAATTATTTATAAATGTGCGGTTTTGTTTATTTCTTTAGAATTTTAATATTATAAAATGCACGCATACATTTGCATCTAAGTTTTGCACCTGGTAACGTTAGCATTTTGCTTGGGAAACCGGCAAAACTGTTCCGATTTTAATGATTTTTTTTTTAAAATGATTGGAATGATATATAGTGCAGGCAAATTAGGTATTCATTTCTAATTTTGTTGAACATGGACCGATTTTGATCCGACAGGGCTCATTTTGTTCGCAATAAAATTTAGAACAAAACCAACACATTAGTTTTTTCCGGCCTTTCCCCAAAATTTCTTCAGTCCCCCGTGAACCCTCAAAATCGGATAAATTCAATAAAACTGTTCTAAAATGCTTAAAAATTAAAAGTTATGTTATTCACGGGATTCTCTAGATTGCTGAATCCAAATATGATGTTGGAAAATGAAAAAACTCAAAATGGCGCCCGGAAAACTGCGTGCAGACCCATTTTAAGCACCAAAAATGGGAAAAAATCGTTACAGGGGGTTTTAGCCTAGAAGTCTTGTTACATTGAATGACTTTATACGGTCGGTGTGGGATATTGTTTTTTATATTTTTAAAAAGTAAAGTTTACCAAAAAGTTTTTTGTGTTTTTGATTTGTTTATTATTTAAGCAATAACTATAAAAAGTTAATACAACTCAAAATTAAAAATATTTGTAACATTTTGCAAACCATTTTTTCTTAACTAATTTGAAGTCGCTGAACACGTAAAACGCATTAATTTTTTTTTCCTTGGGATCGTTCCCGAGTTATTCGATAATTTATATTTTCGAGATTATAGCTTTATATACATCAATATATTTCTATGAAGCCAAGTCCGATGAATTTTATTTTTCCACGTTTACAAAGAGTGATTAATGGCGCTTCTAACAAGTATACCAATGATTATGCTTTGAACAAAATTGACTGAGTTATAGCAGGAAAAAGTTTGAAATTTCATAAATTTTTGAAATTTTTCACATCAACTTCGAATGAAACATTTGGTTTTTGGGATATAATTTTTTTAAATACTTGTTTTTTAGTAATTTTATTAAATAGCGCATATAATTGCAAACATTTTAAGCCTATGTTGAGCAAAATCGAATGAAATTTCCAAAAGATATTGGGGTTTTAGTGCAATAGGGTAATTTCGGTTTCTTTCAAAAATTAATATTTTTGATACAATCCGCAATATTCTTCTACAGAGAATGATTAGAAGTTACTTAAAACATCTTCAAAATGTTCAATAAGTGTAGGGTGTCCTATCTGGAGGCTGAAAAATTGGATCTGTTGACTCAGGCCGAACATTTCGAAAATTCTCACATCTTCCTTATTGCACTAAAACCTTAATATCTTTTGGAAATTTCATTCGATTTTGCTCAACATAGGCTTCAAATGTTTGTAATTATATGCGCTATTTAATAAAATTACTAAAAAACAAGTATTAAAAAAAATTTTATACCAAAAACCAAATGTTTCATTTGAAGTTGATGTGAAAAAATTCAAAAATTTATGAAATTTCAAACTTTTTCCTGCTATAACTCAGTCAATTTTGTTCAAAGCATAATCATTGGTATACTTGTTAGAAGCGCCATTAATCACTCTTTGTAAACGTGGAAAAATAAAATTCATCGGACTTGGCTTCATAGAAATATATTGATGTATATAAAGCTATAATCTCGAAAATATAAATTATCGAATAACTCGGGAACGATCCCAAGGAAAAAAAAATTAATGCGTTTTACGTGTTCAGCGACTTCAAATTAGTTAAGAAAAAATGGTTTGCAAAATGTTACAAATATTTTTAATTTTGAGTTGTATTAACTTTTTATAGTTATTGCTTAAATAATAAACAAATCAAAAACACAAAAAACTTTTTGGTAAACTTTACTTTTTAAAAATATAAAAAACAATATCCCACACCGACCGTATAAAGTCATTCAATGTAACAAGACTTCTAGGCTAAAACCCCCTGTAACGATTTTTTCCCATTTTTGGTGCTTAAAATGGGTCTGCACGCAATTTTCCGGGCGCCATTTTGAATTTTTTCATTTTCCAACATCATATTTGGATTCAGCAATCTAGAGAACCCCGTGAATAACATAACTTTCCATTTTTAAGCATTTTAGTACAGTTTTATTGAATTTATCCGATTTTGAGGGTTCACGGGAGACTGAAGAAATTTTGGGGAAAGGCCGGAAAAAACTAATGTGTTGGTTTTGTTCTAAATTTTATTGCAAACAAAATGAGCCCTGTCGGATCAAAATCGATGCATGTTCAACAAAATTAGAAATGAATACCTGTTTTTACCTAATTTGCCTGCACTAATATACTTTTACCGTAATTATTTATAAATGTGCATTTTTGTTTATTTCTTTAAAATTTTAATTTTATAAAATGCATGCATACATTTGCAACTAAGTTTTGCACTTGGTAAATATTTTTTTTGCAAACGGTTATAGAGATTTTAACGAAATTTGGTACAATGTTCTATATTAGTATAACATTTAGACTGGGATCAATTCTAACCCTGTAGATAATCATAGAAAGGCGTAGCAAATGCTTTAAAATTAGAATTTATTTGGCAATATTTCGCAAACGGTGGTTAAGTTTGGTAAACAAATGCTGATTATAAATAGCGTAAATGGGATGGGATGGCAAGAGTGTCACACCTACTTTTAAAGAATTGAATATTTTGATTCAATATTACACAAAAGCGGCGCAATGAATTTTAATGAACCCAGTGTGCCAGACGGTTCATATCTTCGCTTTTTTACCCGTTACGGATCCGTTACTGATCCGTTTGCGGGAGAAATTCCAAAAAAATAAACGATTCGTTTTTTTTTTGGGAATCTCTCCCGCCAACGGATCAGTAACGGATCCGTAACGGATAAAAAAGCGAAGATTTGAACCGTGTGGCACACTGGGAATATTGAAATCAAAAAAAAAAAAAATTCGCATTCTTGTCTTTTTTTTACTCTTTCGACGATAACTTTTTTTAGATCAAAGATAGGAAAAGACAAAATTTGATAAAAAATAAGGAGATAAAGTTTCCTTTAAAATGCTTTATTGAAAATTTTCTTAAGCTAAAAAGTTATCGAAATATGGCCACTCAAACATAGCAATTTTTTTACCCGGCCGGAAAAATGGATTTAATTCAAAAGCAAGGTGCCTTACGAAAAAAGTGTGCTAGGCAGAAAATGTTTAGAATCGTCCAAAAAATATGTGTGAATTTTTTCAGAATTTTTTCGAACACTTTATAATTTTGCAAAATTTGGCTAAAAAAAAAAAAAATCTAAAAAAAATCACACGTACTCTTTGGACAATTCTAAGCATTTTTGCCATACAAAATTTTTTCATTCAGCTCCTTGGTTTTATGTAAAAACCGTTTTTCCTACCGCGAATTGATTTATGCAAAACGCCCCAAGTCGCACTACGCCCTTCTTGCACGCAACCCTTTAAACAGTATATATATATTGCTCTACCATATTCTGTGATCGAAATTGGAAGTTGAAATTAAGTACACATACATTTGAGGACCCAAGCTTTTCAAAAAAGCGATGGGCGCAAAAACGCCCTAAGTCGACTTAGGGCGTTAATGCACGCAACGCCTCAATTATTATAAATCAAAAAAGTAATGACTGAGCTAAATGCTCAGAACATTGTAAAGTTTAGAAAAATGTCGGATAATTCTTCTATTCCATCATCAAATGAATTTGATATGAATGATAGCAAAAGAAAACCACGAAACAATAACAAAAATACAGAACCACTCTCGGTGCCTGATCATTTAAAAAATAATCCATTTGCTTTGCTTGATATTGATAGTGGTTCGCAGTGCAACAAAGAATATTTAGAAAAATATGTTAGCCATGTGTCTTCATTTACCGTTGGAAATAAAGAACAAACAACTACAGCTCAGCCATCAAAACCTGCAGAGCAAATGCATAAAGATAAGACAAGTGAGCCCGGTTCAATAAATAATAACAGTGTTACAACTAAAAAACAAAACACCAATAAATATTTTCGATGTTGAAGCAAATCAACTCATTGATTTTATCAAAAATGGTCTAAATATTAAACAATTTCAAATAAAAGAGAGAAATGATAAAAAACATTCTCTGTTTTTTAATACTCTCAATGATTTTTTTACCTTTACACATAAAGGTATTAAAACACAAACCTTTCTGCTAAAAGGGCTTGGTGCTAGTACCGATCCTAGTGAAATATTTAATGCGTTATCCGCATTAGGTGACGAAAATCTAGAATTTATTAAAGTTAGTCCATTTGCATCCAAAGCGTCTTCTAAAGGTGGCTATGGACTGCCAATATTTCTGGTACAAATAACTGCCAGTAGCAACGTCAACCAACTAAAATCAATCAGGGGATTACTCTACAGATGCATTAAATGGGAACCTTTAAAAAAGCCAGAAATATCACAATGTAGAAACTGCCAAGGATTCTTCCATAGTGCTTCTAATTGTTATTTACCTTCACGATGTGTGAAATGCAACGAATCTCACAACGTTGGGCAGTGCCCTAAGCCAAAGGTTTCGGAAGAGGAGATAGGAACATTGTATTGCGTAATGTGCAAAAAATACGGGCATCCAGCTTCTTACAAGGGATGCGAGATATACAAACAGCTTCAAGAAAAAATTAAAATTAAAAAACAAAATCTGAGACAAGACAAATCAAACATATCAAAACTTTTTGTTAACTCTAATGTTAGTTTTGCAAATATTGTAAAAAACAGCAACACTTCTCATGTAGATAATAATAACACATTTAAAGAAAATAACGTATGCCAAATTTCCTTCCTCGAGGAAATTAAAATTGTGTACAAAATTTAACGAATCAAATTTTGAGTTTCCAAAACCAATTACAAATACAAACATCAAGAATTGACACGATTTTTTCATTGTTAAATAACTAATGGTTGATCCTAACCAAATTGATTTTATACCTAAAATATTAAATATTATAGAAATTAATGTAAATTCATTAATTCGACTTAATAAAAGATACGACTTATTAAATTTTATTCTGAAATATAATCCAGATATAGTTCTATTGAATGAGACAAATTTGAATGAAAAGCACAAATTTGAGTTGCAAGATTATCATATTGGGTGTACAACTTAAAAACCGGAATTTTTAGCGAAATTTGATGCTTTATTGTGGGTAAATGTTACAATATATTTTATTCAAAGTATTGTCCATTGGAAGCTACAACATTTCCCCATCTTTCAGGCAATTTATGAATTCCATCCCAAAAAAAATTGCGCCGGCTTGGCGGCCAAAAATGAATCGAGCCAATTTTCGATATCTTGAACTTAAGTGAAGCGTATTCCTGATAGGGCATTCTGCATCGATCGGAACAAATGGTAGTCTGATGGTGCAAGGTCTGAGCTATAAAGCGGGTGAGGCAAAATTTCCCATCTGTTGTTTTCCGTTGTTTTCCAGGTAATTTTTGACTGGGGCAGCAATATGTGGCCGAGCGTTATCGTGGTGGAAAATGATTGACTCATGTCTGGTCGCATACGTTGGCCGCTCTGCCTGGATTTTCTGCTTCAATTGGATCAATTGTTGACGATAGAATTGAGCATTAATGGTTTGGCCACCTGGCAACAGCTCATAATGGATCACACCTTGCTGGTCCTGACCAGGACGTTCTTTGTCTTCGACATCAAAATAACCACTTTTAAACCACTCACGACAGCATGATTCAGCTGGAGCATAGTCCCCATAAACTTCTACAAGAATGCGATGACTTTCGGCAGCTGTTTTCTTTGCAAAAAAATGACCCACTAGAACCCCCCCGCAAATGCTGTCTTTTTCTCCAATATTCGAAGTTATTCATCGTGAAAAATAATAATGATGCACACAAGATAAAATTGTTTTGTTGACTGATTTTGACAGCTGTCAAATGTACCTTCAAAATGACATATATGTATATAAAGTTCGAGCTTTCACGATATATGTTAGTACGGACATCCACCGTCAAATTCCGGTTTTTAAGTTGTACACCCAATATGTTTCGAAAGGATAGGCTAAGGTCTATTAGAGGTGGGGGAACTGGAATCCTACTGAAAAAAAATATTAAGTACAAAGTTTACTCAAATCGTATTATTGATTCCTTCAGATGCTAAGAAGTTTGTGTAATTACGATACCTTTGATAAACAATAAAGAAATGTATTTCATATCAGCTTACTGTCCTGCTGGCAATAATGCCTCTGAATTTAAATCCGAGCTATATAAACTTTTCGAATCTATGAATTTACAAAATTCAAACTATTTTTATATACTGGCAGGAGATCTGAATTGCAAACACACTGATTGGGGCAATACCTCAAACAATCCTAAAGGAAATATCCTTAAAGAATGGTTGCTACATAGTGAATTTGAATTTAGGAGTAGTTTGTATAGTTCTGTTTTACCTTCATTTCCTAGGGCTGGGTCTTTCTTAGACCTGTCTATAGCAGATTCTAGAATATTCATCGAAAAAGAGAACAATACTCTGAACTGTCTTAGAACTTTAGATTACGATAGTGATCATAACGCATTACAGATAATAGCTTCTAGCAACGAAAACCAACACCCATTTGTTCTTTTAAGGGAATTACCTAAATTGCAGTTAAATTACAAAGCGACTAATTGGAAGAAATTTAGTAACAAAATTATGAATATTTTCGGTACAAATGCACTAATACCAACTGATAGGAATTTAACCAACACAGAGATAGACTCAAACTTGCTAAAACTGAATGATATAATTATTAATGCCATTGAAAGTACCGCCCCAAATTTAAAAACACCAACTACATGGACGTATTAATGAACCCTATTATAGCAAAATTACAACTGGAAAAAAGTAAATTGCTCACTACAATTAAGAGACATAATAGGCTTACTCACATTCTTTTACCGTCTCAGGCAAATTTATTAAAGACAAAACTAAAACTAGTAAAAAAATTAATAAATGACAATATTAGGGTAGCCATAAATAAATATTATGAAAATAAACTGTCAAAACTGGATCCTAAAGATTCATCGAATATGTTTTCTGAAGTTAAAAAAAGCTTTAAATCTAAACAAGCGTTGGTTCTTAATAAATTAAAAATACCAATAGCTTCCGAAAATTTATTAAGGAATTCAGGTATTGAGGTGCAAGAAACGGAGAAAGAAAATGAATCAAATAGTTTTTTGATAAGAGATCATAGTCAAATACTAAATGTGCTAGGTGCCTTCTTGGAGTCTGTTCACTCTCATAAAGAGAGCAATCCAGACAACAATGTACATGCTCAAGTGGACGAGTGTTTCAACAGGTTTTTAAATGCAAAAACTATGTTCGAAAACAATCATTCAACTATTACTAATTTTTCTTATGATAAAAGGGCAAATAATTTGATTTCGTCAGAAAATTATTTCCTTACAAAAGAGAATATCTTGTATATTTTTTCCAATCTAAGGACTAAACTTTCTTCAGAAGTTGATAATATACCCAACATTGTATTGAAAAATATTCCAGAAATACTGATCTTGGAATACTGCACGCTCTTTAACAATATGCTAAATAATTCATATTTTCCATCAGACTGGAAAATAGCAAAGGTTGTAGTTTTAGTCAAAAAAAATAGGGATACATGTGATCCTAATAATCTTCGTGCAATTAGTTTGCTTCCAAATATTAGTAAAGTATTTGAAATCTGTATTAATATGAATATTAATAAATTTTGTGAAGAAAATCAGCTAGTAACTGATAAACAATTCGGTTTTAAACATATGCACTCAACCACACACGCAATAAATCTACTAACGTATAATATCAATTGGAATTTAAATAAAAGATTATGCACTGGTGCCTGTCTTATTGATTTTGAAAAAGCATTTGATGGAATTTGGATTGCGGGTCTAATATACAAATTACTTAACTATCAATTTCCACTGCATCTTGTCATTATAATCTACAACATGATATATAACAAATATTTTGTAGTTTGCAACGGAAATAAATCAAGTTCAAAAAAATTTAAAATTATGGAAGGACTTCAACAAGGCACTGTTAATTCTCCAATACTATTTAATTTATTTATTTTAGATCTTCTTAATAAAGTAGATAATATTATTGCTTTCGCTGATGACATTATAATATACCATGCTGATGATAAAATAGAAAAGATTAATAGAAACTTACAGTCGCAGTTTAATAATGTTGAAAAATATGCCATTGACTGGAAAATGAAAATTAACTACAATAAACGTGAAACTATTCTTTTTCGTACTCCAGTTGCAAAATGCAATAATAATATAAAGAAGAAATGGAAACTCTTTGCCATAAAGTCCAACCACTCAAACATGCAAATCCCAAATAAACAAATAGTGAAGTGCTTAGGGGTACACTTGGACAAATTCCTTTATTTTAATGAGCACGTTAATTCAATACTTGTTAAGGCCAAAAATGCTTTTTTTATGTACAAAGCCCTGTTTTACTCAAAATATTTAAAGCCACGGGTTAAAGTATTAATGTATCAATCCCTGATTCGGCCAATTATCACATATGGTTGCCCCATTTGGTTTAATATATCGCCTTCTTACATGGAAAAAATACGTATATTTGAAAGAAAGTGTTTGCGTGCTTGTACTAAGCTTTATAAATCTCATAAAAGTGAATATATTAAATACATTTCCAATAAAAAGTTGTGTGATACGGCCCAAATAAGTAGAATTGACAACTTCATCATTCAATTAATTAGAGCCCACATTGCAAAATGTTTGACTATCTCAGTCAATAATCTAATTCTGGCACCGTTCTATACAAACGAAAATTTTATAATTTCTTCCATACAAAAAGGATTCGTTCCCCCCGAGGCTTTTCTTTACCTAGATAGCAACAATTTTATTCAGGCTCCAAGTGGTGTTCCTATCTTTTATCATCTTTATAGACGAGCCAATAATAAGTCTATCCAAAGCGATCTCGTAGCTAATAACAATCTTAGATTTGAAATCAGTATACCTGTAAAGGATTTGTACCAAATTATGGATATACAGCGATATTGGTGGCTAAGAAATTAATTTCATTTGGCTCATTATTTTTTATCTATTTGATTTTTGATTTCTAGATTTAAGTTTTAGCTAATAAGTTATTCAATATAAAGTTTTTGAAAATTTTTCTTTGTAAAAAATACTTATACACTTGTGTTCAACAAATTTTGAATTTTGTATAATCTTTGAAAAAAGACCTAAATTGTTATAATGAATTTACTTGAGCGCCCGACTATGGGACTTTGTAAAATTATAGATCAATATTAAATACTAGTTGTTTATTTATAGTAAGTAAAATAAATATTATGATGTTGAAATAAACGATTTAAAAAAAAAAAGACTTAACTGACACGATTTCGGATTTTCGTTTTTTGATGAAAACCTATAATTCGTGTCCATACGGATCTTCTCTACAAATTTCATAACTGTAAAAAGTACCGTTACGGAGTTATAGCGAAAGCAATTAAGACTGAACCGACATTCGAAGTATTTTGTTTATTATTTTTGTGACTGCGAATTGTTGGTTAAGTCTTTTTTTCTTTTTGTGTCAAAAATAATTTGCAAATAATGAAATAAAAAGGGAAAATTTATTAAAAAGTCTTGATGCGGGTTACTAGAATATGCGACCACAAATGTTTTTTGATTCAAAAACTGCCAAAGAGTATAGCAATAAAAAAATCTATCGAAAATTCTCAAAAACTTTGTCCAAGAAACCATGGCTCTGAAATTAATATAGAGCCGCCGCACAGTGGGGCAGATGCTCTCAATACCTGGCGATAATTCAAAAAATTAAATGTTATTTCAGGATATCCTTTTATATTGGTTAAGTACAATATTAACCAACGTACTGTTTGCCATTTTTCAAATGACTTGTAACAAACCCATTTCATCACTACAGCACGCTAAACTTTAACTTTGTAGACTGAAATAATTTTTATGAGTTATTTCCATATTAAAGCAGTTTTTTGCTAAAGTTTATTAACATTTAATGTTATTTGACCATAGAGCCTTCATCTTCAGGTATGTAACCGTATATAAACATGTTTTTTTCCTTAAAAATGTTAACACATTTACGTAAGCAATTTAAATAAAATGGAGAAGAAAAATTTTACGAAATTAAATTAATAATAGATAATTTAATTAGGTTCCAAGCCTTTCCAAGCATAAGTTATGAATCAAAAATATTCCGTTTAGTATTGACTTCTAGAAGCGACAAGAAAATTTTGCTACTTTAAAATTTACATCGATTTTTAGAACGTAACCTAAAATAAAATATTTTTTCTTGCATTGCCGACATTATTCAAAATTTCTAATTTTGTTTTACAAATGGCCTCTAACTTATTATTTGTCACGAGACAAGAACTTATAAACATTATGTATAGTTCTGGACAGGATAATTTTGAACAGCAATTCGGTTTTTTGTTCAATCAGATGGAAAAGAGGACAGGTGGTCATCACGAGCACTTAAATAAGAAATTATCTCATTTCAAGTCCCAATATTGGTCAAAATACCTGAAAGCGTGTCTCTTATTTTCCTATCAGAGCTGACCTTTACTATTCGTAGCAATTGTACCAAATTTGCTTCGATTATCTCATAAAGCACTCTCAATATAGAGTTTTTAAGATTTTGCTTGTATGGGAGGTACCACTCCCTCTTATCCGAATTTGCTAATTTTCATAACAGAGTTTGCCTATACTATTGGTAGCAAGTGTACGAAATTTGGTTTGATTATCTCAGATAGTACCCTCAGTATAGTTTGTAAGACTTTGTTTTTTATGAGTGGTACCACGCCCTCTTATCCGAATTCGCAAACTTTCCTACCAGAGTTTACCTATACTATTGGTAGCAAGTGAGCGAAATAGTACCATCAGTGTAGAGTTTTTAAGATTTGGCTTGTATGGGAGGTGCCACACCCTCTTGTGCAAATTCGACCAAATTTTGTTGAAAGCTTAAGTGATCCACCCTTAGTATGTATATGTAATTTGGTTGCAGTGCGTAGCTCTGTTTATTTGATGCCACATATGAGAGCTCCTTGCGCTCCTCTGTGCGCCGTAAATTGCGTTGAAGTTTTGATGTACTACTTTAAAATACAATAAAAAAAGATAAATTTTTTATTCTTGTTGTTTCATATAAAATTATTAAAAGTGTTTGATTTTTTTTTTTTTTTTTTTGTATTTTAAAGTAGAAAATCAAAACTTCAACGCAATTTACTGCGGCTCGATATTCATATTAGACCAATGGTTTCTTGGGCAAAGTTTTTTAGAATTTTTCGTAGATTTTTTGGTTGCTATACTCTTTGCTGGAAAAAATTTGACCCGGCCTATTGTACACATAGTGCCAGTGAAAGTAAATAAAGCGGTGATTGTAATATACTTAAGAGTTCGAATGTAAATAAACAGTAAAATAAACAATTGTGCCGTGTAAAAATAAACAATTGTAATTTAAACCATTTTATAAATATTGTTGTATATTTTATGACCTCTTCAATTTCAAATTAAATAAATAAACGGGCTTTTTTTTTTTTATTATTTATTATTTTCCGATATTTCGAACTCCGTCGGAGTTCATTTTCAAGGACTAAAATTGATAAAAAATACACATTTCATAAAACAATTTGCACTGACAACAAAATAAATAAAAATTTACTTACAAAATTTTAAAAATTAAAAAACTAAAAATCAAACATTGACATCCAAAAAACACAACGAACAGAACCACAAGCACACACTAAACAACGAAAAAACTTAGAAATAATATTGCACTTCTTGTTTCTTAGCCTTTCAGTTGTCCAATGTTATGATTGCGATTATGTTGCTGCGCTCTTTTCTATTTTTTGTTCTACTTTTGAGTCTTTTTTGTCTTTACTAAATGTCTGTAAATATGAGCGCAGTTGTTAGTGTCTGTCTTGTAGTTGAGTCGTTTTTGCGTAGGTGTGTCAATAATGTGTAGCATCTCGAGAGTAAATCTACGCGAATTATATAATTTGGCCTATCGACTTAGCCAATTATATGTTTTGTGTTTGATGAATGTTTGTATTTTCACTATTCACTTTAAAAGATACACAAACTTTGGTTTTTTAAATATTTAATTATTTTTATTTATTTTTAATCTTTAGGTTATTATTATTTTTATTTTGAAGAACTGTCTTCTTCGAGTGACAAAAGTATTCTCTTCATATTTTCTAATGAAGAAAGTATTTATACAAAATTATCTTAAAACTAAATAAGTTCTTAATTATAGGTTTTTCCTTAAAACTAAATAAATACCTAGAATAATACATTTGTAACAATAAAACTTTATTGCGGTCGATATTATAAGATGGAATCCTAAGATATATTTATTACGGTTGGTGTTATAAAAACATCCCTTGCATCTTTAGTGCACATTCTTATTCTTACGAAACAGCTGTTACTTTTAGTAATAACAGATACTGAGAATTAGTTAAATTGTAATTAATCTACGATTAGTTTGTAGTTAGTGTTTAGGACTAAGTGAGGGTTAGGTCAGGACGTAACTCGCGCGTAATTCTTTTCTTGTTGCAGTATTTGTGTATCGTCAAAATTGGGAGAGTGTCCAGTTATGCTACAGTTTGCTGCAAGTGCAGTTTTTTGTTCAATTGGTTTGTCGTGTGCTTTTTGGTCAGATTTATGTCCTGCAATTCTAGTCCGTAATTTTGTCTTAGTTGTTCCAACATATATTTTATTGCATATGTTGGATCCGTCACCTGCACACGAAATTTGATAAATCAAATTCGATTTGTCATTTTTGTCAATTTTACATTTTGTTTGACTGAATAGCTGTTGTAATGTATTGTCAGTCTTGAAAGCGATTCTATATTCGTCTTTATTGTACATGTTTGATTTCTTGAACTTTTCGGAATAACCTGGTAAATACGTCATAGATTTAAATATTTTCGGTGGGTGGTCAATTTTTATCGCATCATGTTTTTCTTTATGTTCTTTTAAAAGTCTTTTTGACGTCCAAATCGGAAAGTAATTTTTACCAAGTATAGTCAGTATTTTTTTCTCATTCTCCTTATAAAATTCTTTGTCGCTGATGCTAAATATCCGTCTAATGAAATTTTTCGCAGTGTTAATTATTGTCTTTTTTGGATGTCTAGAATAAAAATTAATCAATCAATTAAAATATCGGTTGTCCTTAATGCAGAATTTTAGAGTGTCCATAAACATATTTTAGTCATTTTTGTATACTGTTCAATAGTTGTCCATTTTCAGTTTATAATGTTAAGTGCAAAGTCAACCGGTATGCTAGGAAACAGCGAAACTACGTCAAATGAAACTATTGTTTCGTCGTCAAGTATACAACAGTCCTTTAGTCTATTTTTAAAGTCCACCGCGTCCTTAAAATTGTAAATCGAGTTTTTTGTTACATTATTCAAAATCTTAACTATATGCTGACATAAATTGTATGACGGTTAATTTACGGACGAACATATAGGTCTTAGTGGCATATCTTCTTTTTGTATTTTTGGGAGTTCATATATCCTTGGTGCTGTTGCAGCGCTTGTGGTCATCTTAAATTTTTCTACTTCTGTTATAATCTTGTCTTTCAGCAACGTCTCCAGTATGTCATTGCTCTTCTTTTGTAAGGTTGATGTGGGTCCGTCTTCTTTTCTTGATACGTTGTGATGTCTCTTAATAATATACGCATTTTTCGATCATATTCCGCTTTATTCATGGCCACTGTATTGTTCCCCTTGTCCGAACTTAAACTTAAAATATCTTGATTTTGTTTTAAAAATTGTCGCGTTTTTCCCACTGTACTTATGATAAATTTCTCTCTTGTGTCTAGTGTGGTTTTCTATCAGTGTGGTTAATAGTTTTAGATTTGAAATTAAAAACTTAGGTTTTCACTTCCAAACTTGGTGTGATCAAATGATAACTTTATTTTTAGAAAAGTGCTCTTATATAGTAAACTTATGCTAAAAGAGTGCGTACATGTTTTACATACACATGTACGAATATAGTTCTTAAAGCTAAAGAAAAGCATACTCAGCGAAAATGCGTATATGTTTCTTATTTACATTTACGTACTTTCCTATGACTTAAAAATATGGAGAAATGCACACATGTTTCACTTACACATGCGTGGAATTCTTGTGGCTTAAAAGTATGTGTAATTTACTCAGAGAAAGAGAATAAGAATGCGTACATGTTTTACATACACATGTACGTATTGTTTGTATGTATTATTTATAACTTAAATTTACTCAGAGAAAGAGAACAAGAATGCGTACATGTTTTACATACACATGTACGTATTGTTTGGGAATATGTATGTATTATTTATAGCTTAAATCTACTCAGAGAAAGAGAATAAGAATGCGTACATGTTTCACATACACATGTACGTATTGTTTGAGAATGGCTTAAATTTACCCTGAGAAAGTAACTGAAAGAAAGAACAAAGAGAGCCAACAAAAACAAGCAGCTTTAGCGAAAGCATTTCGTTCTGTGTGTTTTTGTTTGGGTTTTGCGTTGACGCAATATTTAAAACTAGTGATCTACATTGTTGCAGTCTTCCGCGTTGAGTAACTTACGAAATGCAATAAAATGCAACAACGTTGTTATTTCTTGAAGTGGGTGAATTTAATTGTTTATTAATTGCATTGCGACATTGTTGCAAGAATTTGTATTGCCTAAAATATGAAATGCAATAAAATGCAACAATGTTTTAAAATATTTTAAGTGGGTGAATTTAATTATATTTCGACATAGTTGCAAGTTTTGTAAACTATGGAAAAGTTTGGTAAATGCTGAACTGCAACAATGTCTTGAACTTAAAATAACAAAAGTTAAATGATGTATATTGGAGCGGTCTTTTGTACAGGGGCGGATTCTATAACTCGCCCACCGTTAGTCTGAGGCTCCGACGAAGATTTCGATTCAATCATGTAAGTTTTGTTACGTCGGAATTTAAAGAAGACAAAAATTAACGCAAGTATTGCAATGTTTATGAAAATGCCAGGAAAATTTACTATTGAAGTCCTAAGTAAATTCTGAGTGAAGGTTTTTTTAATAAATTCTCTAGTATTTTCAAATGTATTAATTCGTAAATCATGTAAATTATTTTCAGTTTCTTTGCTCTTTTCCTTAATTTGTATAACTGTATACGGTAAAATATTATCTTCTGTAACTTTAATAAATTTGTTACGAAAAGTTACATTTCCTATTGTTATTTCACAATTTCCAAATTTAATTAAACTATTTTTGTATAATTTTATGTTATTATTATTACAATTTTGAATTAGTTTCTTTTCATTGAAATTTTTTATAATAATCAGTCCATCCGATATTTCTTTAATATTTTCTACTGTATCTATTACCATTTCGCAATTTGCTTCTTTTGATTTAATTATTTGACTGACACAATCATCTTGTACAGTTTTCAAATTTGCTTTTAGATTATTTTTTACATTATTGTAATATAAAGTCTTTTCCTCATCTATGATAAATAAACTTTCTTTTAGCAAGATTGATTTGTTGTTTAAATTTGAAATTGGTTCAATTATAATATTCGAGAATTTCTTTGCTGAGTAGTTCGGTACCATAACTATTATTGTAATTAAATTGCCATAATATGCCACTGTTATTTTTATATCTTTTAGGGCCTCTATCTGCGATACTAGTTCTAATTCTGTATTTGTCAATATATTCCTGGATAAAATATTTAATCTACTAGTCAAAATTATCTGTTCTATATCATCAATATGATTTCGTAGTAGGGTAATATCATAGTTTATTTGGTATATGTGCCTAAATATATCTAAATCATTTTGTAATCGCTCCGATTTTTCCGTTAGCAACTGTCTAATAGATTCCTGTTGTTTGTTTACGTGAGTTGTAATATTTTGGATTTGGTCCGATAACTGTGAATTAATTATTATTTGTTTGTTTGATTCCGAAATTAATTGAGAATTTTCTTTAGATAAATTATCTAATTTTGCTTTAATAAGTATTTCATCGTCACTATCCATGGTTCCCGCTACTATTTTGAGACCTTGCCCTATAATGTTCATTAGTCCCCTTTTTGTTCTTAAATGTGGTTTAAGTCCGTTTATCTTTGTTTCAAGTAGATTAAAATTATTTAGTAGGGTTGCATAAGCTACATCATCCTTTCTTACTTGATTTCCTATTATTTGTATATTACCAGCAATGTTGTTTCTGTTAATCTCGAACTCAGTGAAATTTATGACGTGTATAATTTTAAGGAAGTCCTTTATTATCTGTATTTGACCAGTTTTTATGCTAATATATCCATTATTTTCGTTGATATTTTGTACGTCGATGTACTGTGCGATTGTCATTACCGGAATAACTATCCGTAAAATAATTTGTAACATGGGCTTCATTTTCCTGTCAAAAAGAAAACAATTAATTGGCATTAGTTTCGTGTTTTCGTTTTCGTTTGATGTGTGATTTATAGTATTTTTGTCCATTTTTAGTTGTTATGTGGTTCTCATCAAGAGGCTGCGCAACTATTTTTTTAAACCTTGAATAATTTTTTCCTCCTCTAACCTGCTTTAGCAATACAGGTCCTATCCTTACATCCACATCTTCTCGATTATGATTTAATTTATTAATTATAGTTTCCTTCTTCTTTATAATGTTTTCTCTAATCAAGTGATATTCATCTTGTTTTATGGATCCGTTTATGAAGTCCACCGGTTTTCGTCCCGTCGTAGAGTGTATTGTGTTATTATAATAATTAATAATTCTGTACATTTTTTCCTCTATAGTTTCCATATCCCTGTTTGGATCGTGTTTCAACAATCTTATGTGTTCATTTATCGTATTGTGTAAACGTTCTACATCTGAATTTGAGGTGTGGTTTCCACTGGATGTAAAATGTATTTCGATATTATTTTCCTTAAGGAATTCTTGTAATGGAATGGCTTTGAATCCTAGTTCATTGTCAACTATTATTTTTTTTATTCGTCCTACATTGCTAAGATACTGCATCACCGCTTTTTTAAATTCTGTCCATGATCTAGCTGTAATTTTTATTGCTTGAGCATGTTTTGAAAATTTGTCAATGATAGTCAAAAACAATGTTTTATTCAAAGTATAAAAAACATCCATGTGTACTATTTCCCTAGGTTCTTCTGGGGTTTCTGTTATTTGAAATTTTTGTTTTATTGGATTCCTTTCATACTTTTCTTGGCTACATATTTCGCAATTGTTAATGTATCTAGTTATTCTGTCCCTCAAGTTAGGATGATAAAATTTTTCCTTAAGTTCGAGAAAATTTTCGTTTATTCCCCGATGATTATTTCTCAAATGTTCCTCTTTTATTACATCAGCTAGTTTGTTTTCATCTGTAATATCCGTTAATAACTTTTTACATCGAACTATTTGATATTTATCCTTGAAATCCGCATTAACTGTTTCAAGAAATGTTTTGTAGAATGTTTCATCCTCGATATAAATCGCAGTGGTTTTGTTTTGCTCAAAATGACTTTGTATTAGTGTTTTTACAGTTGGTCTATCAAGAATTTGCGTCAAAACCATTTGTCTGTTTGACTTAAAAACTGTAATTCTTTTAATCTTTAGAGATCCAGAGTTTACCTTTTTTATGATTACCTGTCTCTTATAGAAGTTCAATGGATTAGTAACCTGTTTTATGTATGAATCCTCAACCACATTATGGTTTATTATTACGCGTGATAGAGCGTCCGCATTGCCATTTTTAACTCCTTTTCTGTACTTGATTTCATAATCAAATTCAGAGATTTTGAGTCTCCATCTTACCAATTTCGAGTTTGGTTCTTTTATGTTAAATAACCAAGTCAACGGCCTATGATCCGTTTCTATTAAAAATTTGCGTCCAAAGAGGTAAGGGCGAAAATACTGTGTCGCCCAAACTATGGCTAATAATTCTTTTTCGATTGTGCTATAATTTTGCTCGTGATTATTTAACGTTCTGCTTGCATAGCACAAAGGATGTCCTTCCTGTGACAATATTGCTCCCAGAGCGACGTTACTAGCATCCGTTTGTAATACGAATTGTTTTTTAAAATCCGGATATTTTAGTATTGGGTTATTTGTTAAGAGTTGTTTTAGCGTCTTGAAACTATCAATATACTCTTGATCGTTTACATTAACTTTAGCACCCTGCTTTAAATACTTGGTCATTGGCTTTGCAATTTTAGAATAGTCCCTGATGAATTTTCTATAGTACCCTGTTAGGCCTATAAATTGCTTTATTTCTTTAGGAGTTTTTGGTAAAGGAAATTTTTGTACACTACTGACTTTTTCAGGATTAGGTTTTATACCATCCCCTGTGACTATATGCCCAAGAAATTCAGTTTCATGTTTCATAAATTCGGATTTATCTATCTGAACCTTCAGATTCACATCCTTAAGCCTTTGTAAAATTTTCGTCAGTGACTCCACATGCTCCTGCAGAGATGTTGAAAATATTATTATGTCATCAAGATACACTAAGCATATCTTGTTGATATAATCAGATAAAATATTATTCATCAATCGTTGAAACGTAGCCGGGGCTGTCTTCAACCCAAATGGCATTCTCAAAAACTCGTAATGTCCGTTTTCAACACTAAACGCGGTTTTTGGTATATCATTCTTGGCAATTTCTATCTGATGAAACCCTTTAGCGAGATCTAAAGTGGTGAAATATTGGCACCTTCCTAATTTTTCCAGGATTTCATCCATATTTGGAATAGGGTATCTATCATCTATAGTGACTTCATTTAGCTTGCGATAATCTATAACAAGTCTCCATTTGCATTGCCCGCTGGCATCCAATTTCTTTGGTACAATCCAGACTGGTGCTGAATAGGGTGACTTACTTGGACGTATGATACCACTGTCAAGCATCTCCCGAATTTGTTTTTGTACTTCATTCTTATGAATGTACGGATATCGGTAATTCTTCACAGCAATCGGTGCATGTTCGATCGTACGAATTTCATGCTTTATTGCATTAGTGAATGTTAAGTCCGATTTTTCATCATAAAATATTTTATTAAATCTTTTGATAATAGGTATTAATTTTCCCTCTTCTTCCCCATTTAAATGAGTTATTCTAATTTTTTCTAGGACAGAATTTTGTACCTGATCCCCATAGCTTTCTGAAATGTAAAAGTTTTCATTCGTGACCTGCGTTATATTCCTTAACTTGAATTGTATTTGCTGTTCCTCGTCAACATTTGCTTTAACAACAACGTTTGTTGCTAAATTATTCACTACCTCGTGAACTCCCTCAATGATTTCAAACTTTTTATTTTCCGTTATTTTATTGGGAATGTGCACTAGACCATCCTTTTGATCTACAGGTATGTTTACCTCATAGTACCCCTTCTCAGTGAAATAATGATATCGCTCATCTGTGATTTGAAACTTTATTGGAGTTACCAATTCCCCAATATGTAAACTGTCATTTCCATAGTCAATCTTGGCTTTAATAAGTCTCAATATGTTGTTACCTATTAGTCCATGATACTGATCGTGAAATTTGCAAACATAGAAAACAACTCTTTGATCCTGTGGCAATGGTCCCCCCAATTCCGCAAACAAAGGTATCTGTACCTTTTCTTTAATATTAACGTTATTTTGTAACGTTTTAATGTTCACACTTTCGGTTGGTACCATCCACTTGGGATCGCAAATACCAGGATTTATAATAGAATGGGTTGCACCCGTATCGATTATAAATCTTAAGTCTTTAGTTTTAGACTTAACCGTTATATAGGGTAAGTTTCGTGTGAGGCTATTTCGGGAAAATTTCCAGCTTTTTCCCCACTGGATTCATGTGTATTGACATCCATTGGTTCTGGCCTATCATTTGCCCTACTTGTCCCTGGGTGATCATTATTTCTATGCGTAGAATTCTGATTCTCCTGTTGGTTATTATTATAATTTCTATTGTATCTACCTGATTGGTAAGAGTTATTCCTATTATACTTGTTGCCACCGTTGGCACGATAATTACTTCGACCCTGTCCCGAATTCTCTACCTTTGAAGTTTTGTCTTGGGATTGGGTTTTCCCATTTCCATACGCATATCCAGCCTCCAAAAGTATATTTATTGCCTTTTCCAGTGACTCTGGTTCACGGCAAAATAGAATTGACCTCATTGGTTCTGGGACCTTTGTCTTGAAAGTTTGTAGGCCTGTTTTTATATTTAGATCTATTGTCCTTTGAATTTCGTCATCGCCCACTGCTTCTCCCATTCCGAATGCGGTTTTCGCATTGAGTCTTCTGAGGACATATTTTATGTCATTGTAGAAGTTTATGCAGTTTGTCTTAAAGGTCAACCCCCTAAGCTCGTTATAAAGATCATCTACCGACTTTCTATCAGAAAAATTTTCCTGTAAGATACTTTTAATTTGCTCCCATGATGTTGCCTGTCCGCTAATCTCAACTGCCTCCTTTGCCTTGCCCTTCAGTTTAGATTTAATCAGGTCTGAGAACAAACCCTGTGCCAATTCATCATATCGCCTAAGTGTTGGCAAAATCCTGTCTACAAGCCCCATAAAGGTTTGTAATTCCCCAAGATTGCCGTTGTATTCTGGTAATCGTTCCAGATACTTCAATGGATCAACTACTAGTTGTAGAGCCATGGTTGGGCTTGGAGTAGGTGTATATATATTCTCTATTAATTGATCCTGTAACCCCAAAGTAACTCCTAAACGGTTTATTGCTAGCCCAAGTTGCTCTAAACTTTGGCCCATCTACTCAAGAAAGAAACTTAGAATTAAGAATTCACTTTTTTCCCTTTTAACGTGGGAAAAAAACTTCGCGTGAAGGGAAAGTAAACTTTTTAAACGAAACGAGAAAACTTCGCGAAAAGAAAACGCAATCAACGCTCGAAAGAAAGTTTTCTTATGGAATGAGGAAAAAACTTCGTAAAAACAATGGATACAAAAAAAAAATTTCTTATCCTAATGATAACTTAAGATACACTTTGACTCACAATTTTTTTATTCTGCCAACGCGTCCTTCTTAGTTTGTTCTTCTGCTTTCTTTTTCTCCTCTTCCTTTTGCTTCTTCTCTGCTTGCTTTCTAAGTATCTCCTTGTACACGTCCGAAAAATCTACTGTGTCCTCGCTGTCGGACAACATTTGGTTTCCCTGGATTTCCGCTGTTTCTTCTTGCTGACTCCTGTCAGTCTTCCTCCAGCTGTCGTTGCTGCTTCGGTATACTCGGTTAAGGTTTAACAACCACCTGCTGAAATATTGACTTATGTCAATATCGCTGCTCCCCAAAGTAAGGAAAAAAAAGTCCGGATCCTCGTCAAACGTTGGAGTTACACCCCTTGCTGAAGATCACGTGAAAAGTACAAAAAGGAAAAACTGCTTATAATTCCCCTGCTGTTGGAGTTTCACTCTGCTTGCTTAAGTCGGGATGTTTTGCACTTTTTTTATCACTTTTTTTGATGCCGATGGAGTTTCACTCCTTGTATCGGGATCTGCACTTTTTAACTTTTTTCACTTTTACTGAGGAGATTTGCCCAAGTATCCCATCCTCGTCGCCAGTTTTAGATTTGAAATTAAAAACTTAGGTTTTCACTTCCAAACTTGGTGTGATCAAATGATAACTTTATTTTTAGAAAAGTGCTCTTATATAGTAAACTTATGCTAAAAGAGTGCGTACATGTTTTACATACACATGTACGAATATAGTTCTTAAAGCTAAAGAAAAGCATACTCAGCGAAAATGCGTATATGTTTCTTATTTACATTTACGTACTTTCCTATGACTTAAAAATATGGAGAAATGCACACATGTTTCACTTACACATGCGTGGAATTCTTGTGGCTTAAAAGTATGTGTAATTTACTCAGAGAAAGAGAATAAGAATGCGTACATGTTTTACATACACATGTACGTATTGTTTGTATGTATTATTTATAACTTAAATTTACTCAGAGAAAGAGAACAAGAATGCGTACATGTTTTACATACACATGTACGTATTGTTTGGGAATATGTATGTATTATTTATAGCTTAAATCTACTCAGAGAAAGAGAATAAGAATGCGTACATGTTTCACATACACATGTACGTATTGTTTGAGAATGGCTTAAATTTACCCTGAGAAAGTAACTGAAAGAAAGAACAAAGAGAGCCAACAAAAACAAGCAGCTTTAGCGAAAGCATTTCGTTCTGTGTGTTTTTGTTTGGGTTTTGCGTTGACGCAATATTTAAAACTAGTGATCTACATTGTTGCAGTCTTCCGCGTTGAGTAACTTACGAAATGCAATAAAATGCAACAACGTTGTTATTTCTTGAAGTGGGTGAATTTAATTGTTTATTAATTGCATTGCGACATTGTTGCAAGAATTTGTATTGCCTAAAATATGAAATGCAATAAAATGCAACAATGTTTTAAAATATTTTAAGTGGGTGAATTTAATTATATTTCGACATAGTTGCAAGTTTTGTAAACTATGGAAAAGTTTGGTAAATGCTGAACTGCAACAATGTCTTGAACTTAAAATAACAAAAGTTAAATGATGTATATTGGAGCGGTCTTTTGTACAGGGGCGGATTCTATAACTCGCCCACCGTTAGTCTGAGGCTCCGACGAAGATTTCGATTCAATCATGTAAGTTTTGTTACGTCGGAATTTAAAGAAGACAAAAATTAACGCAAGTATTGCAATGTTTATGAAAATGCCAGGAAAATTTACTATTGAAGTCCTAAGTAAATTCTGAGTGAAGGTTTTTTTAATAAATTCTCTAGTATTTTCAAATGTATTAATTCGTAAATCATGTAAATTATTTTCAGTTTCTTTGCTCTTTTCCTTAATTTGTATAACTGTATACGGTAAAATATTATCTTCTGTAACTTTAATAAATTTGTTACGAAAAGTTACATTTCCTATTGTTATTTCACAATTTCCAAATTTAATTAAACTATTTTTGTATAATTTTATGTTATTATTATTACAATTTTGAATTAGTTTCTTTTCATTGAAATTTTTTATAATAATCAGTCCATCCGATATTTCTTTAATATTTTCTACTGTATCTATTACCATTTCGCAATTTGCTTCTTTTGATTTAATTATTTGACTGACACAATCATCTTGTACAGTTTTCAAATTTGCTTTTAGATTATTTTTTACATTATTGTAATATAAAGTCTTTTCCTCATCTATGATAAATAAACTTTCTTTTAGCAAGATTGATTTGTTGTTTAAATTTGAAATTGGTTCAATTATAATATTCGAGAATTTCTTTGCTGAGTAGTTCGGTACCATAACTATTATTGTAATTAAATTGCCATAATATGCCACTGTTATTTTTATATCTTTTAGGGCCTCTATCTGCGATACTAGTTCTAATTCTGTATTTGTCAATATATTCCTGGATAAAATATTTAATCTACTAGTCAAAATTATCTGTTCTATATCATCAATATGATTTCGTAGTAGGGTAATATCATAGTTTATTTGGTATATGTGCCTAAATATATCTAAATCATTTTGTAATCGCTCCGATTTTTCCGTTAGCAACTGTCTAATAGATTCCTGTTGTTTGTTTACGTGAGTTGTAATATTTTGGATTTGGTCCGATAACTGTGAATTAATTATTATTTGTTTGTTTGATTCCGAAATTAATTGAGAATTTTCTTTAGATAAATTATCTAATTTTGCTTTAATAAGTATTTCATCGTCACTATCCATGGTTCCCGCTACTATTTTGAGACCTTGCCCTATAATGTTCATTAGTCCCCTTTTTGTTCTTAAATGTGGTTTAAGTCCGTTTATCTTTGTTTCAAGTAGATTAAAATTATTTAGTAGGGTTGCATAAGCTACATCATCCTTTCTTACTTGATTTCCTATTATTTGTATATTACCAGCAATGTTGTTTCTGTTAATCTCGAACTCAGTGAAATTTATGACGTGTATAATTTTAAGGAAGTCCTTTATTATCTGTATTTGACCAGTTTTTATGCTAATATATCCATTATTTTCGTTGATATTTTGTACGTCGATGTACTGTGCGATTGTCATTACCGGAATAACTATCCGTAAAATAATTTGTAACATGGGCTTCATTTTCCTGTCAAAAAGAAAACAATTAATTGGCATTAGTTTCGTGTTTTCGTTTTCGTTTGATGTGTGATTTATAGTATTTTTGTCCATTTTTAGTTGTTATGTGGTTCTCATCAAGAGGCTGCGCAACTATTTTTTTAAACCTTGAATAATTTTTTCCTCCTCTAACCTGCTTTAGCAATACAGGTCCTGTCCTTACATCCACATCTTCTCGATTATGATTTAATTTATTAATTATAGTTTCCTTCTTCTTTATAATGTTTTCTCTAATCAAGTGATATTCATCTTGTTTTATGGATCCGTTTATGAAGTCCACCGGTTTTCGTCCCGTCGTAGAGTGTATTGTGTTATTATAATAATTAATAATTCTGTACATTTTTTCCTCTATAGTTTCCATATCCCTGTTTGGATCGTGTTTCAACAATCTTATGTGTTCATTTATCGTATTGTGTAAACGTTCTACATCTGAATTTGAGGTGTGGTTTCCACTGGATGTAAAATGTATTTCGATATTATTTTCCTTAAGGAATTCTTGTAATGGAATGGCTTTGAATCCTAGTTCATTGTCAACTATTATTTTTTTTATTCGTCCTACATTGCTAAGATACTGCATCACCGCTTTTTTAAATTCTGTCCATGATCTAGCTGTAATTTTTATTGCTTGAGCATGTTTTGAAAATTTGTCAATGATAGTCAAAAACAATGTTTTATTCAAAGTATAAAAAACATCCATGTGTACTATTTCCCTAGGTTCTTCTGGGGTTTCTGTTATTTGAAATTTTTGTTTTATTGGATTCCTTTCAAACTTTTCTTGGCTACATATTTCGCAATTGTTAATGTATCTAGTTATTCTGTCCCTCAAGTTAGGATGATAAAATTTTTCCTTAAGTTCGAGAAAATTTTCGTTTATTCCCCGATGATTATTTCTCAAATGTTCCTCTTTTATTACATCAGCTAGTTTGTTTTCATCTGTAATATCCGTTAATAACTTTTTACATCGAACTATTTGATATTTATCCTTGAAATCCGCATTAACTGTTTCAAGAAATGTTTTGTAGAATGTTTCATCCTCGATATAAATCGCAGTGGTTTTGTTTTGCTCAAAATGACTTTGTATTAGTGTTTTTACAGTTGGTCTATCAAGAATTTGCGTCAAAACCATTTGTCTGTTTGACTTAAAAACTGTAATTCTTTTAATCTTTAGAGATCCAGAGTTTACCTTTTTTATGATTACCTGTCTCTTATAGAAGTTCAATGGATTAGTAACCTGTTTTATGTATGAATCCTCAACCTCATTATGGTTTATTATTACGCGTGATAGAGCGTCCGCATTGCCATTTTTAACTCCTTTTCTGTACTTGATTTCATAATCAAATTCAGAGATTTTGAGTCTCCATCTTACCAATTTCGAGTTTGGTTCTTTTATGTTAAATAACCAAGTCAACGGCCTATGATCCGTTTCTATTAAAAATTTGCGTCCAAAGAGGTAAGGGCGAAAATACTGTGTCGCCCAAACTATGGCTAATAATTCTTTTTCGATTGTGCTATAATTTTGCTCGTGATTATTTAACGTTCTGCTTGCATAGCACAAAGGATGTCCTTCCTGTGACAATATTGCTCCCAGAGCGACGTTACTAGCATCCGTTTGTAATACGAATTGTTTTTTAAAATCCGGATATTTTAGTATTGGGTTATTTGTTAAGAGTTGTTTTAGCGTCTTGAAACTATCAATATACTCTTGATCGTTTACATTAACTTTAGCACCCTGCTTTAAATACTTGGTCATTGGCTTTGCAATTTTAGAATAGTCCCTGATGAATTTTCTATAGTACCCTGTTAGGCCTATAAATTGCTTTATTTCTTTAGGAGTTTTTGGTAAAGGAAATTTTTGTACACTACTGACTTTTTCAGGATTAGGTTTTATACCATCCCCTGTGACTATATGCCCAAGAAATTCAGTTTCATGTTTCATAAAATCGGATTTATCTATCTGAACCTTCAGATTCACATCCTTAAGCCTTTGTAAAATTTTCGTCAGTGACTCCACATGCTCCTGCAGAGATGTTGAAAATATTATTATGTCATCAAGATACACTAAGCATATCTTGTTGATATAATCAGATAAAATATTATTCATCAATCGTTGAAACGTAGCCGGGGCTGTCTTCAACCCAAATGGCATTCTCAAAAACTCGTAATGTCCGTTTTCAACACTAAACGCGGTTTTTGGTATGTCATTCTTGGCAATTTCTATTAGCCGGAGAGCCAGCGCCTAAAAACAACTTTGCGTTTCTAAAAGCTGAATTTTTTACAGTTGGTTATAGTAATTGTGTACATCAATAATCTGTCGGTCAGTCAAGCGAACTGTAGAACAGGCGGCTGCTACATGGCCTCAAACATGTAAAATTTCGATTTTTCTGCAAACAATTTCTAAAAGCTGAAACTTCTTATACACGTTATATAATGAATACAAATAACATTTTTGTCGGTCAGTCAGTTAAACGTTAGAACGGGGCTAGTCAGCACGCCCCAATATATGTGCAAAAAATGAATCAAGTCAAAATTATTTCTAAAAGCTGAAATTTTTTTTAGGGGTACTTTATTGTATATTAACCACAAATAAAGCAGTCAGTCAACTATATTGTAGAACAACCTTTGTCAGCAAGCTGAACAAAGCAAAAAAAATGGTTACTAAAAGCTGAACATTTTTTTAGGGCTAAAAAAAAAAATGGTTTCTAAAAGCTGAAATTTTTATTAGGGGTACTTTATTGTATATTAACCACAAATAAATCAGTCAGTCAACTATATTGTAGAACAACCTTTGTCAGCAAGCTCAACAAAACAAACAAAAATGGTTTTTAAAAGCTGAAAATTTTTTTAGGGGTACTTGATTGTATATTAACCACAAATAAATCAGTCAGACAACTATATTGTAGAACAACATTCGTCAGCAAGCTCAACAAAACAAACAAAAATGGTTTTTAAAAGCTGAAAATTTTTTTAGGGGTACTTGATTGTATATTAACCACAAATAAATCAGTCAGACAACTATATTGTAGAACAACCTTCGTCAGCAAGCTCAACAAAACAAACAAAAATGGTTTTTAAAAGCTGAAAATTTTTTTAGGGGTTCTTGATTGTATATTAACCACAAATAAATCAGTCAGTCAACTATATTGTAGAACAACCTTTGTCAGCAAGCTCAACAAAACAAACAAAAATGGTTTTTAAAAGCTGAAAATTTTTTTAGGGTTACTTGATTGTATATTAACCACAAATAAATCAGTCAGTCAACTATATTGTAGAACAACATTCGTCAGCAAGCTCAACAAAACAAACAAAAATGGTTTTTAAAAGCTGACAATTTTTTTAGGGGTACTTTATTGTATATTAACCACAAATAAAGCAGTCAGTCAACTATATTGTAGAACAACCTTTGTCAGCAAGCTGAACAAAGCAAAAAAAATGGTTACTAAAAGCCGAAAATTTTTTTAGGGCTAAAAAAAAAAAATGGTTTCTAAAAGCTGAAATTTTTATTAGGGGTACTTTATTGTATATTAACCACAAATAAATCAGTCAGTCAACTATATTGTAGAACAACCTTTGTCAGCAAGCTCAACAAAACAAACAAAAATGGTTTTTAAAAGCTGAAAATTTTTTTAGCGGTACTTGATTGTATATTAACCACAAATAAATCAGTCAGTCAACTATATTGTAGAACAACCTTCGTCAGCAAGCTCAACAAAACAAACAAAAATGGTTTTTAAAAGCTGAAAATTTTTTTAGGGGTTCTTGATTGTATATTAACCACAAATAAATCAGTCAGTCAACTATATTGTAGAACAACCTTTGTCAGCAAGCTCAACAAAACAAACAAAAATGGTTTTTAAAAGCTGAAAATTTTTTTAGGGTTACTTGATTGTATATTAACCACAAATAAATCAGTCAGTCAACTATATTGTAGAACAACATTCGTCAGCAAGCTCAACAAAACAAACAAAAATGGTTTTTAAAAGCTGACAATTTTTTTAGGGGTACTTTATTGTATATTAACCACAAATAAAGCAGTCAGTCAACTATATTGTAGAACAACCTTTGTCAGCAAGCTGAACAAAGCATAAAAAATGGTTACTAAAAGCCGAAAATTTTTTTAGGGCTAAAAAAAAAAAATGGTTTCTAAAAGCTGAAATTTTTATTAGGGGTACTTTATTGTATATTAACCACAAATAAATCAGTCAGTCAACTATATTGTAGAACAACCTTTGTCAGCAAGCTCAACAAAACAAACAAAAATGGTTTTTAAAAGCTGAAAATTTTTTTAGCGGTACTTGATTGTATATTAACCACAAATAAATCAGTCAGTCAACTATATTGTAGAACAATCTCCGTCAGCAAGCTCAACAAAACAAAAAACAATGGTTTTTAAAAGCTGACAATTTTTTTAGGGGTACTTTATTGTATATTTACCACAAATAAAGCAGTCAGTCAACTATATTGTAGAACAACCTTTGTCAGCAAGCTCAACAACAATAAAAAAAAAATGGTTTTTAAAAGCTGAAAATTTTTTTAGCGGTACTTGATTGTATATTAACCACAAATAAATCAGTCAGTCAACTATATTGTAGAACAACCTTTGTCAGCAAGCTCAACAAAACAAACAAAAATGGTTTTTAAAAGCTGAAAATTTTTTTAGGGGTTCTTGATTGTATATTAACCACAAATAAATCAGTCAGTCAACTATATTGTAGAACAACCTTTGTCAGCAAGCTCAACAAAACAAACAAAAATGGTTTTTAAAAGCTGAAAATTTTTTTAGGGTTACTTGATTGTATATTAACCACAAATAAATCAGTCAGTCAACTATATTGTAGAACAACATTCGTCAGCAAGCTCAACAAAACAAACAAAAATGGTTTTTAAAAGCTGACAATTTTTTTAGGGGTACTTTATTGTATATTAACCACAAATAAAGCAGTCAGTCAACTATATTGTAGAACAACCTTTGTCAGCAAGCTGAACAAAGCAAAAAAAATGGTTACTAAAAGCCGAAAATTTTTTTAGGGCTAAAAAAAAAAAATGGTTTCTAAAAGCTGAAATTTTTATTAGGGGTACTTTATTGTATATTAACCACAAATAAATCAGTCAGTCAACTATATTGTAGAACAACCTTTGTCAGCAAGCTCAACAAAACAAACAAAAATGGTTTTTAAAAGCTGAAAATTTTTTTAGCGGTACTTGATTGTATATTAACCACAAATAAATCAGTCAGTCAACTATATTGTAGAACAACCTTCGTCAGCAAGCTCAACAAAACAAACAAAAATGGTTTTTAAAAGCTGAAAATTTTTTTAGGGGTTCTTGATTGTATATTAACCACAAATAAATCAGTCAGTCAACTATATTGTAGAACAACCTTTGTCAGCAAGCTCAACAAAACAAACAAAAATGGTTTTTAAAAGCTGAAAATTTTTTTAGGGTTACTTGATTGTATATTAACCACAAATAAATCAGTCAGTCAACTATATTGTAGAACAACATTCGTCAGCAAGCTCAACAAAACAAACAAAAATGGTTTTTAAAAGCTGACAATTTTTTTAGGGGTACTTTATTGTATATTAACCACAAATAAATCAGTCAGTCAACTATATTGTAGAACAACCTTTGTCAGCAAGCTCAACAACAATAAAAAAAAAATGGTTTTTAAAAGCTGAAAATTTTTTTAGCGGTACTTGATTGTATATTAACCACAAATAAATCAGTCAGTCAACTATATTGTAGAACAACCTTCGTCAGCAAGCTCAACAAAACAAACAAAAATGGTTTTTAAAAGCTGAAAATTTTTTTAGGGGTTCTTGATTGTATATTAACCACAAATAAATCAGTCAGTCAACTATATTGTAGAACAACCTTTGTCAGCAAGCTCAACAAAACAAACAAAAATGGTTTTTAAAAGCTGAAAATTTTTTTAGGGTTACTTGATTGTATATTAACCACAAATAAATCAGTCAGTCAACTATATTGTAGAACAACATTCGTCAGCAAGCTCAACAAAACAAACAAAAATGGTTTTTAAAAGCTGACAATTTTTTTAGGGGTACTTTATTGTATATTAACCACAAATAAAGCAGTCAGTCAACTATATTGTAGAACAACCTTTGTCAGCAAGCTGAACAAAGCAAAAAAAATGGTTACTAAAAGCCGAAAATTTTTTTAGGGCTAAAAAAAAAAAATGGTTTCTAAAAGCTGAAATTTTTATTAGGGGTACTTTATTGTATATTAACCACAAATAAATCAGTCAGTCAACTATATTGTAGAACAACCTTTGTCAGCAAGCTCAACAAAACAAACAAAAATGGTTTTTAAAAGCTGAAAATTTTTTTAGCGGTACTTGATTGTATATTAACCACAAATAAATCAGTCAGTCAACTATATTGTAGAACAATCTCCGTCAGCAAGCTCAACAAAACAAAAAACAATGGTTTTTAAAAGCTGACAATTTTTTTAGGGGTACTTTATTGTATATTTACCACAAATAAAGCAGTCAGTCAACTATATTGTAGAACAACCTTTGTCAGCAAGCTGAACAAAGCAAAAAAATGGTTACTAAAAGCTGAACATTTTTTTAGGGCTAAAAAAAAAAAATGGTTTCTAAAAGCTGAAATTTTTATTAGGGGTACTTTATTGTATATTAACCACAAATAAATCAGTCAGTCAACTATATTGTAGAACAACCTTCGTCAGCAAGCTCAACAAAACAAACAAAAATGGTTTTTAAAAGCTGAAAATTTTTTTAGGGGTACTTGATTGTATATTTACCACAAATAAATCAGTCAGTCAACTATATTGTAGAATTTTCAGCTTTTAAAAACCATTTTTGTTTGTTTTGTTGAGCTTGCTGACGAAGGTTGTTCTACAATATAGTTGACTGACTGAATTATTTGTGGTTAATATACAATCAAGTACCCCTAAAAAATATTTCAGCTTTTAAAAACCATTTTTGTTTGTTTTGTTGAGCTTGCTGACGAAGGTTGTTCTACAATATAGTTGACTGACTGATTTATTTGTGGTTAATATACAATCAAGTAACCCTAAAAAAATGTTCAGCTTTTAAAAACCATTTTTGTTTGTTTTGTTGAGCTTGCTGACGGAGATTGTTCTACAATATAGTTGACTGACTGATTTATTTGTGGTTAATATACAATCAAGTACCGCTAAAAAAATTTTCAGCTTTTAAAAACCATTTTTGTTTGTTTTGTTGAGCTTGCTGACGAAGGTTGTTCTACAATATAGTTGACTGACTGATTTATTTGTGGTTAATATACAATCAAGTAACCCTAAAAAAATGTTCAGCTTTTAAAAACCATTTTTGTTTGTTTTGTTGAGCTTGCTGACGGAGATTGTTCTACAATATAGTTGACTGACTGATTTATTTGTGGTTAATATACAATCAAGTACCGCTAAAAAAATTTTCAGCTTTTAAAAACCATTTTTGTTTGTTTTGTTGAGCTTGCTGACAAAGGTTGTTCTACAATATAGTTGACTGACTGATTTATTTGTGGTTAATATACAATAAAGTACCCCTAATAAAAATTTCAGCTTTTAGAAACCATTTTTTTTTTTTAGCCCTAAAAAAATTTTCAGCTTTTAGTAACCATTTTTTTTGCTTTGTTCAGCTTGCTGACAAAGGTTGTTCTACAATATAGTTGACTGACTGCTTTATTTGTGGTTAATATACAATAAAGTACCCCTAAAAAAAATTTCAGCTTTTAGAAATAATTTTGACTTGATTCATTTTTTGCACATATATTGGGGCGTGCTGACTAGCCCCGTTCTAACGTTTAACTGACTGACCGACAAAAATGTTATTTGTATGCATTATATAACGTGTATAAGAAGTTTCAGCTTTTAGAAATTGTTTGCAGAAAAATCGAAATTTTACATGTTTGAGGCCATGTAGCAGCCGCCTGTTCTACAGTGCGCTTGACTGACCGACAGATTATTGATGTACACAATTACTATAACCAACTGTAAAAAATTCAGCTTTTAGAAACGCAAAGTTGTTTTTAAGCGCTGGCTCTTGGACTATATCTGATGAAACCCTTTAGCGAGATCTAAAGTGGTGAAATATTGGCACCTTCCTAATTTTTCCAGGATTTCATCCATATTTGGAATAGGGTATCTATCATCTATAGTGACTTCATTTAGCTTGCGATAATCTATAACAAGTCTCCATTTGCATTGCCCGCTGGCATCCAATTTCTTTGGTACAATCCAGACTGGTGCTGAATAGGGTGACTTACTTGGACGTATGATACCACTGTCAAGCATCTCCCGAATTTGTTTTTGTACTTCATTCTTATGAATGTACGGATATCGGTAATTCTTCACAGCAATCGGTGCATGTTCGATCGTACGAATTTCATGCTTTATTGCATTAGTGAATGTTAAGTCCGATTTTTCATCATAAAATATTTTATTAAATCTTTTGATAATAGGTATTAATTTTCCCTCTTCTTCCCCATTTAAATGAGTTATTCTAATTTTTTCTAGGACAGAATTTTGTACCTGATCCCCATAGCTTTCTGAAATGTAAAAGTTTTCATTCGTGACCTGCGTTATATTCCTTAACTTGAATTGTATTTGCTGTTCCTCGTCAACATTTGCTTTAACAACAACGTTTGTTGCTAAATTATTCACTACCTCGTGAACTCCCTCAATGATTTCAAACTTTTTATTTTCCGTTATTTTATTGGGAATGTGCACTAGACCATCCTTTTGATCTACAGGTATGTTTACCTCATAGTACCCCTTCTCAGTGAAATAATGATATCGCTCATCTGTGATTTGAAACTTTATTGGAGTTACCAATTCCCCAATATGTAAACTGTCATTTCCATAGTCAATCTTGGCTTTAATAAGTCTCAATATGTTGTTACCTATTAGTCCATGATACTGATCGTGAAATTTGCAAACATAGAAAACAACTCTTTGATCCTGTGGCAATGGTCCCCCCAATTCCGCAAACAAAGGTATCTGTACCTTTTCTTTAATATTAACGTTATTTTGTAACGTTTTAATGTTCACACTTTCGGTTGGTACCATCCACTTGGGATCGCAAATACCAGGATTTATAATAGAATGGGTTGCACCCGTATCGATTATAAATCTTAAGTCTTTAGTTTTAGACTTAACCGTTATATAGGGTAAGTTTCGTGTGAGGCTATTTCGGGAAAATTTCCAGCTTTTTCCCCACTGGATTCATGTGTATTGACATCCATTGGTTCTGGCCTATCATTTGCCCTACTTGTCCCTGGGTGATCATTATTTCTATGCGTAGAATTCTGATTCTCCTGTTGGTTATTATTATAATTTCTATTGTATCTACCTGATTGGTAAGAGTTATTCCTATTATACTTGTTGCCACCGTTGGCACGATAATTACTTCGACCCTGTCCCGAATTCTCTACCTTTGAAGTTTTGTCTTGGGATTGGGTTTTCCCATTTCCATACGCATATCCAGCCTCCAAAAGTATATTTATTGCCTTTTCCAGTGACTCTGGTTCACGGCAAAATAGAATTGACCTCATTGGTTCTGGGACCTTTGTCTTGAAAGTTTGTAGGCCTGTTTTTATATTTAGATCTATTGTCCTTTGAATTTCGTCATCGCCCACTGCTTCTCCCATTCCGAATGCGGTTTTCGCATTGAGTCTTCTGAGGACATATTTTATGTCATTGTAGAAGTTTATGCAGTTTGTCTTAAAGGTCAACCCCCTAAGCTCGTTATAAAGATCATCTACCGACTTTCTATCAGAAAAATTTTCCTGTAAGATACTTTTAATTTGCTCCCATGATGTTGCCTGTCCGCTAATCTCAACTGCCTCCTTTGCCTTGCCCTTCAGTTTAGATTTAATCAGGTCTGAGAACAAACCCTGTGCCAATTCATCATATCGCCTAAGTGTTGGCAAAATCCTGTCTACAAGCCCCATAAAGGTTTGTAATTCCCCAAGATTGCCGTTGTATTCTGGTAATCGTTCCAGATACTTCAATGGATCAACTACTAGTTGTAGAGCCATGGTTGGGCTTGGAGTAGGTGTATATATATTCTCTATTAATTGATCCTGTAACCCCAAAGTAACTCCTAAACGGTTTATTGCTAGCCCAAGTTGCTCTAAACTTTGGCCCATCTACTCAAGAAAGAAACTTAGAATTAAGAATTCACTTTTTTCCCTTTTAACGTGGGAAAAAAACTTCGCGTGAAGGGAAAGTAAACTTTTTAAACGAAACGAGAAAACTTCGCGAAAAGAAAACGCAATCAACGCTCGAAAGAAAGTTTTCTTATGGAATGAGGAAAAAACTTCGTAAAAACAATGGATACAAAAAAAAAATTTCTTATCCTAATGATAACTTAAGATACACTTTGACTCACAATTTTTTTATTCTGCCACCGCGTCCTTCTTAGTTTGTTCTTCTGCTTTCTTTTTCTCCTCTTCCTTTTGCTTCTTCTCTGCTTGCTTTCTAAGTATCTCCTTGTACACGTCCGAAAAATCTACTGTGTCCTCGCTGTCGGACAACATTTGGTTTCCCTGGATTTCCGCTGTTTCTTCTTGCTGACTCCTGTCAGTCTTCCTCCAGCTGTCGTTGCTGCTTCGGTATACTCGGTTAAGGTTTAACAACCAACTGCTGAAATATTGACTTATGTCAATATCGCTGCTCCCCAAAGTAAGGAAAAAAAAGTCCGGATCCTCGTCAAACGTTGGAGTTACACCCCTTGCTGAAGATCACGTGAAAAGTACAAAAAGGAAAAACTGCTTATAATTCCCCTGCTGTTGGAGTTTCACTCTGCTTGCTTAAGTCGGGATGTTTTGCACTTTTTTTATCACTTTTTTTGATGCCGATGGAGTTTCACTCCTTGTATCGGGATCTGCACTTTTTAACTTTTTTCACTTTTACTGAGGAGATTTGCCCAAGTATCCCATCCTCGTCGCCAGTTTTAGATTTGAAATTAAAAACTTAGGTTTTCACTTCCAAACTTGGTGTGATCAAATGATAACTTTATTTTTAGAAAAGTGCTCTTATATAGTAAACTTATGCTAAAAGAGTGCGTACATGTTTTACATACACATGTACGAATATAGTTCTTAAAGCTAAAGAAAAGCATACTCAGCGAAAATGCGTATATGTTTCTTATTTACATTTACGTACTTTCCTATGACTTAAAAATATGGAGAAATGCACACATGTTTCACTTACACATGCGTGGAATTCTTGTGGCTTAAAAGTATGTGTAATTTACTCAGAGAAAGAGAATAAGAATGCGTACATGTTTTACATACACATGTACGTATTGTTTGTATGTATTATTTATAACTTAAATTTACTCAGAGAAAGAGAACAAGAATGCGTACATGTTTTACATACACATGTACGTATTGTTTGGGAATATGTATGTATTATTTATAGCTTAAATCTACTCAGAGAAAGAGAATAAGAATGCGTACATGTTTCACATACACATGTACGTATTGTTTGAGAATGGCTTAAATTTACCCTGAGAAAGTAACTGAAAGAAAGAACAAAGAGAGCCAACAAAAACAAGCAGCTTTAGCGAAAGCATTTCGTTCTGTGTGTTTTTGTTTGGGTTTTGCGTTGACGCAATATTTAAAACTAGTGATCTACATTGTTGCAGTCTTCCGCGTTGAGTAACTTACGAAATGCAATAAAATGCAACAACGTTGTTATTTCTTGAAGTGGGTGAATTTAATTGTTTATTAATTGCATTGCGACATTGTTGCAAGAATTTGTATTGCCTAAAATATGAAATGCAATAAAATGCAACAATGTTTTAAAATATTTTAAGTGGGTGAATTTAATTATATTTCGACATAGTTGCAAGTTTTGTAAACTATGGAAAAGTTTGGTAAATGCTGAACTGCAACAATGTCTTGAACTTAAAATAACAAAAGTTAAATGATGTATATTGGAGCGGTCTTTTGTACAGGGGCGGATTCTATAACTGTTAATCTTACTCTAGCAGTTTTTTGGTCTTCTTTTTTCTCGATCGTCCGTATGAAATCTTCACCTTCTGCGATGCAATTAAACGTAGGAAAAATTCTTTGTGTTGTCGGTAGAGCATATTTGGATCTATGAGAGAGCAGCCACTGTATGTCGTTAGGTATTTAAAGTATATGTTGGAACAACTAAGACAAAATTACGGACTAGAATAGCAGGACATAAATCTGACCAAAAAGCACACGACAAACCAATTGAACAAAAAACTGCACTTGCAGCAAACTGTAGCATAACTGGACACTCTCCCAATTTTGACGATACACAAATACTGCAACAAGAAAAGAATTACGCGCGTAGATTTACTCTCGAGATGCTACACATTATTGACACACCTACGCAAAAACGACTCAACTACAAGACAGACACTGACAACTGCGCTCATATTTACAGACATTTAGTAAAGACAAAAAAGACTCAAAAGTAGAACAAAAAATAGAAAAGAGCGCAGCAACATAATCGCAATCAAAACATTGGACAACTGAAAGGCTAAGAAACAAGAAGTGCAATATTATTTCTAAGTTTTTTCGTTATTTAGTGTGTGCTTGTGGTTCTGTTCGTTGTGTTTTTTGGATGTCAATGTTTGATTTTTAGTTTTTTTATTTTTAAAATTTTGTAAGTCCTTGAAAATGAACTCCGACGGAGTTCGAAATATCGGAAAATAATAAATAATAAAAAAAAAACCTAAAGCCCGCTTATTTATTTCATTTTATAAATAAATAAAGTAAATGTTTTTGATTGCTCCACAATCCAGTGATCGAACTCAGAAAACTGTAAGAGATTGAAATTATCGTCATAAGAGATATGAAATTTTGTAACAATATGTAAAAATTAGATTTTAATTAAAATGGTTTATGTTGACTATATGAAAATTATACTAATTTTACGAACTTTTAGTCATTATTTGCAGGAATCTAGATTCTAAGCATATGTCACCATAGCCATGCTGAGTAGTTTTTTTTTTTCTAATCCTAATTGCCATGATTTTCTAAGTTGAAAAATGCATAGAATTTTAGATTCTTGCAAATAATGACTAAAAGTTCGTAAAATTAGATTTTAACTAAAAACTCGATCCATTTTTTTACTGCCGGATCTCGTACTATCAGTTTCCCCAAAAAATGCATTTCCAAGCACAGCCACCCAGCCAACCAGACAGGCGGACATAGGCTACATCGACTCAGGAGGTGACGCTGATCAAGAAAATATATACTTTTCTGTATCTGCCACGCCTCCTCTGCGTAACAAACGGAAGGGCAAAGTGAATATGCCCTGGGTTTAAGGTATGAAAAGATTTGTTCAGTCTGCAGCGAACCACATAAATGGCAGTGTTCATGTTTTTAACTTCAAAATCTAGAGCTGGATGGGTCAATTCTGATCTCGGATTCGGATTTTACGCAGAAAGTTCCTTCAGATTTTTTGTTGTTGATCATTTACTATCATAAGTACAATATTTACATTAATAGTTACAAACTTTGAGTTTTATTCCTTTGGATTTTACAGCAAATGAATTCAAATTTAATAACAATGACTAACAATTAAATAAAATTAAAATTTATAGGAAAATGTTAAAAACCTATAATAAATGAAATCATGAAGTTAGATTTTTCGTTCCACTATAATAAATAGAGGAACAAAAAACCTGCTTATTGTAAACTCCGTACAAGCGCGTAGTTTGAAAACCTGCATTTATTATTGGGTGTACAACTTAAAAACCGGAATTTTTTAGCGAAATTTGATGCTTTATTGTGGAAAAATGTTACAATATATTTTATTTAAAGTATTGTCCACTGGAAGCTACAACATTTCCCCATCTTTCAGGCAATTTATGAATTCCATCCCAAAAAAATTGCGCCGGCTTGGCGGCCAAAATTGAATCTATCCGATTTTCTTTTCTACCATTGTGTACCTTTTCTTGCAGTGTTTTTATGATATTCCGTTTTTTCTTTTGTTGTTTCTAACAAATAGGAGGGTATTTAAAACATGCATGCTTATTTATAGTAGGTAATATGTGCAGCATAAAATAATATGTACTGCACAAATTTTACTATTATGAAATGGTTAAGAAGAATAAGCATTTGTTCTAAAACCGGATTTACGTTCAGTATTTTTTTTTCTATGAATGTATGCAAACAAACTGCGGTACCTATGAGTCATATTGATTTGCCGTAAGCACACTCTACACCTGTTCTGGTGTTGAATGTTACGCTGCTGAGCATATGATTGAATTGAAAACAGCAACAGCATCATCAATGTGTTCTTCACATTCTAACTCTTACAACAGAGGCAGTGCACAAAATTTCATCGCATTATCTTGCTTCCAAATAATAAAATGATTTCAACAGATAGACGGACATAGCTATATCGACGACTCCTTCTCTGCAACCTGTCGATATGATATGATAAATAAGCATATTATAATCGGTTCATCCTATATAACACAGTATGACGTTATCGTTAGAGTTTACAGCTGACATAAGTTGCGTGTCACCCATTTTAAATTAAAAATTTTGATGTGAAAGGAACATTTTGTGTCCTGTTTAGTAATTGGTCTGCTTCTTTCCCAACTCATTCCAGCACTTTTTTTGGTCCGATTTACTTGGAAACCGACGCGTTTGTGTATTTTTTATTTCATGTTCAAGTCACATAGGG
This sequence comes from Calliopum simillimum, assembly GCA_951812925.1. Classification (NCBI taxonomy): domain Eukaryota; kingdom Metazoa; phylum Arthropoda; class Insecta; order Diptera; family Lauxaniidae; genus Calliopum; species Calliopum simillimum. The sequence goes on from OX638369.1 coordinate 73,762,165, forward strand.
GGGTACATTTTTGGTGAGCTCAAGCGTCCCGAAATTTATGGAGGTATAGAAGAGATGTATACTTGATCAGCGTCACTTCCTGAGTCGATGAAGCCATGTTTGTCTGTTGAGATTATTTCACTGCACAACGACGCAAGATAATTCAATGGAATTTTATACTTTATCGATGAAAACGAAAAATTATATCAATTACAATTACAAATGAATCGATTCAAGATTTTGACATAAGTGCTTTTCAACATAAAATTTAAAGAGAGTTCTGAATTAAAACTATAACTCGGACAGTCCTCTTTTCATTCACAGGCTCTCTCAAAATACACAATGCAGAGTTGCCACAACTCAAAATATTAATTCATTTTCTTTAAGATTTGTTGAAAGGCAAGCATATTTTTTTCATTTAAAAAATTTATTTATAATTGAATTACAATATTGAGGTACAAAATATAAACATATATGAGCCGTTTATTTTGAAAGTGACCTAAGTCCATTTCGGGGCAAAAGTAATGTCAATCACATTATGTGCCGTAATAATCGGTTTTTTGCCCGATACTATTTTTTAAACATAACGCCATTGATTTCACACAATGTGGTAAACTTTCTGTAAAGACAGATTTAAATTTTATTCGTTCTGAACAAAATGCCAGCTAATTCATGCTCCGAAATGAACTTAGGCCACTTTCAAAATAAACGGCTCATATAATAATTAGTACCTGGAGACCGATCGCTACTCGGTCAACAATCTAAGCTAATTATTTTAGTCGATGTTTTTATTCATAGCTATTTTTTGTTATGAAACTTGTATCTTTTCACTTCTAACGGTCATGCTTCCAAAATGATAAATAAACCGATGATAATAATAATATGAAAAACTCGGAAAGTATCGAATGGTATAGAAAAATATCAAAAAGTAAAATTTTTTTTTGGTGAAACAGAATGCCCTAAAATAAATAAATGGGATATGGCACGCACCCAAAATATTTCGCCTTTTGTATGGCGGCTGAAATATCTTATCTTCAAAGGATCATAACTCGGAAAACGAGAATCCCATAGGAAAAATCCGAAAAGATATTTGGACAAAGAAGAGTGTAACTATTCGATGCTATTAATAAAAAAGAATTTTACCTTTTCTTGTAGCTACGCTGTAAGACTGAACACAGCGTTTTCTTCAACTTCAAGCAGGGATATTTAAAAATCCTGCAGGTATAATGACAGTTCTGCTGATGAAGACGGACTTAGCGTCAAAATGTACATAAGACTGCATATAAGAATTAAACAGTTCATTCCATTTTTTTTTTTTTGTGCCTGAGTTATGAACCAAAATTTTTATTTTGATAAAAAAATGGGCGTGGCAATTATTAAACAAAGTCTTCTTTTTGTTATGCTTTAGATGCTTTTGATCCAGATCCACATACCAAATTTCATCAAAATGTGTTGTATCATTTGCGAGAAATAGCATTTAATGTGTTTTACTTGTATGGGAGGTTCCACGCGCACTTTCGATAATTTGCCTACTTTCAGGTCGTAGGTGTCTAAAAGGAAGTAGACTCCCTATAGTTAAATTCAGAAAGATTGCTTTAATAGTTTTCTTTTTATAGCGCATTATATTTTTGTGGGCGATGCCACGCCCTTCAACGAGTTTTCCCAATATAACGGCATATGACATATTAATACCTGTTTGCAGACGTAACAGCTCCTAAATTTTCATCAAAATTGTCGGAGTCGTTTTCGAGTAATAATGAATCAAAATTTTCAAGGGTTAAAAAGTGGGCGTGGCACTCATTCGATTCCGCCCACTTTTCGTTTGTTACAAGGTATTATTAAGCAGTACCTACATACCAAATTTCACTGAAATACCTAGTAAAATTGGCGAGAAATAGCATTTAACGTATTTTGCTTGTATGGGAGGTTCCACGCGCAACGGCGATATTTTGCCTACTTTCAGGTCGTAGGTTTCTAATAGCAAGTAGACTCCCTATAGTTAAATTCAGAAAGATTGCTTTAGTAGTTTTCTTTTTATAGCGCACTATATTTTTGTGGGCGGTGCCACGCCCTCCACCGAGTTTTCCCAATATAACGGCATATTGCATATTAATACTTGTTTGCAGACGTAACTTCTCCTAAATTTTAATTAAAATTGTTGGAGTCGTTTTCGAGTAATATTGAATCAAAATTTTCAAGGGCTAAAAAGTGGGCGTGGCACTTATTCGATCCCGCCCACTTTTTGTCTATTTTAAGGCATTATTAAACCTTACCTTCTCACCAAATTTTATTCAAATATCTTGTATGGTTTGCGAGTTATGACCATATCAAATTTAAAATTTAATGCGATGCCACGCCCTCTGGTGAGCATTTACAAAGTTCAAACCTAGCTCATTCTTCATTGTATGCTAATATCTAACACTATACCAAGTTTCATTGAAATCGAGATAAAAATATTGAGTACAAAAAAACAAACAAACAAACATACATACAATTTTATCTCGTATAAGAAGAGAAGACTTATTGTTTATACAAAAAGAAACTTACAAAGGAATAAAAATAATTGATTTTATAGAGCGTAAGTAGGCATCTTTGGATGATCAACACTGACGTCATTTTACTGTTCAACCTGCACAAGGTGCATTCTGCATGTTTACGTCAGTAACAAACATCCTATTTGTTCTAGTTTTAAGTTTTCCTCTCTTCTTTCTTTTCCCTTCTGGTTTGCTACGTGCTTGCTATCGCCAGCAGAGCCTGAAATCGCCGAACAGCCCCTAAAAATTGCCAATTAATGGCAAAAAGTCCGGGCAATGCAACAACGCTTTAGCCAAAGATGGAAAAGTGAGTACTTAACCCTTTAACTGTTCAATTTTATTTCGAAAAACCTTTTCTGCCTGCTTAGTTATTTTCCATCGAAGACGAGTATACTCGACATAAACAGAGTAAAATGTTTCTGCCTATAAAAGTAGGCAATTATGATCAAAAGTTGCGTGTTGGTTTTTTAAAAAATATATATATTTATTCGTTGTTAACAAACAAAATTTATTTCATTGATAAAAAAATATCACATTAAATTGTTTTGTAACTGTACTTCCCCAGAATTTGTTAGTTCAGCTATTGTGAATTAAAATAAATAAGGTTGCCAGACTAACGAATATTCTAAAATGTACATTTTTTAAAAGATCTCTATTCGTCCTTTTTCAGGAAAAAAAAAAATTACAGTTGATTCGTTTAAAAATACTACGAATGCGATTTTTTTTATCTTCACGACGAGTATACTCGACATAATGCGAAAAATTTTCATTTCGCTCTTACGAGTATACTCGACATAAACAGTTAAAGGGTTAAAAGAGTTGGAACTGGGTATTAAGTGGAAGTCTCCCCAGAAAGACATTGTTCTTAATGACTTAGTGGTCGTTAAGGAAGATAATTTGCCTTCGAATGAATGGCGGATAGGTCGTATAATCAAAACGTACCCCAGCAATGACAATCGTGTACGTGTCGCCGACGTCAGAACCGAGCGTGGTTGTATTACGCGACCAACAGTTAAGCTTATCGTGATCCCTCGTCATAGGGGCACACAAAAATCACTTTTTTTTTTCTTTATTTTTCCCTTCTCTCATTTCGTTGCAGAATGTATTCTCCTTCGCGTTCAATTGTTGGTAATTGACACGATAGGTGTTGGCTGTGCTCGACGGAGCATCGCCTTGCAGCGTGCCGGCAGTTCCTCGAAAAAAACTTCGAGGAAGAGATGGGTTTTCAGACCGAGTCTCAGTTGCGTTTGAGCGAGCCCGAGACTGCGAAAGAGTGCTCCGGTTGACAATGCAGTGAGGAGTGCGGTCATCCAGGTGATTCATCGGTGATAGGTGTCGGCTGTGCTCGTCGGAGCATCGCCTTGCAGCGTGCCGGCAGCTCCTCGAAAATAACTTCAAGGAGTCCTTTGGCCCTATATTCCTCCTAGGAGTTAAAGGAGAATACATACAAAGTTGTTTTTATTAAATTTTTAGCACGAGGGATCCAGTAATGCATTCGAATAAGTCGAAGCATTAATTGGTTATTTGCGATTTTGGAGGTTTTTGACCAGTTCTTTCTAATTGCACTAAAAAATCATTTATTAGTCAATTTTGTCCCGACGTTTCGTCACACAAAAAAATACAAAAATTTAAATTATTAACAATGCAAAACATTTTTAAACACAAAAAGAAAAAAGGAAAAAATATATTGTTAAACACATTAAAAAACTTACAATTAATAAATAATCTACTGCATTTAATTTATATGTTCAATGTTTTTAATGTTTTTATTTAAAATAATAATTAAATTCAACAAAATTCAGTTAAATTAAATGCAGTAGATTATTTATTAATTGTAAGTTTTTTAATGTGTTTAACAATATATTTTTTCCTTTTTTTCTTTTTGTGTTTAAAAATGTTTTGCATTGTTAATAATTTAAATTTTTGTATTTTTTTGTGTTTTTAAAAAATAAAGACCCCTGAAGAAGTCGCCAAAAAAGTGACGAAACGTCGGGACAAAATTGACTAATAAATGATTTTTTAGTGCAATTAGAAAGAACTGGTCAAAAACCTCCAAAATCGCAAATATTAAATTTAAAATTGGTTCCCCCCATGAAGTGAAGTTTCGTGAATAGGTTGTACCAAAAGTCGAGTAAAGTGGCAATATTATAGGAAATTTTTCATCGTACTAGCCGCCCGCCCAGACGACAAAACGCATCGGTGTGCAAAAACGAATTCAAAGACAAAAGAGTACTTTTAGAACCAATAATTTGCTTAGTCTCTAGCTTATGGTACTCATCTGGAAAACTAAGTTTTTGGCACATTAAGATCAATCGATTCTTGATCTGCTTGATTTCTTACATAAAAGTACAATATTAAAAAATAATTATGTAAAGTGCACAAAGTGCTATTATTAAGCACTTCTTCTTTTGGGTCACCGGCATCTTCAAGAGCATCAGCAGCTGCATCAACAACAGCAGCAGCAACAGCATAACCAGCAGCAGATTCCAAATCCAGGCTTTTTGCGCTTTGCCGCAATTAATAAAGTGAAAAAAAGTGATTTTAGTTGAATTCAAATTCTACTTTAATGTTCAAAGCCTCGGTTTCGGTACGTCAATTTTAATTTTAAAATTTTCGGTTCGGCGGCAAAGTGGGAAATTTTGGTAAAATTTGTAAAAAGGAACCATGCCTTTTCGTTCACCTTTAGTTCGGCGCATTTTCGATTGAAAATTTTACCTTGCATTTAATATTTATTTTTATACAACATTTTAAAAATATTATAGAGACGAAAGTAATGTCATAATATGAATTGGCTGGTATTTTGCCAAAAATGAATAAAATTGGGTTCTGTTTACACAAAAAGTTTACTTGATGGTGTGGAATTGACGATAATTACTTAAAAAAATTATATCGGTCAAATAACCAATTATTGTTTGTTTTTTCAAACAAAACACCAAACTAGGATGCCGAATCTGAAATACATTTTTTTGCAAAGGCGTCTTCCAGTGTCAGTTTTAGGAACTTAATTGACAGTTTTTTGTATTTTATAAAACAAACTACCATCGTTTATTTTGAAAGTGGGTCATACTTATCGGATTTTTGATTTGTCGGCAAAATTTCGTCCATACAATTTGGCCCACCCTGATATATAAGCATAAGCCGCTCACTTTGGTTTATTTGTACATAAAATTTATAATTTAAGTTTTTAATTTGAGTTTTTTTTAAGCTCTTAGTTTTTTTAAATTGCATTTTTTCACGTACAGAAAAACTGCGTTAGCTTATATAGATTACAAGCAGCCTTTCTGCACTCTCACCCACGCATATTATCGTGGTTGCTTTTGTGTCGCATCCGCAGTGATCGTCGCCAAAATCTCGCTTTGTGCTTTGCAAGTTTGCAAAATCCACCCCCATTTTTTAATACAAGAAGTTCTTACGCTCTTGTATAGATCAGTTTTTTTTTTTTTGTTTTGTTACATACATATGTAAATGTGAAAGAGTTACACAGTGGGTCAAAAATATTTTTTAACTTGTAAAAATTTTTTTTTTTTTTTTTCTGTAGTAAATTTTTATTTTTACTGAAAAATATACCATTTTTATATTTATTTTGCATATATAATCATATATTTTTTAAAATTTTCCGATTTGAGTTATTTTTTCTGTTGTTTTGTGAAATTAAATTTTTATTTCGAAATTTTTTGTTCTTGCTTTTTGTGAAAGGTTGCTTTTTTTGATTGGTGTTCGTGGTGTTCAACTATTTTTGTTTTGTTTTTCTACCTCATTTTTATATAAATTTATTTCCTTCTTGTTCCAAATACTTTAGATTTTTTGGATATTTTGGAAAAAAATTTGTCGCAGATAAAATCTTTTATCCGTCTGTCCGATTCGTTCATCGAATTCATATTCGAATTTGATAATGCTGAAGAGCATAACGTTTTCTCCCTAGAAGCTGAAAATTATGAACTCAATGCTCAGTGGAGGAAAATAAAAGTTTCCTCTGAAGGTTGTTTAGCCGAAGTAGAGCAAAAAAAGAAAATGTAGTCTATTAAAAGCAAGTGTCGCACCTGCAACCAAGCTTATCTTCGGGTGGCAGGGAAAATTTCTGAGTTTTCTCAGAAAAAATCTAAGCAAAGGGTCATCGATAATCCTTTGCCAGTACTTGGCCACAGCATGGCAGTACAACCTTGCGATGCGGAGGATTTCGATGGCGATTACCTATCGTGACCGTCCTTAAGGGACATGTTTACGGCCATCTATATAAACAACTCACGGCTAGGTTCAGTGGAAAAACTTCCACTTAAAACAAAAAATTGTGCGGATTGTGCGGAAATCTCCTTTAACTAATGAATGGTTTATGCAAGCTCGGCAAAATTTGTTTGACAGGTACGAAAATAAACGTATCCTTGTCAATAGCCAGCTTAAAATTTTATTAAATTTAGCTCATGTGCCAAAAGAGTCTGGCACAGATCTCAAAAAACTTCAACGGGATATCAACAGTTGTATTTTTGCACTCAAAACACACAACATTGATATCTCAAATTGGGATGCAATCCTTGTTTATTTATGTTCGACGCGATTGCCTGAGGTGAAACTTTCCTTGAGGGAGCAATCCATTTCAAATAAAGAAATTCCAGAATGGATAGACCTTAACTCTTTTTTAACAGGTCGGTTTCAAACATTAGAAACCATTTCCGACATTCCCAGTTCAAGTGGTGCGATTTCTCGTCAAACTTCAGTGCCTTCTACTGCAACTCAGAGTGCTCATTTCAATAAGCGGCTCAATAGTTTTCTAGCTAAGGTATCTTCAACGAGCTGCAAAGTTTGTTCGTGCTCCAAATTTTTAAAAATGGATGCTAAACAGCGCTTAGCAGTTGTTCGCAAGCATAATTTTTGCATCAACCGCTTAGCGTATGCTCACGAAATGAAAGAGTGCAAAAGTACGTATGCTTGTGCGACGTGCAAGCAACGTTACAATACACTTTTGCATCGCAATTCGACTCCAGCCTCTGCCCCTGCTTCGAGTGTAGACTCAAGTATGTCGATTTCGCGACCCAATTCCCCGGGCTCTAACCAATCTCACTCAACACAAATACATTCCACTAATAAGGACATTCAGACATGCTTCGCTTCTAGTACCAAGCACATATTGTTAGGTACGGCAATTGTGACCGTATGTCACCTAGAAGCAGCGTACATCACCAGAGCGCTTATCGACTCTGGCTCGGAAGGTACGTTTGTTTCCGATCGTCTTCAGAAGCTCCCTACTCGATCCGTCTATGCTCAAATTTCTGGCGTAAATAACGCAGTTTCAGCACGGGTTTCAAAATTTTGTTATCTGATACTTAAGTAGTTCCCCTAGAAACAGACAACTCCAACATAAAACCACTGCACTTCTGGTGTCTCGCGTAGCTGAAGATTTGCCTTCTGTTTCAATTGACACTTCGTTATGCAAGACCTTGCCTGATTTTCAATTGGCAGATCCGCATTTCTTCCGAAGTGGTCAAATAGATGTACTTATCGGTGACGATTTGTACCCCGCTATAATATTGGATGGCATTCAGGGGAACATTCTTGGCTCGCTTCTCGCCCAAGAAACTGTATTCGGTTGGATATTCACGGGCCCTATGCCCGCGTTTCAGTGAGGTTGAGATTGACAAGCAAATCGCACGTTTTTGGGACGTGGAGGAGCTTCTTAAAAAACAATTTTTATCGCAAGCTGATAAGTTTTGCGAAGATAACTATAAGAAAAAAGTCAAAAAGAGGCGAAAGTTCAGTATGACGAGGTGGTTAAAGAATATCTTTCACTGGGTCACATGACAAACATTTCTTCTCTGAAATTCGAGACCTCGCCATCTCATTATTATTTTTCATTTAATATGTCAAGCCCCAATTCAAATGGGATTAGCTTGAACGATGTCTTGTACGTTGGTCCAACTCTTCAAGCTGACTTGACGCTTTTCATTTTAAAATGGCGTTTTTCAAATATGTCTTCAATGGCGTTATTCAGCAAATGTATCGCCAAATTCTTGTCGATCCGAAGCACGCTACTTTCCAGCGAATTCTTTTTTGAAACTCACCTGAAGATGAAAGTCAGGACTATGAGTTAAAAACGGTAACTTTCGGTGTCAATTCTGCACCATACCTAGCCATAAGAACCATGCTGCAATTGGCAGATGATGTTCAAGAGCAGCATCTCCTTGCTGCTCAAATTGTTCGCAGTTTCACTTACGTTGATGACGATTTAGTAGGTGCTCATGACGTTGATACTGTCATAAAGGCTAGGTATGAACTTAGATTCGCTCTTGACTCAGCAGGTTTCACTATGCGAAAATGGACCGCTTATGCCACATGCATCCTATCCGGTCTGCCTTCTGATCATCTTCTTTGCGAAGAAGATGAAAGTTATGCTAAAGTGTTAGGGATTCGCTGGAACGCCACTTCTGGTTTGTTTTATTTCAGTACTAGCTGGCCTGGTTGCGACTTCGTTCGCCCATTCCCGATGCCTATACGTACGAAGTCCCATCCATCTCCATCGTCCCTCTCTTCCAATCACCAAGGTTTTTAAAGATCCATGTATCAACTTTTGTAATCATAGCTCCCATAGGTACAGAGATATAGCATTTTCTATATTTTTTGTATGAAGGGTGCAACTCCCTCTTCTCACCCCCCGCCCAAGATTTTCATAGTAAATGGTAGATAGAATATTCATGTATGTACCAAGTTTTATAACAATATCTGCGATATGTGAAGAAATATAGCATTTTGTGTATTTTTGAAAATTGGATGCAATTCTACACCCAATATCCCCCAAGTTTTGCATGGTAAATGGTAGATATGTACATTATGCATAAGTTCATCAACTTTCATAATCATAACTTGTATAACTGTATAGATATAGCATTTTTTGTATTTTTTTCGTATGGGGGGTGCAACCCCCGTTCCCCTCAGTAGCATCCCACCCCCTTAAGAACCTTCTACAGACCATAACAAACAATTTAAAAAATTATGTAATTCGGCCTTGTAGTTTCCGCGTTTATAAGCTACATACGGACACCATTTCATTTTTATATAATAGATTAATCATTGATACACATGAAAACGCTGCCGATTTAGCTACTCGTGGAAAAACCCCACAAGAGTTAGTCAATAATTCTCTTTGGTGGCATGGGCCATCATGGTTTTCTCTTCAAAATTCATGGCAGGCGTAATCTCAGTTTCCAGTTGTTGAAACGTCCCTCGCAAAATAAACGCCTGTAAAGGTTTAGTTTGCGTATTTTTCTCAATATGAAGACATTAAAGCGTTTTTCATCGTTATCGCGTAGCTTATGGGTTTTAGCGTATGTATTCCGTTTTATGAATCATACCCGATCAAAAAATCGTTCATCATTTGCACGCAAATCAAGATATGTTGATTCTGCAGAAATCATGCAGATCAAGAATCGATTGATCTTAATGTGCCAAAAAGTTAGTTTTTCAGATGAGTACCATAAGCTAGAGACTAAGCAAATTATTGGTCCTAAAAGTACTCTTTTGTCTTTGAATCCGTTTTTGCACACAGATGCGCTCTTCGTGTGGGCGGGCGGCTAGCCTCCTCACCCACGCTTTCGTGCGATGAAAAATTTCCTGTAATATTGTCATATGATTGCCACTTTACTCCACTTTTGGTACAACCTATTCATGAAACTTCACTTTATGGGGGGTACCAATTAATGCTTCGACTTATTCGAATGCATTACTGGATCCCTCATGCTAAAAATTTAATAAAAACAACTTTGCATAATTGTAAAACTTGTGTTATTCACAAAAAACAGTTGAGATCGCAAATATTGGCTGCTCTTCCTCCAGAACACACTGTCATAACGCGACCTTTTTCATGCACAGGTGTGGATTTTGCAGGCTCGTTTGATGTTAAAAGTTACATTGGCAGAACCTGTCGAATAACTAAGTGCTATGTCTGCTTGTTTGTATGCTTTTCAACAAAAGCAAATCATTTGGCAGCCACCAGTGATCTTTCTTCTTCTACATTTTCAGCAACATTTTTGTCTCGCGACGTGGCTGTCCTGCAAACATTTATTCTGATAACGGTAATAATTTCGTCGGTGCCTCAAAAGAGCTTAAAAGGGATTTTAAAGCCTTTTTAGATCAATATCAAGTAGCTGTACTAAATCAATATGCCCATCAAGAAATTTCATGGCATTTCATTCCAGCTGATGCTCCTAATATGGGAGGACTAAGGGAAGTTGGAGTTAAAAGTTCCAAAGTTAATTTCAAAAAGATGGCCGGTAGTCAACATTACACTATTGCCAAAGATGGAAAAGTGTGTACTTTAAAGAGTGGACAAGGGGGCGTGGCACTTCCCACATAAGCTAAATTTTAAAAATTTTATACTGGAGGCGTTTTTTGAGATAAGCCGTCCAAATTTTACTCAGATACTAAGAATATTAAATGAAAACTTTGAGGAAAAACTAGGCGAACACGGACAGAAGGCCGTAGCACCTCCCATATAAATAAAAGTTCCAAATCGCAATACCGAAAGCATTTTTTGAGATAATCCGTCCAAATTTTACTATGATACTAAGAATATTAAATGAAAACTTTGAGGAAAAACTAGGCGAACACGGACAAGAGGCCGTAGCACCTCCCATATAAATAAGAAATCCAAAATGCAATACAGCCATTCCATGCATAGCGTAACAAGATCTGCCACACCCCTTCCGATTTCGCTGAAATTTGGTACATGGTTTTTTTTCATGACTAGTCTTTTAGAAATGGCAAAAAAAAAAAATTTTGCGATTTTTCTCGTGGCTTGTGAAAGGGTATAAAGAGTGGAAAAATCGGTAAATTGTGACAAACACTCCTCAAATAATTGTCAATAACTTAGACATTTCTTAACCGATTTTCATGCTCAGACCACTTTTGGAAAGGTATTGAATTAGGCTTTAAGCTTTTTTTCGTATTTGATAAATAGTACTAAATTTACTACTATTTTAGTACTAAATTAAAAAAAACATGCCCAGATGTACACCTGTTTTTACCTTCCAAAATATATTTTTTGGAAAGAAAAAAAAAAAATATTCTTTCATATGACTAAATTTCAAGAAGGTATCTTTCAAACTATGACTGCATTTTGATTAAGAGCATCCAGACTGGCAGAATCTCTCACTGTAAGCAAGCATTGAAAGCAAACCAGCACCTACGAGTACCCAATTTATTCACCAATTATAGAAAAATTATTTGACAATAGGACCCCGTTGTCGCCAGAGTGGTAGTAGGTGGTCTGTAATTTGTATCTCTCGCGGCTAACCTTACATCATGTATGCAAAAACCACTAATATTTTTTAATTTAAGTAGTATCGATAACACTAGTTTACAGCCAAAAATCCCATTGAAAGCCATTATTTATTTTATATATAAAATGGGCTGCTGATTCCGAAAATCGCATTATTTTTTTTTTTCGTGTCGTTTTCGAGATATCGATCAGTTTTTGGACTGAAGAAAAAAGATAGTTCCATTCAATAACAAATATCTTAATAACCAATGTTTGTGTTTCAACGTCATACACGTAACAGCAACACTCGTGGTGTCAAACGGCTGAACTTAGAAGTAGTCGGTTCGTTGAACATGTTTAAAATGTGAAAGAAATTTTAATTTCGTTAAATCTGGTAAGCAACTTTAAAGTCTTTGTCTTTAAAACCTAATTTAAATTATGTTGATATCTTTTTTTCCTCAAAGATATCCTAACCTAAAAAGACACAAAAGTGCAAAAAACCCGTTTTGACAATATTTCGGTCTACGACATCTCTTAGAAGCATGAAGATATAAATATAATTTAAATTAGGTTTTAAAGGAAAAGATTGGAGCTTTCAAGTATCTAAGCCACATTTGACGAATAAATAATAAAAAATGGCAAAAAACAACTTTTGTTGGTCTTTAGGTTACAATATCTCATAAACTATACACGATAGAGCAATTCTGAGGTTGGATTCGCGTTTAGTATCGCAAAACACATCGATTGTGATTATTTTGATTTTTGTTTAATGTAGTGAAAAAATTTTTTTTTCCTTTTTATATGGGAAAATGCCCCAATTGGAAAAGCGATTATCTCAAAATTCAGTCGAGGAGTCACGAGTAAAAATTTTTTTATACATCATTTGAACGATAAGCAAACAGAATCTGGAAAAAAATTTGATGTGTTACGACGTTCGATTTAGAACGGGTTAAGGCACGCCGTGCAATAACAACGCATACAATATTACTCTTGCAAAGCAGAAAAATAATCTGTGCTAGGAGCTACGAATTTGCATTAAGGTACAAGAGAGGCAACTCGATATAACGTAACATTTCTAACGCCAAATCATGCGCTGGTGCTCTCTTTACAAAACTAGGCTGAAAAAATAATCGAAACGCCAGTCGATTTCACTATTCTGGGCCAGCTTTTACTTCGATTGGCACCTGTGTGAGACGTCCGAACCGAGCGTGGTTGTATTACGCGACCAATAGTTCAGCTTATCGTGCTTCCCTCTTCATAGGGGCACACAAAAATCACTTTTTTTCCTTTACTTTTTCCTTTTCTCATTTCGTTGCAGAATGTCTTCTTCGCGTTCAATTGTTGGTAACTTGTTGGAAGAGATGGGTTCTCAGACCGAGTCTGAGCTGCTTTTGAGCGAGCCTGAGACTGTGCGAGATAGTACTCCGGTTGAGAATGCAGTGAGGAGTGCGGTTGTCCAGGTGATTCGTCACGATAGGTGTCGGCTGTGCTTGTCGGAGCATCGCCTTGCAGCGTGCCGACAGTGCCTCGAAAAGAACTTCGAGGAGCGATTGCCTGCAGTTTTGCTTCACCGCTTCTACTCCAATTGCCTTTTCTCATGGCATTTGAAGAGGGACTGTGAGAGCACTGTAATTTTTCGCCATTGCAAGGGCGATCACCACACTTTACTGCACTCTCATATTCGAGTGCGACCTCGCCAGTCTTCTTCCAAGAAATCACAAAAAAGGAGAGCTGGCCGAAAAAATAAATTGCAGCGTGACCCGGAAACTCGTGCATACGCAACATCGGAGGAAAGAGGGTTTGATACCGATCCTCGATTGTCCGGTAAAAAGCCGCAGTCGTCAGGGCCTCAATCGTCCTCGGCTGGGGCCCATTGTTCGGTATTCTCCCTCTCCACCGTCCTCAATGACCACGCAACGGGTAATGACGTTGTTATCTACGGTCATGATGCGGATGCTGGCCAACGGCCGTACAGTGACGGAGCGAGGGTTAATTAACTCGACCTCCAAAGACCTCTATTTGCTGGGCTTTGGTAAGGAAGTGGCGTATACGAACCTCCCGTACAACAGGGTTATCGACGTGATGGCTCGATACGGGACGCGAGCTCGTGACTCCTTCCCGCAGTATTGACGACCGCATTCGGGAGCCGTACCCGCGTTTTACAAAACAGGGCCCGTCCATATCCGACTCGGTAGATATCTACCCAAAGATTATGCTGGCAGGCGTCTTCCTTTTGGTTTGCTATGGACAACACTTTTTGCTGTCTCTTATTGTTTTAAAGTTAGAACTGAACTATGTAAAGTCAGTGTTCGAACTAATTTTAAACATTAATTTACTTTGTTGCCGTACAATCTAAATTGTCGTGTTTTTTATTTCTTTTGAAAATATTAGCTTTGTTCGCGTTCAAAAAATTGTTAACAAGAAAATTTCTGAGAGTAAGTAGAATTTACTCTCAAAAAAACAAAAAACTACAAAAGTACGAAAACGAAAAATTGTTAAAAATTGTTAGAAATTAAGGGGCTAATTGCCTTCGTATATTCAATATAATTATTATTATTATTTTTTTTCTAATCAATGACAACAACAGAGTCATAAATATATGGCAGGAAGGAAAAACTGCTTAACCCGATTTTTGATAAGAAAACAAAGCAGTTTAATTTTTGTTTTATATGTATAGAATTTATGTTGTTTTGATTTTTTATCGAACATCGACTTCGCTGTTTTTCCTTATTGCCACAGATATAATCGAACGAAATGTTCAAAAGGTTAATTAGCAGGCCTGTTGATGAATCCGATCGGTTACTCTTTATTTTGAAAGTTTTTTTATGAAATCGATGAGTGGTCCTACGATCAGAAGTATTTAGAACCGTTTGGTTCGAAATCTTATGGTCCATAAATAATAACTATATTTGTTAGCCAAAAAGTAACCAACTAGAAGAAGAAGAAGAGACATAATGCCCAAGATCAAGACCAAAACCAAGACTCAATATCAAAACCAAGACCAAGACTCAATGTCCTAGACCAAGATCAAAACCAAGACTGCTATGGTCTTGGTTTGCTCATCACTAATGTTATTATCCACAAGAGATCTCGATACTTTTTTCGTGTGACTAATCGTTTCAAAACGAAAAGTAATTGAAATCGCAGGGATTCCGGAACAGGCCTGTATCTTAAGGATTCTTTGAACGAGATAAACTGGAATAAAAGTAAATCGTCAGTTAAATTTTGCACAGAAGCCATTTTATCTCAAAAAATCATAATATCAAACAAACCCAGATTAGTTCTTTAAGCGCCTTTCATTTGATTATATGATCATGCAACTCCTGAATTTATGCCTCTGATATAAGTTTGGCCAGATTTCAAATTAATTCTTTTATAGATACAAAGGAGTTTCGAAAAAATGGAAGCGGTCCAAGCAAGATAATCTCTATAAAAAAATACTGAAATGGTAAAAGGACCACGCACTTTTTGTGTATTATTATTTTTGTGTCAGAATAGTACCGATTCTTAAATCCGTTCAACATCATCGCAAAATATAAATGCATAGCAAAAAGCACAAACTCTTAATCAACGTCTTCAATATGATATTACTGGGACAACATGGTAAATCCTTCCGAAATAGTTCATTACTGAAACTAGTGCATAATTAAAGAATTAAAACTTTCAAGTTGTTTTAAAATCATTTCTAAACACAACCAGTTCGTTAATTTCGTTATTTTTCCCATTGGTTTCCTATTAAAATGAAAAAAAAATCTATAATATTACCGATAATCCGTCCTGTAAAAATAGCATTTATTTTAATTAAAGAATTAAAACTTTCAAGTTGTTTTAAAATCATTTCTAAACACAACCAGTTCGTTAATTTCGTTATTTTTCCCATTGGTTTCCTATTAAAATGAAAAAAAAATCTATAATATTACCGATAATCCGTCCTGTAAAAATAGCATTTATTTTATAATTTCCTATACTATTCCCCTTAAGACACAGAATTGCTGCCGGCCCAGAATTCTTGTTTTATTAAAACCTATTTTATCAGCGAACGCTTTGGTCAATTTGAGCAAAATGCATAACATTTGGAAGATAATTTTAAAAGCTACATATTGCTGTACTAAAGTTCCAAAACCATTCATTAGAATTTAAAATATTTCAAGTCTTCCAATTTTTCGTCAGATTTTTGAAATTCAATTTATTTTAATTTAATTTATTTGACACTTGGAACAATTTTTGCCTCATGAAATTTTGTTGTTAAAATTTGTTAAAAATTGTTTGGAGGGGAAATGGGAAGCCAAATTTTTTTCGCTCTCATTTCAAAATTTTTTGTGTACAAAAACGCTTTTAAGGCAAAAATTGTTAACAATAGTTGACAATTTTTTGAACGCGAACAAAGCTATTGTTTTCAGTTTTTTAATTTATTTTCCAACACGAAAATATTCACTGTATTTTATAATTCTTGATTTAATTCTAAATAATACCATAGTAAGTTTTTATTTACCAAATTATTTTTAGGTGATAGGGTTATATATGTACATATATATGACTTTCAGCAATATGAATTATATGTAATAACACGTAAATACAAAATAAGTAAATAGTGCATCACTTACACTGGTTTACAAAATCCAAGTTTGGGAAAATATCAAGAATGAAATTAATGTGGTTTGATAGAATGAGATTTTCTTAGACCAAAAAAATTTTTTTTTTTGCAGTTGTGAATTTTATCTGGAGACCATTTTATGATTTTCAAAGATGGTTTCACTAAAATCTTTATGAAATTCAAATCTCTGATCGAGGTAAAACGTAAACAAATCAAATTTTTCAACTTTAAGGAGTCATAACTCAGCCATTTGTAGTCCGATCATAATCAAGCAACATATCGTTGGAAAGGTTATTCAATTACCTTTTCAACGATATACGTTTTAACTCTCAGACTCTTTGTTTGGATTTCATAAGGATTTCAGTGAAACCATCTCTGAAAAACATTAAATGGTCTTCAGGAAAAATTAAAACTGTTAAAAAAAAAAATTATTCCTTGAAAACCTCTTCTATCAAACCACATTAATTTCATTCTTTGTATTTTTTGGCTGTAAACCAGTGTTATTGAAGAACATATTTGTAGCATCGGAATATTTTTTACTGCGTGATGTACTTTTGTTCGATCTGTTATTAATTTTACTTTATACCAAGCTGCAAGTAAGTTCCGCCACAACGTAGTAAAATATTTCTATTTCCGAATCTATAAAATATGAAACAAAACTTCAGCTATTAATGCCTTTACATAATTTAAGAATCACAATTCTTACATTTTCCTCGAGCGTTTGCGAGCAGATAACAAGAATGATTCAGTGCCATGAATTACGTAAGGAATGACTATTTTTGCTTTTGTATGGTGCTGTTTTTTTTTTTTTTAAATCCAGTTTTTTAATAAAATTAATAAAAAATTCAATATCTCGTGAAGTAATTCAGGTAGGTTTTTCCAGTTTGCATATTTTTAATCCACAAACATGTAGAAAACGAATATCTTTGTTTGTGGTGTTGGATCTGTAACGGTTTAGTTGATGATTGTTCTCTGGTTGGTAAATGGCATGATACATATACCGAAGAAATGTATAGATGTTATTTTGATAATTGGCAGGAATTAACAACAAAATAATTGTTTGCTAATTTTGAATGAAGAAAACCTGATGCTTGATCTCTCGCATATAAGGAATAAGACCTTATTTACAGAAGTCAAAAATATGACAAATGAATATAAGCCACAACCAATTAAAAAGTCACCAGTGAGCTTCAAAATTTTACTAACTGATGACATTCCAGTAACACAGCATCCACTTCGACTACCGTATGTAGAAAAATTCGAAGTCGAAAAGCAGTTCAATACGTGGTTGATGGATGGGATAATATCGAACTATGCTAGTCCAATTGTTCTCTTAGGAGAAATATAGGTTCAAACTTTTGTATCTGGACTACCGAAAACTTAATCAGAAGATTGTTAAAAACAAATATTACATGCCGTTTATAGAGGACCAACTCGATATGGTGCAAGATATTAAAGTTTTTAATAAAATTACATTCAAAATTTTTAATCCTGAAATTTCGGTGCACCGAAAAACAAGAACAACGGTTCTTCGGCTTGGTTGGGTATTTTCGGTATTTTATTAAAGATTTTGCAAGGAGTATTAAACGAAAATAATGAGACATTTCATCTTAAAATGAAGACTTCAACGCAGCATGAGGTGGCTGATTTAGTAGCTATTGCTAGGACGTAACTCGGTGTTGGGATAAAGATACGACCAAATACAAAGGGAATGGCCGTTCTTATGCAACTAAAGTTGGTGACCATGAATGCCAAAGTAAAACTTCAACAAGTGCAGATAATTTGAAATCTTGGAGGTACATCCGGGTCGCATGAATTGTAGAATGATCGATTGTGGAAATGGTTTCTGTAAACCTTGTGCAACCATTGGACTCACAAAGAACTTGTTAATTATATTTTAAGCATTTAAAAATTTTCAAAAACAACCCAAGTAATGATTTAAATAATATTTTTCATTAATCTAGAAAATGTAGATAGAATCATTTGAATATTTTTTCATGACATTTAATTTTCATGATTTTTGGAAATATGATTAATTCATATAAAACAATCATATGTGTGTAAAATATTATATTTTCTTGACTACACACAACTACAAATAATAAGCTGTGCAATTTTCCAGGCAGCTGAGGTTCTTTTTCGAGGTTAGCATTATTGGGTAGAATCATTTGAATATTTTTTCATGTGATTTATTTTTCATGTTTTTTGGAAACATGATTAATTCATATAAAACAATCATATGTGTGTAAAATATTATATTTTCTTGACAACACGCAACTGCAAATAATATGGCTGTGCAATTTTCCAGGCAGCTGAGGTTATTTTTCGAGGCTAAAATTAGGCCATCAACTCAGAATTTTTGAGGTTAAATTTACGAAAATGGTTCTTTTTGAGGTATTGTATATTTTTTTATCTTATTCCTTATTCAAAAGTTATGGCGGATTTAAGATTTTTTTTTTTTTTTAATACTTGAATTCATTTATTGAATCTTCTCATCTTAGGAGACTAACAATAAGTTTAAAAAATCTTAATCCTAAATAACATTATTATACATAATTAATCTTATATATAATTTAGTGTTCAATGTGTCTCCAGAGTTAATAGGGACTTGTACATCCTAGGAGTTCGGTAAACGCGCAGAAGAACGCAGTTGTTGTACGTTCTGTTTTTCACAAACATACTGCCCGCCTAGCAGGATGTTTGAATGAAAAGAACTCCATACAAATTTGCGCCAGTAGTTCCGGCTGCATGAGTAGCAGGAACAAGAAATATAAGAAAGAGTATGCGCCAGATACCGGCTGCATAGAGAAAAGTACGCGCCAGATACCGGCTGCATAGAAAAAAGTACGCGCCAGATACCGAAACCCAATGATCCCTCTGTTTTATATTCAAGTGCATTGAAATCAGGCACAATAAATACACAACAAAATAGTTTAGAAAGTCAAATTACAAACTTAACGCAAACATTGAATCAATTTATGATGTCAATGCAATCAACTCTTCAAGAGTTAGTTAAAACTCAAAACCGGCTCCTCCAAATTTTGATTGCTCAAAAATAAGTAAATTAAACATTTGTGCCTGGAATGCAAACGGTATCAACCAACACAAAAATGAAATTTCTCATTACTTGAGTAAAGAGGAAATTGATATTATGCTTGTTTCAGAGACACATCTGACTGATAAGTATAATTTCTATATACCTGGATATAAATTCCATAAAACCAATCATCCTGATGGCAAAGCACATGGAGGCACAGGAATTTTAGCTCGTAATCGCCTCAAACATTTCTGTTTAGAATCTTTTTCAAAAAACTATCTTCAGGCTACCTCTATTTGCCTACAAAATCATTCTAAGAACTTTATAGTTTCGGCGGTTTATTGCCCACCTCGATTTGCAATTAGTGAGAATCAATTCAAAGAATTCTTTGACATTTTGGGAACCAGATTTTTAGCTGCTGGAGATTACAACTCAGAGCATACATATTGGGGTTCTCGTCTTGTAAATCCAAAAGGGAAACAATTATATATTATGCTTATAAAAAATCACACTTTCAATTTTGCTTCGCCTGGTCAACCTACATATTGGCCAGCCGACCGAAGCAAAATACCAGACCACATTGACTTTGCTATTACAAGAGGCATCGAGAGAACCCCAATCACAGCCGAAACAAAATTAGCTCTCTCTTCTGACCATTCTCCAATCTTATTTTGCCTTTTAGAAAAACCATCGTATATAGAGACCTTTAAGAAGCTATCCTCATATAAGACCAACTGGCTTAGGTACAGGAAATATATAAGTTCTCACATTCACACGAGCTACTCGATAAAATGTGAGGAACATATAGATGATGCTGTTGCCATTTTTAATTCAATCCTCTGCTCAGCAGCGGCACACTCAACGCCTTATGAGGTTGTGAAAAATACAAAAACCAGTTTTTCCACCAACAGTGAAATTGAGTTTCTCGTAGCTGAGAAGCGAAAGTTTAGGCGCGAATGGCAGCTACATAGATCTCCCGCTTCTAAAGCAAACTTAAAAATTTCTACTTCTAAACTGAGGTCTGCGCTAAAAAATAAAGAAGATATAGAGCAGCAAAAATTTGTCTCGAAACTGGATCCTAATAAGAACGGCAAACAGTCCTTGTGGAAAGCTAGCAAAAGTATTAAAACTCCGAGGGAGAGTGAGCTGCCGATAAGAGCCAACCTTGGGAACTGGGCTCGAAGTGATGAAGAAAAAGCTGATGCTTTTGCAAATCACTTAAGCACAGTTTTTCAACCCAGTCCTCCTATTCAAGGCTTTCTTCCTCCTAATTTGCCATTAAACAGCGATGTTATGCAATTGAACTTTTATATTAGCAACGTAAAGGGTGTAGTTGAAGAGATGCGTCCCATAAAAGCTCCTGGGTGCGATTATATAACTCTCAAAATGATAAAAGAACTGCCAAATTCAGCTTTTGTCTTTTTAACCAGACTTTTTAATGCTATAATTCAGTATAGGTATTACCCATCAGAGTGGAAAATCTCATTAATAACCATGATTCCAAAACCTGGAAAAGATCGTACATTGCCTTCTTCATATAGACCCATCAGTCTTTTACCATGCATATCCAAACTGTTTGAAAAACTAATTTTATCAAAAATAATACCTTATGCAACCGAAAAAAATTTATTTCCGGTCCATCAATTCGGTTTCCGAAAACACCACGGAACAATTGAACAGGTTAATAGAATCACAAATGAAATAAGGAAGGCTTTCGAACAAAGTGAATACTGTACAGCAGTTTTTCTCGACGTAGCTCAAGCGTTTGATAAAGTATGGCATGAAGGCCTTATCAATAAAATTAAACACGTACTGCATTTTAGCGTCCACAAAATATTTATTTCGTATCTGGAAAGCAGGCATTTTAGAATTAGACATAACAGTTTTATTTCATCACCTTTAAAAATTAATGCAGGTGTCCCTCAAGGAAGCGTGCTGGGTCCTTTTCTGTACTTACTGTATACCTCTGATTTACCTATTATCGCTGGCACAACCATATCTACTTTCGCAGATGATACTGCAGTTTTAAGTTGTAGTCGTTGTCCCCTAGAAACGGCACGAAAACTTCAACTTCATTTAAACTCTATCGAAAAGTGGTTGCTGCTATGGCGCATAAAAGTAAATGAACAAAAATGCAAGCAGGTTACTTTTACCCTTAGACGAGGTATTTGCCCTGCTATCACATTAAATAATAATCTGAAAACGTCACATACCTAGGTATTCATTTAGACAGACGGCTTACGTGGCGAAAGCATATTGAAGCCAAAAAAACGCATGTTAAACTAAAAGCCTCCAGTCTACATTGGCTCATAAATAGCCAGTCCCGTCTG